>JAPQWS010000027.1:1200000-1800000 GCA_028651295.1 Catharanthus roseus
GAAGCAAATATAGAGCATATTTTAACACTCCATCAGGGCCCCTAGAACGTGTTCCAGCCTGGGCTACTTATGTTATCCCAGGTAATCTATCTTGTCCAGCAAATGCTTTTAATATAAACTTCCAAACTTGTAGTTCAGTTCTTGGATAGTTCTTCTTTGATATGCTTGATTAAATAATTAAATGTTATCTATTTTAATGTGTTTTAATCTATTTTCATGGTTTATGTTTTTGTTTCATACCCAATTTTCTTTCTCATCCTACAAAAACCCAAGTGTATAATATAATTTTTAATATGCAGATGCAGACGGAAAGCAAGCTTTTGCTGTCCACTGGGAACCACCTCCTGAATCTGCATATAAGTGGAAGCACAAGCAACCACAAAAGCCAAAGTCTTTACGCATATATGAATGTCATGTTGGAATATGTGGACAGGAGCCTAAAGTTGCCTCTTTCCGCAATTTCATTCAGAATGTACTTCCCTGGCTGCAATGATGTGTGTTCTTACGTAAAAATTTCAAATCTCTTCCTTTCAAATTGTATTGATCTTTGCTTTCCTATACCATTCACAATTATAGGTTCTCCCACATGTGAAAGAAGCTGGGTACAATGCGATACAATTGATTGGAGTGGTTGAGCACAAAGATTACTTTACTGTTGGCTATAAAGTAAGTTATAAATTGGCATCCTGACCTTCTATTTTGCCGGAGTTACGTATACCACCTTGAACGGTGACCCTAATGTGTACTGCGATTGTAATGTTGTCTAGTACTGATAGTTACCTATTGATTTTCTGATTCTAGCACTATTTCTGAAATTGCTTAGCTAAAGTCTGAGTAGACATGATGAGACATCTATGCTTTTACAGGTTACTAATTTTTATGCTGTCAGTAGTCGTTTCGGCACACCAGAGGACTTCAAGCAGTTAGTCGATGAAGCACATGGTAATATTGACAACTGACTTTGTAATTGAGTTATATATGTGCTTCTGAAACTTTCCCATATTCCCATGAACTAACTTGTCAAATCAGATAGCTTCCTGGAATGTGAATAACTATTTGATATGGAATGTTAAGAATCTTAGAAGTTATCCCTGGTTGTCACCATTATGAAGACTTCTTTTCAATTGATTCTTTCAGGGGTTTGCTTATTGTATTTTCGTCATATTTTACCTTAGAGTTCTTATATCTTATTGCAGGTCTTGGGCTGATGGTTTTCTTAGAAATTGTACACTCCTATGCTGCGACAGATGAAATGGTTGGATTATCACTTTTTGATGGATCAAATGATTGTTACTTTCATCCTGGTAAATTGTGTGCTGAGATTACATTTCTTCGGCAATTCATGTATGGAATAAATTGTTTATTCTGTTCTTTTTCTCCTGTGCACTGGTTTTAACGCCTTGTTTGTAAGTGTAATATCAAATGTTCTCTTTTAATGTCTGGCTAAGCATTTTTGGTAATTATGCTTCGTTGAGACATTTTGATTATCATATGGTGCTAGACTATTTATCAATGATGATAGCCATGTTTTCTTTCTCATCCTGCTTATGGATATAGTTCGCGAACTGCTAGTTTGTGAAGGAAGAAAATTGACAAAGAGTAGAGAAACATAATCGTTTTATTTTACACCTCAGATATTTTTCATCTGATTCTCAAAGCTTCGTGATCCTGCATGTATTTCTTCCACATCTATGATGGTTTTATCTGACTTTTTTTAATTTGTATACCGGCTGCTGGCATCCTTGTTGGAGAAATATTAGTGCTTACCTGTAAATCAATCAAAGTTATACCTCCAATCTGATATGGTTTTCCATTTGGCAAGTACATAGCTTCAGTTTTGTTGTTCAATGGTGTAAATGTTGGACAACGGCAAATGTTTCGGGAAGAAATTTTCTGCCCTTACAATTCATCCTGATTTACACTAAACTTGATGCATCTAACTTGTCTTCTTTGACTGATGGCTGCTACTTTCTGAAGTAAATCTTTATCTTGCACCTATGGTTAGAATTTAATATTTAGAAACTAAATGGTAGAGTTCTTCATGGAAAATTTCAAAGTCAAATTAATCTCGTCTTGCATAATTTATTGTTCCAAGTAAAGATATAAAAGAGATAACATGTGCATCACTTTAGACAGTATTCCCCTGAAAACTGTAACACCAGACCAAGGTAAGACATTCGGCTGTTATTGATTGAAAAAATTCTGTATCAACTTTGACATTCTCCTTCAATAATAGGTAAACGAGGTCACCATAAATTCTGGGGCACAAGAATGTTCAAATATGGGGATCTCGATGTGCTGCACTTTCTCCTATCAAATCTGAATTGGTAGGTGCAACATCATTGACCTGCATTGTACAGTTCTAGCACCTCTATTTCTCTCTTTTCTGCTTCCTCTGGTGCAAGTTACCTTCAGAATTTACCACATATGGAGACAGTTTAATCTATGTTCACAATTTTCTGATTAGTCTTTATTGCTTATGCAATGACTTGTGCAGGTGGGTGGAGGAGTATCACGTGGATGGTTTCCAGTTTCATTCACTATCATCCATGATTTATACACATAATGGATTTGCTTCATTTACTGGTGACATGGAAGAGTAAGGCCTTTTCTATTCATGCTGTTCTCATGGTTGAGATTCTGTAGACTTTTATTCAAAATTCAGTTAGTTCATATCTGGGAAATTGGAGTAGTAGCATTTCTCAGAATCATTTTTATACACAGGAACCAGAAATCATTTTATCTATCATGGTTAATTGGTTTTTTCTCTAACATCTGATCAGATAGCGCCAGATCGTTGGCATTCCATATTTCTGATGTAGAATCATATGATTACCCAAGACTATGGGAGTCAGGAGCTTGTATTAGATAGTTGATGCATATCTCCATCACCTGGTGTCTAGTTGCAAGTGATTAACATTTTTTCTGTTGCAGTTACTGTAATCAATATGTTGACAAGGATGCATTATTGTACCTGATTTTGGCAAATGAGATAATACATGTTCTTCATCCTAATATCATCACAATTGCTGAAGATGTAAGTAATCTTCTATACTTTACCAATATTGCTTATTTTTGACATCCCATCATTCTTTGGTAAAAGTTTTTGTTTCAGTTCTTTTCTTTCAGTTATCAATACCCGTATGTAAATGATAAAAAAAAAAAAAAAAAGCAAGATATTCAGACTCTATGCTCCTGGTTAAAAGAATCAGTCAGTTGTGGATTTACAATTTTTTATTTGTCTGTGCTCCGTATTTGTCTTTTCATTGAGGAACTATGTTGTCATGGTTATAAGAGATCTAGACCTTCACAATTCTCTCATATCAATACTGATTATTATTTGTATGGCTTCCTGTTAGGAAAATTTTGCTTTGAGCTACTTTCCTTAGCTCAATTAAGATGACTTGTTCTCTTAACTGCGCAGGCAACGCTATATCCTGGGCTATGTGAGCCAATCTCGCAGGGTGGACTGGGGTTTGATTACTTTGTTAATCTTTCTGCACCAGAAATGTGGTTGTCACTCCTTCAGAATGTCCCAGATCATGATTGGAGCATGAGTAAGGTTGTCCCATTTTATAATTATTTGGTCAATAGTGAAACATCAGTTAGTGATTCTTCTTTCTTCTTTTGAGACAACATATAGTTGGTTCCTACATGGTTGCTTAACAATTTTTATTTCTCTCAAGATTGTAAGCACCTTAGTGGGAAACAGACAAAATGCTGATAAAATGCTCTTGTATGCTGAAAATCACAACCAGGTGACCTCTTCTCTTGTAAATTTCCTTTCACTTTCGGTCCTTATTATTTACTGTTTTCATACTGATATACCAATTAACTGCATGTCATGGTTCAAGAGTTAAATGCTTATTGATAGTTTCCTCTGCTTGTCAGTCTATATCTGGAGGACAGTCCTTCGCAGAAATATTGTTTGGAAAGTATCTAGAACCCTGCTTTAACAAAGAGCAGTCCTCACTTAGAGGCTGTTCATTACACAAAGTAAGCTCCTAATTATCTATTCTAGATCATTTTCTGTGTCAGGAAATATTAAAGCTAAAAATTATCCATTGTAATTCTATTGTTTTGTTTTTAAAGAATATGAGCCATTGTAATTCTTTTGCTAATTCACTGATAAAATTGAAAATTTTACTTCTAGTTACAACCGGTCTTTCCATTTATTTTCCTCATAAGATTATATAGCAACGTTAGTTATAAGACTTATTGTGGGTTCAATATAAATAAAATAAAATAAAATGAAAAAGACGTATTGTGGGAAGTCTTTCTTTTATGAATGTCAGTCTTTTTCATTTTATATCGAATATCCTCTGACAAGATTTGAAAATGCTCTCATAATGTATTAGGATATTGAGCATCATATTAAAGAAACTGTAAATGTCCTCGTATTGTATTAGGCACAGCATTGGTATTAATAATAGCTGTGATCCTATATTTGCTCTTTTATTCCCGTGGCTGGTCTATTAGAGTTTTGTCATCTATTTAATATGTGCATCCTTATCAGCTTCTAATTTGAGTTATCTTTGAACAAGATGATCAGGTTGATTACATTTACAATTGGAGTGGCATATCTCAACTTCATGGGCAATGAATTTGGGCACCCAAAGGTGAAACCTATACCTCAACATATCCATGAGAGTATAACTAAAGAGTGGTTCTAATTCATTCTACTTCACCAGAGAGTAGAATTTCCAATGTCAAGCAACAATTTTTCATTTGCTCTTGCTACTCGTTGCTGGGATCTCTTGTCCAAAGAAGGAGTGCACAGTCAATTGTTTTCTTTTGATAAGGTGATTCATCAAATATGATTTTGTTGTAGGTTTCAACAGCCAGTGTGTCCATTCATGCTTTCTTAACTTGGGAATATACAACTTGCTTTGGATGAGACATATATATTCTTAGTTTGTCCTTTGTTTATAGATAGGTCTGTTAAAAAGGAGAAAAAAAAAAAGGGCTTTTATTGGACTTACAACAGGAAAGTATAATGCATGCGCAATCAAAATGGCTACTCAATGAGCTTACCATTTCAGAAGTCATATGGCCTAAATGTGTGAAATTCCAATATGATTCTATTCAAGAAACAAGATCATGCTTTTCTGGTTGCTTAAAGAAGAGTCATATTCAACCCTTGCCCATAAAAAGACTGAACTACTATCATTTCTTGTTTCCTTCTCAGGACATGATGCACTTGGATGAAATGGAAAGAATTCTTTCAAAAGGTTCAGGAGGCCTTCCCAATATTCACCATGTTAATGACACTACCATGGTATAATGTACTTGATTTATATGTTGGTTTCTGCATCTTTCTTGTTTTCATTCTGTTCGGTATGTGGTCTCTTTTTTAAAAAAACAATGGCTTTTAGAGTGAACAACCCTGATCTTGATGTTTCAACATGCGAACTGGAGATTAAGGTTCCTTGGCTTACCATTACTAGTATTTTCTGTAGAATGAATTGGTCAATTTATTCAGTCCCATGTACATCAGAATGATCCCAGTTTGTCAGAAGGGGTCTCCTTTACCTCTTGCTTATCTTGGATATCAATGTTAATGATTTCATTATACAGCAGTAGGCAAAATTTATATGTATTGCAGGTAACTTTAGAACAAAATGGATGATGATCTTGGACTTAAATCTTTCTCATACTTGGCAGCTTCTGCTTGGATAATTTATTGTCAAACTCCGATCCCATCAAATTGATCAGATAAAGAACTGATCTTGTCAAACTCCAAATGTTTACTTATTTATTTATTTGTATTCATTTTGTTCTTGGATGTAAGCTCTTTTCACTATTGAGAGAGGTGCACTATGATGAACACAAAAATTCACTCATGCAACAGGTGATATCTTACTTAAGAGGTCCCATCCTCTTTGTGTTCAATTTTCATCCGACAAATTCATATGAAAGTTACAATATAGGTGTAGGAGAAGCGGGAGAGTATCAAGTAAGTGATACTTAGCTCTGTGTTATCATCTACCATGTTTCACGCATTCATGTCATAATTGTCATTCTATCTGTGTATCTATGCTTCTCTATTGTGCAATTAGCATCCATTAGTTAACAATTTATGGCCACAGATTCTATTGAATACCGATGAAAAGAAGTTTTGGTCAAGGATTAATTTGCTATGTGCTGTCATGTCATGATTGTCATTCTAATCTGTGTATCTATCTATTGTGCAAAATTAGCATCCGTTAGTTAACAATTTATGGCCACAGATTCTACTGAATACCGATGAAAAGAAGTATGGTGGTCACGGATTAATTGGGCATGACCAATACATTAAAAGAACTGCCAATAGAAGGTAAGCAAATTTGATAGAGAACTGTCAATATGTTACTAGGAATCCCAGAAATTTATCATTTACAACATTACATCCATTGCAGAGTTGATGGAATGCGAGCATGCTTGGAATTGCCTCTGCCAAGTAGAACTGCTCAGGTTAGAACCATTATAAGTAGTTATTTGTTCATTTTCCGTTTTTTGCCTTAAAAATGAAGATTTGGAGGAGTTTGCTTTTTTCTCTTCAGGTCTACAAGTTAACACGTATACTGCGGATATGAACGCATGATGGAACGAGAATCTCAAGTATCTCTACATGGATTTGAAAGGGACTGCAATCCTAGATTGATCACTTAATTTTAATCCATTGAGTTCATATAATATCTTTAGGCGGCTATCTTTGATCTTTTGGATAACAAGCCACATACATGATAGTTCTTTTAGTTCAGGTTTGATCACTCTGCAATTTTGCTGGAAAGTCGTCCTCTTTCGCGAGGGAGCTTCAGAGATTAAACACCTTGCTCTTCTTTTTGAGTCAAAGAAGTTGCAAATTTTGGATAAGCAGAGGTTTCTCACTTGTTTTTCTCATTTGGTTTGACTATGAGGTATCCTGAGTAGGTTATGGCCTGTACACAGGCACACACTTCTTCCCATTGGAGAACTCTTCTTGTATAGAGATATGGTTGTTCTCACTTTCTTGAAGTCATTTTTGTTTCTTGAAGTCATTTTTGTTGTGAGTAATAGATACTCATTTTTGTAGGATCTCTCACTTGAAATGCCATGTAGAAGAATCTAAGTGAGAGGGATTGCGTTAACGGATTACATACCTCTTATTGTCGAGAATTCTTTTCCAATTAGATGTTATGAATGTGGTTACAACTTCATCTTTACACACAAGACCACCAAAAACAAGCAATCATCTCTTGTCGTCAAGAATTCTTTTCCTATTAGATGTTATTAAGGTGGTTACAACTTTATCTTCATGCACAAGACCATTGTTGGAGACTCTTCTAAGTAATTATATAGAGAGGTATTTCTTTACTTAAATCTTAATGATTGTATTGGGTTTAAAACCAAAACACTTCTATTTTTTAATTTTGGACATTACTTATTTTTTCACAGACAATTTAATTTTTACGCAATTTAAGAAAAAATTTTCACATTTTTCATTATTAAACCCAATCCAAATGCACAAGTTTTAGCTTATTTTTTCTTTAGAAAAAACATTATGCTTTTGTCTAATAATTATTTATGCAAATTCATGTGGATATATAGTGGGTGTAAGAGACATCATTAAAGAAATATATATATATATATAAAGTATTAAAGCCACTTGCATTAGAAAACTTTATAGATCAACTATGAAACCAAAAGTGGTGGTTTTACAATTTTAGATCAAATATGCAATCACCATAAATTGATTTTTATACAAACACCACTTGTGTTTAGTTGTACTTATAACTAAAAGCTTTATATTTATGTATCACATGCAGAATTTTTTCTCAATCAAAATTGGAGGTGTGATAGAGAAAATATTATACCTTTCTTATATATATCCTATTTTTCATTGTTTAAAATCAATCGTTTTTAGCTTATTTTAAGTTATAAACTGTTTTGAAGTTGTATTAATTTATTTAAAACAATTTTCTTGTAAGTACTTATTTTTAATTGCTTAAAAAAGCATAAGGAATGGAGAATATGGCAGATGCTCCTATGCAGCAATACCAAGAGACATGTTTTATAATTTTTTATTAAATTTATTATGACATAGACGTAATATTATGACATTCATCAACCAACTGATTTTATGTCATTCCCTGAAGTGAATATATTTAAACTTATAATTTATTTATAGAATAGACTTCGGTCGTGACCACGACTAATGACTTAATAAACTCTCAATATATGAATTTTCACCATAAGTGAGTATTAGTGAAAATGGAAAGATGATATATTACAACACTTTTTAAAATAATCGTCGATATGAATTGTTGCGTACCTAAAGTACACCATTTGAATTCTTATTAAGCATCGTCCAGAAGGAGAGATGAAAGTGTTATTATGCTACTAATTGAATACTGGGTGATGCTATGTTTTGTTATACATTGAAATGACATCATTCATGATGTCAAATTATTTAAAAAATCCAGATGATTTTTCTTGAAATCTTTTATGCTTGTTCAATATTTTTTCAAAGTATCAGATTATTTTTCTTTGTATTTCTTGTTTTAAAGTTTAAAATTAGTATTTTATATTGTATAATCGTGAGATAAAATATCTCCACTTAATAATGACGCATGAGGATATTTTTGACATCAATGTCCCAAGTATAAATGAATGGTACTACTTCAGGTCAAAAATATAAATATTTTTAACCTAAATTGGATGGTCAAAACTATAAGTACTTTTACACATTTCAATGTATATTTATTTTCTATTTTCCAATTCTACCATCTTTAATTTATTTATTATCTATATTCCTTTTTTCTCTTTCCTTATTTATTGAGGGAAAAATAAATATCTTATATTAAAATTTATTTTATTTTTTTAATTTTTAATTTGAGTGCAAAGTCCAAAAATACTTATATTCTTGACCGGAGATAGTAATACCAAGTTCTAGAAGAATTGATTGATTAAAACTTTAAATGAGTTAGTCAATTCAAGACTCCTGAAGAGTCAAGGTATCTGCATCAAATATCCCAATTTTGCAATGCTCCCGTAGTGGATTAGTTTTAGTCTCTGTGATATTTTTATCATATTGAGACGTGGACGAGATCTATGTATTATAAAACAAATGTGTAATATAAATACTACTATTTCTTTTTGTTTTGTTTTATATTTTATTATAATGTGTTATTTATTATTTAATTTTATTAAATACATATTATGTAGCAAATAATATTTTATTTGTTTAATTTATTTAATTTATTTTTAAAAAAAATTGGTTTGGCCCTTGCAATTCACAAGGGGCTTGTTCACAGAGCCCTTGGTTGGTTACAAGGGGACCACAAGCCATTTACCTTGTAACCAACCAGGAGTACTGCCCTTATGAATTGTTAAGACCAACGTTCATAATTTTTTTAAAAAGAATTATAAATTTTCTTATTTGGGATCAAATTTTACCTCAAAATCGATCTTTTCCAAGAGCCATGCATTGATTATGTATACGTTTTCATCATATCAACTCAAAATAGCTAAAATTATCATAAAATTATGAAGTCTTAGTGTTTGAAGGGAAGAAGAAGAGCTCCAATATTTTTTAAGAGTGAACTAACCGTTTGCACCCTTAAATTAGGTGTTGCATTAAGCATTCCCCTTCTTTTTTATAATTTAAATTGCACCTAAATATATGAATTTTTTATATACACTCAATATTGATTTACAAAATTTATTAATTTTTTATTGACATGACCGGTTAGACCATTCCGAATCATTTGAATAAAAAAAAATTATTAGGAATTCATGAAATAATATGGAACCAGAAGTTTCCTAATTCGATAAATTCCATGTGCTACTAATTTAAATGTAAATTATTTTATAAATATTACAAGTATTACTTAGGGTTAAATGTGTTACTTTGGGATTAATAGAAAATGTTAATTGATGCATCGAAGAGATAGTGGTATCTATATTGTTGACTCGTAACCTCTAGTTTACACTGTCTTAATAATGAGCTCATATTTTAAGTTCTCTCAAAAACATAATTTGTCCTAATTATACTGGTTGTTAATATATTTTTATTGGGTTAGTGTTGAACATCCTGTAGAATATGTTCAAATAATAAATGGTCTTTAGACTATAAATACATCAATTTGAGTTATTATAAATGTAGTAGCACTTACTTCGTATTTTTGCCAATAAATTATTATATATACTCCTCTTTGCTATTATGGTTTGAACTAAGTATTTTCATCTACAAATTAAATGTTCCCTATTTATTTCTCTACCAAAAGGTAGATGATTATACATATGTTGGGTGCGAATCTCAAGAGAGATTCTATTTTGTTATTAAGAATATATGTCATCCCAAAATTAAGAGGAGAAAACATGAGTAAAGTGAAATTATTAATTCTGTGTCTCTAATAAGTTTTGAACTAGAAGTTCAAAATAATATAGGTAAACATGTTTTCTCACCAACAACCGACCTCATATTATGTTTGATATCCTCGAAGGATAACTTACCACAATCAATGTATTTGTGACACAATTAAAATGTGGTAGATAAGTCAATTTCATGAATATGAACTCCTCATATAAAATGAGCAAATGTTTAGATGATCATCGTTAAAATCGAGGAAATAAAATTCCAAAAGAAGTTTCAAAACATGATCAATGTATTATTTCTATAAGAAATTCAGGTACCTGATAATGGTGTTATTATGAGATCTCAAAACAGTAGGTCATGATTAAGAATAAATGAAATCGTAAAAGTACAAGACGTCTATTATATTGATATGTACAATTATAATGAGGATTTCAAAAACAAAGTTTGCAGACTCGAAATAATAAGTTTGCGTGAGAAGTGTAAAATCTATTCCAGACATTTACAAAGTACACATTGTAAGAGCAGAAAATTTACAAATTAAATCCCTAATGTTTCATTGGAATCCCATTTTAATTCCAAGATTCTCAACCAATCAAATTGGAACAAGTGGTGAGTTTGGAAGGCTCCAACCAATAAGAATACAAGGAGTGGTCTAGCAAATAGGATTGTCCCATGCCACCTATGGAAAATGACTTGGCCAATCAAATAATTCTACCTCAATATATATTTATTTCTTAAATATTAGAAATAAATATTTAAATTTCAAATGTGATCACATCTCTCTCATATTATACCTATAAATAGAAGGCCAAGGCATATGAGAACACACATAAATTCATCTTGCAGAAGTGTTGAAGCTCTTAAGCATCTTCTCCATTTCACTCCAAGATTTTCAAAGTCTCCAAAGCAAGACTGAATTTCAAGGTTAGAAATTTCTTTGAAGCTCTTCTTCAACAAGTAGCAAGGAAGTTCTTCAGCAAATTTAGAATTAAGCTGGCACTCAGAATAAATTTTCAAAGAGAAGAACTAGCAGAATAAAAACTGCTTTTTATTTTTATAAATTATTATTTGTTACTATATTTTCCTTGTTTGCTTTAATCATTTTGCAGGCAAAAAATTCTTTGTGAACACATATGAAGTATATATAATTCCTATAAGGAATTATACATCTTAAGCGTAATCCCAAAAGGATAGTTATGGACATTTATGATATTCGAGCTATGAAATGAGTATTGATTATAACTTGTCTAAAACTCTTCATAAAGGCTTGACATTACTTACGATGAAATATTTCATAAAGGCTTGACATTACTTACGATGAAATATTTCTAGTGCAGAATATATGATTACTTTTCATAATATCGCATAAGACATTTGATATACATTTGTATATGTTAACATTTAATAATATATTTATATAAAGTCCCTAATGGACTTATATCCTTGAAGCATATAAGTAAAATCTTTCTAGAAAAATATAATGTAAGTGTCTTAGTGAATCATCATTGAAAGTAAATATGAGAAGATCGAGTATGTCCATGTATGAGGAATATTTACTCGTCTTGGTAAATTAATATACTTGCCAATGTATTGTTGTATTAAGATATATTAATTGTATGGTGCTATTTACTAATAACTATTTAAATGAACTAGCATGCCCCACGTTAGAGAGAGAAAATTAGCAATAAAAGAATGATATAATATGAGAATATCATCTATCCACAATGATAAGTGAACAAGAAATTTACAAGATTGGTCATTTATAAATATTTGCAAACCAAATACTTACCTATTTTTTGCCAAAGAGTAATTGACAAATTTGGTCCTTTAACTATTCATTTCATCTTAGCTTGGTCCTATATCTTTTATTTTACTCATTTAGTCCAATAATTATTTATCATGTGCGTATTTGGTTCAAAAGCTTTTATTTACTCATTTTAGTCCAGTAATTATTCATCTTTGATATTTTTTGTCCAAAATATTTTAGATAAATTTCAAACTAGTCCCTCAAAATATGAAAATGTGTTAATTGCAAATTTCGAATTGTAAGATCCTCTAAAAAATCCTTCAAATGTAAATATATATATCAATCAAGTCCCTTACCTTACTTCTGTAAAAGTAATCAATAACCATTTTCTTTGTTTTAAAGGACTTTTTAAAGTGCATTCAATAAACATAACTCGAGAATATATAAGGATAGCGCGAAAAAGTTCATTATTTCCTGTCAAATCTTTCTCTCTAATCGAATTCTTTCTAACTCAAAACTCAAATATTTCATGTTCAACACAAACTAAAGGTAGATAAGGATGATTTTGAAGATTTTTTTGCAAGAAATATCAATTTTGTGATTAAAAAAAAATCCCAAAAATTACATTTTTCTTAACTGTCTGAGTTTATCCGAGATGGGCGAAATTAACCTGGTGAAATTTGTTGGATAATTTCACCAAGGTGGGCAAAAATCTTAGAGAATTTTTCCCATCTAGGCGAAACTCCAAAAAAAAAAAGAAAAAAAACCCTTCATGTAAGAGTTTTGAATACATGACCTCACAAAAAGAAACGTAAGACACTTTCCAAACCACCAACATGAAGCTTCATACAAATAGGTGCATGGAATTTTATTTATTAATAATAACTTATTTACGTATTCTAATATTTACCGACTTCAATCATTTAACTTTTTAATTAAAGCAAAAAAAAAAGAACTAGTCCTCTCTTTAATTTTAAAATTGGAGGCGTAATTCTTTAGTTAACAAAAGAGAAAGTATTAGAAAATTGCAAAAACGTAAATGAAAATGAAAATAGAGCATTTTTGTAGAAACGGTTCATGAAAACTGCCTATTGGCATTTCTGTCGCGTAGATCTCGAAAAAACACTTGAAATGCCCACAATAATTGCTTCAATCAGACGTCAGAGCGCAAAGTTATGTCCCCTCAAAATTTTCGACTTTACAGACAAATTTTTTACCTTGAAACACGTCCGGATTGCATTTCTGGCGATGCCATTACATTTATCTTTACGAAAACCATCAAAACAAGTGGTCATACGCGTTAAACGGATCTCCAATCGCATACTTATTCATATTTCAAGTTCTTCAAATACCTACATAAATTCTTTCTTCTCTAATCAACATGAACAAAATACATATAATTTGGGGGTTAATAAACCCAACATAGGAATCTATATGTATGGTGCAAAAAAATTCAAAAAATTTTTATTTTTGAATGTAAAATTTCTCCAACTTCAACAAATCCTCTAAACTCTCTCTAAAATACAAATTTCAATTACAGATTTAGGAAGATTCGACCGTTGTAATCTGAAACAAAGATTAGTACTTCGATCCATATTTATTTATTTACATTTTTATCGGTTGAAAATTTAAAAATATCCGTTGGATTGAAAAAAAATGACATTTTTTGAATGAGAAAATTTCTACCCAGAAATGGTCAGATTGCCCGGACCAGCGACCAGAGCCATTTCGGGTCACCTGGTCCGGCCACTGGACTGCTAAGCGATCGCCTGGTCCGGCGAGCCTTCTCTTTCGCGATCTCCGGTTCTAACGGTTAGGACTGGCTCGGACTGTCAGTTTCTGGGCGAAAGCCTTTTTGTTTTTTTACATTTGTTTATGATTATGTTATTATAATTAATGATTATGTTATTTTTTTAAAAGTTATGATTACGTTTATGTTTATTTGTTTAATTTAGAGTTTATATTATGTTATTTGATTTGTTTAATTTTTTTTATTTTTTTACATTTGTTTATGATTATGTTATTATAATAATGATTATGTTATTTTTTTTAAAGTTATGATTATGTTTATGTTTATTTGTTTAATTCATAGTTTATATTATGTTATGTAATTAGTTTAATTTTTTATTCTTTTTTAACATTTGTTTATGATTATATTATTTTAATTAATGATTATGTTATTTTTTTAAATTATGATTACGTTTACGTTTATTTATTTAATTTAGAGTTTATATTAAGTGCTTTAATTTGTTTATGTTTATTAGGGTGCCTGTGGATTTGACTGATTGTATAATTTTGTTTATTTAGAGTTTAGGTACGGTTTATATGAATAATACGATTTTATAAACAAATGTTATATATAAATTGCATAAATTAGGGTTTAGGATATTTCAGGTTATATATTGAAAGTTTTTATGTGTTTATGGTTGACACAATGTAATAAAAAAGTGTGAAGTGTTCAAATGGGCTGATAAATATAACTATAGTCAATTTAGCTTAATCTATGGCTTTAACTAAATAATATACAGATGAAGACAAATGCATTACTTGTATCGTATAAAAAAGATTTAAATAATATAAGAGATGAATTAGACAAATATGATGTAATGTGATTGAGGAAAATGTTTGGTAATTTGTTTAGATGGTTCGGCCCTCAGCACGTAGGGGTGATGATGATTTAGGTCTTGTGAAAGACAAGACCGGTCGGATTGAAGGTCGTGTAGTGACTGCGTCATTCCGTAGTGTGAGGGGACACCCCAGTACTTTAGACATACCATCCACTCCTGCACCATTTGGACCGAGTATATATATATTATGACCCTGGTGCACCGGGGTCTTCTACCCAGCCACCCCTTATACTGTTTAAGACCCGTCCTCCTACCACATCACACCATCCGTATGCCCACATACCCTATAATCCTTATGGATATTCTCAACCACCACATACATCATATGATCCATATGCACATGCTCCTTCTCTGCTTCTCCGTACGCCTGGCCAGGATCGGACACAGTATTTTTCTAAAACTTAGATTACATTAAATAAGGTCAGTGGTCTAGGGTTGCAGTTAGGTGCCCAGTTCTTCGAGTAGCTGGTGGCATCCGTCCCGGTGGACTCATCTTACAGCGGTGCTGACTATGGAGCCACTGATTGTGGCAATCCCTCGTCTAATGCTGGATTGGGTAGGGATTCTGGTATATTAGGGGATGGTGACAAGATCCAGTCTAAGGACCCTATCATGGTTGGTTCCCTCCGTATTCATGGGGGTGAGGACGACGAGGATGAGCCTGAGGATAATGGCGGTGATAATGATGATGATGATGATGATGGCAACGGTCACGGTGATGATGACGAGCCTATTCTTGTGGCTTATGCCACATCGTAGCCTGTTCTGGGGAAGGGGAAAGGGTTGACTGGCAGTTTCATGTCAATGATGAGTAAGATTGCTAGATCGCAGCAATAAAGACCCGAGGAGTGGCATCCTCCTACAAACTTTATGCAGAGGAAGAAAGCAAAGAATGACGGTTGAGAGCAGACAGGTCCAGCTGATGGAGGTCCACCGGATCCAGTCCTTATTCCTTCGTATAGTGGGCATATCGCTGGTAGTATATGGCGTGGACAGGTAATTTGAATATTTCTTTAATATTTTATTTCTGATTATAAATTTTTAGTATTCATGGACCTATTTGATGTTTATATAATTTTTTTTAAAAAAATGCAAGAAAGATGCATATTGAAGTCGCGGTCCCGCTTCGTGTCTCTGACCGGTTGGACCCCTAGCGATCCTATAGTTGTAGAGTTGGTAGGGTAGACTGGATTATCATATATGAGGTCTTGCATGTTCCAATATCCGAATTCCTCCTTGCTATATGCTTTTGTGGAGAGGTGGCAGCCCGACACCAATAGTTTCCACATGCTCTGGGGGGAGATGATAGTTACCTTGCATGATGTTGAGTTGATTCTGGGCGTACCTGCTTACGGTAACGTTGCCGACCATCATTATTCTCGAGAGCAGTTGATTGCAGTTATCCAGAGCGACCTGTGTATTACTGACTCCAGTATCAGTATAAATGGTCAGGACTTAGTGTTAGTTGTAGAATCCCCTGATAGTGACTTTTTACGGAGCAGAGGGTCGCCTGTTACGTCTTGTATTTACTTGGCAGTTTGCTCTTCAGCAATAAGATGGTAATATTGTCCCTGGAAAGCTGTGGCCGATCGTGAAGAATGTTCGTTCTGTTGGTGGATTTGCATGGGGTGCTGCAACACTGGCCTACTTGTACCGGAGTTTAGGGCAGGGTCCACGTGTTGATGCGACGGAATTGTCTGGTTGCTGATCACTGCTTGAGGTAGTATCACTATAATCTTCATCTTTTACTTAGTGTGTACAATTATGAACGTTTATTTTGGTAAAAATGATATGAGTGCTGATTTTTTTATATATATTTTTTTTAAGGCTTGGATATAGTTGTATTTGCCTATGTTTGCCCCAGCGGTGAGACTGAGAGCGAAGTTGTGCAAACCGTATAGCCAGAGGTTTGTGATGTTGGGACATAAATTGGAGCACAAATTAATCGACTTGCGCATTCTTTTAGACATGATGATTGCCGATGAGGTTAAGTGGACTTCGTACAGACGTGAGGAGATAACTGATGTTTGGGTTTCTACATGGCATGAGATAATTGCATATTTTGACTCTGTTGAGCCCTAGATACCCGATAGGGTTGTTAGACAGTTTGGGTGGGTTCAATGCATTCTAGCTCATCCTATTCGTCCTCTGGAGCATCGCAGGCCAGCAAATAATAGGGTGTACATAGTCAAGAATGTGTTCATCGAGGCATTGTGGCTGAAGGACCATCTCATCTGCTTACAGAGACATGGACCAGTGTACCTCTGTACCACCATCTCGATACACAGACGATTACATGCCTTGGTTTCTCCCCCTCACTCACCCAAGGATTCAGAATCCGAAAAGGCTCCCGCGCTGCATGCAATTGCCGACGGCAACTCCCATTACACTGTAGGTTCTAGTGGATATGATAGCTCATGATGTGGATCGTGACGATGTTGATGATGCTACGAAGATTGGTAGGATTTCCGATTTGATCAAAAAGTATAATCAACCTCGTCTTTAGATTGTTTGTTTATGTACTTGACTGGTTGTAGTGTATTTGCTATGTTTGGACTTATGTTTGCAGTCTATGTTTTTATTTTATCTCGTGAAGTTTTTTTATGCTTGTAGTACATTTACAATTGTGATAGAAAGAATATAAAATAGTAAAAATCAAGAAAACATGAAATATAGAGATACTGAACTTGAAAATGAGTTTTTTCTAATAAAAAACATGAAATATAGAGATACTGAACTCTAAAACGAGTTTTTTCTAATAAAAAACATGAAATATTCCCAAAAAGTCAACACATATGTTTTTTGTAAAAAAAAATATAATATAATTTTATTAATCGAAAAATTCATATTTAATTTCTATCTCTAGCAATCCTCGTATTCCAATCTGCAATCCTATCGTAATAGAAATCTGCCTAACTGTTGACTCGTTCACTACGATAATGAATCCATTGTAAAAGGGGTATCAAGCATCCATCATGCATTTGTAGTTGTGTAAAACAAAGTGAAATATGTTAAACAGTAGAACCGTAAACCCAAACAAAGTATTAAACAAAAAAACGTAAAAACCCTATTGATTTTCCACACTTACTTGAATAAAGTATTGTTGTTATGTCAAGAGATCAATAACCAAGGTACCTTCTGGACTATCCGAGTACAAATACAAAGGCAACATAGTCGTAGAACCAAGTTGTGCAATTAGTATAACACAGATTGAATGCATTTGCTATGATGTAAAGCGAATAAGGTGTTTCCAACCAATGCTCTAAAGGTGCAGGCCATCCTGCCACTGTGTCCTATGTACGAGCTCATAAACATGTTCTGCTGAACCGAGCAATGAAAAGATACATGTTCGTCGTATGCTCCAATTAGTAAAGTATTCTTCTACGTATCTCCGACCATTGATGTTCATCACCAAACACATAATCTACCACAAACGCGAGAACCACAATTTCCATCATTAAATCACGTTATTCCAATTCTCAATGAAAGGATATGAAAGTAGGGAAAGCGTTTGTATAAGGAAATGCGGAACATAGAGATGGATCTACTACAGAAGATAAACTAATTCGGCCACGGCTACACTCTCTACCCCTACCCCTAGGAGCTCGTGGCGGTCTCTCTCTCCCACAGGAACCTGAACCAGAACCTGACCCCTACCCAAATCCAGAGCCACAACCAGAACCTGACCCCTACCCAAATCTAGAGCCACAACCAGAACCAGATTTGCATGACTTTTGTATCTTTCGATGAGCAATTGACATGTGCTCCTAATATGACTTGTTTCTCCTTGTTGAGTTCGTCTTCTTCTGCACTTTCGTGATTGCTACCTCGGGAGGTGATGTTAATATCATACCCGGATTTTTAGGAAAAACCATACTCAATACCCCTGTCGCAAGACGATGCATCTCTCTAACTTTAGATATGACTCCTGTACTTATCTGATGCAAGAGGTCAGTGAGAGAACGCATCTCAGAATCCATGTCATGCTGCTGGGCTGAAGGATGACAATTGCCAATTTCTAGTGTCTTCCAAAAGGCCTCAATATCAACCACCTGGATAGGAAGTATGTGATTAAACCGTGTAATCAAGAACAAGGGAGGCCGTGTGATTAGGGCTGTAAATGGGTCCAGACCCTCAGGGTACTCCCAAACCCAGACCCATACTCTTATGGTAAAGCTTAGACCCAAACCCAGACCCGTACCCTCCAAGTATAAAATTTTTTGACCCAGACCTAACCCTCCAGGGTCCAGGTTAGGGTCTGGGTATACCTGTATCCTTATGACATTTTTCTATTTTTTTCTCTGTTAAACAAAAATATATAAAACAATGTATAATCCTAAAATAAAATTTTTAATATGATTAACATAATTTCTTCAATATCTTTTTCAACAAATACAATAATTTAACATCTCTAATTCAAATTATTAAAGTTCAAATACGCACAAAATCTTCAAAGCCACATATATGAACAAAGAGCCCCTCACGTGTGATTAATCTGTTGTAATTCTTTAACCATTATTATGTGAAAATTAGTTCAGCCTCTTAATTAATTTATTTTCCTTTTTTCCCCCTAAATACTATATTATGATTCATATAATGAACCGATCATGATCATCAGTCTTTATAAAAGGGCTCTACATTCAAGAAAAAATATCATCAGTTAAAGTACTCTTCAACTCTCAAAGACAAAAAAATATCATCCTTGAAGATTCAAGAATTGATCAAAAAATATCATCATATAAGTACTCTTCAACTAAATATAATGTTGTTTTCCAGCAATATCAATCATGTTGTTTTCAGCCGTAATGTAGGGCTGGGTGAGAAGAAATAATGTCTTAAAATTTACAAATTATATATTAATATAATATAATATATATAAATAATATATATTATTATTATTTTATTTGTACGGGTATACGGGTCTGGGTATCACCATACCTTCTCCAGACCCATATTACAGAATACATATGGGTACGGTTACAGGTACGGGTCCGCGGATAGATCCGCGCGGGTACGGGTAACACCCGTCCCGTTTAAAGCCCTACGTGTGATGTCCTCATATAGTGCCAGCACTTATTTTTGGGATCATTAATTATCTCTGTAGCTCTCGATATCTCAAGCCATATCTTTTTCAAGGCCAAGTGACTGATTTTATTACTTACAATTCTCAGTATTGGATTACTCTTTGCATTAAACTTTTCTTTAGTCCTGGAAAACTCTAATGAGTCCTTAATGTCGGCTATTTGACATTCAATAAGCGAGTCAAAATTAAGGAACACAATGTCCAAATCACCATGGCATATTGAAAGCCATAGCTTCAGCACTGAGTGTTCACTCTCAGCCCGGTTGGTGGTCTCCACCCTAAAATGCATTACACTCCTAGTCCAAACTCTCACGAATTTATGAGCAAGGGAATTCAACCAAGTGTTGAACAAATAATGTAAGAAGTCCAGCCTACTCTACCACTTGGTCTTTAGAACATCCAATTTCCTTAGGTATTCCTGCTCATCTATTTTGTTCAACAATTTCTTCCATTACACATTTACAAACCGTGATACAACCTCTTCATCTTTTGTCAACTCGGTTAATTTGGCCAACACGTTCTGATGATGTGTCTTCTACATAGCATATGGTACGCTTTACTAAACACATCGACGATCACGGGCATTAAACCACTTTTCCTGTCTATAATAATTACCTTCGGCTCATGATCATTAACATCTTGTTGATTCTTTGTTGACATAGCATTTGAAAAGTATAGATGTTTAATCTGTTGAAGAACCCATCTATAAGTCATAGCCGGCTCATTCTGCATAAAAACAGTGGCTACAATGAAATTCTTACGAGTCGGGGTCATCCCTACGACTTCCAACAGTGACATATTATACTTTTTTTAAAAGACACATGAGGCAGATAACTTATTTAGAAACTATACATAAAATTAAATAGTCAATTTGCAAATAATACCCAAATATACAATTAATATAACATATTTAATATAACTTACTTGTTCGTTTTATTGTATCAATTATAAGTACATATGGCCACGTTCTCATCATTTCAATTGATGTCGTGTGAGCAACAACAATGTCACTGAGCACGTTGTTGTCCTGACAGTTTCTATAGAATACCGTATAACCCCGTTGAGCACTTAGGCAAAGAACTTCTTTAATCATGTTTCGCCCTTGCATCCTATTCTTCTTAATCTTCGCAACGACGTTATACATTTTCTAGGCACTACAAAAAATCATGCAAATCATATTATTAGAACCTAAATTTAAATCCTAAACATATAACCATGATGAATTAAAGGTAATGAAACATACCTGATGGCACAACCCACATTTTGTTCCCGAAAAAATTATAAGATATTACAGGGTGACACATAACTTTTCCTAAATTGCCAGTCTGTATCAGTTGCTCCTCCGTTAGTTTTGCTGCCTGAGTGTGACCGTAAGTATAGACACTTATTGCATGGTTGTGCTCCCATCGTGTATGAATAATTGCCAATTGTCATATGTCGCCATTTGTTTGCCTTTTAATTTGAAGGGACAACCACACTTTTTAGTCCCATAAGGACCCCGCCTTCTTACTTGAACTTCCTCTTCTTCATTGTCAACTTCAGGCTTTGTTCTTGATTTATTTGTACCTCCACACTCGCAACCCAATGTAAAATACGGTCAGCGATCGGATGTTCTTGAACTCAAATACCGATGATAATCAAATACATGTTCACTTTCATAGCTGTTTCTTTTGCCTAGTTCACTAATTCTACTTTCAAATGAAAGATTCGATCAGTTGCAAATAAATGTCCATGATCCATGCATTCTCCCGGTTCTAAAAATTCTTCAAATGTATTTGGATCTACGTCGTTCTGTTACGAAATTGTACGAAACAATTAAAATATGAACACATTTCATATTAAAAATAAAATTATAAAATCAGTGTAATAAACTAAAATTTCATATACACATTAAAAAAAAAAAAAAACAACTGGGGCTCGGGTCGCCCAGGCCGGCGAGCCAGACCTGAGCGGATCAAGTATCTGGGCAATCGGTTCTGAGAAAGAACCGCCTAAATGGGCAAACCGCTCAGGTCGGTTTGCCAGTCTGGGCGTTCCGAGCCCCAATTCCGAAAAAAATTTATTTTCAACTTTTCTTACCTCAAATTCGATATTTTCTTCTATAAATTCTTCATAATGATCCATATCTACCTCCAATACAAGTTCAATGTTAAAGATTACAGTTTTAGAGTAGAGAAAGTGTAGAGAGAAGTAAGAGAGAAATTGTGTAGAGAGAGAAAGAGTAGGGAAGAGGAGGAAAAATAATGAATTTTTTCGCGCTATACATATAGATTCCCGAGTTGGATTTATCGAACCCCTATAACATTAAATATTTGTAAGTTTATATGATGTTTTATGTTGATCTTTTGGTAAGTCTTTTATACTACTTTTTGTGAGGTCATGTGTTCAAATCTCTTACATGAAGCCTCCTTTTTTTTTTTTTAAAGTTTTATCTAGGTGGGCAAAATTCTTGATTTCGCTCATCTGGGCGAGAATTTCGCCCATCTGGGAGAAACTCTGACAATTGAGAAAAATATCATTTTGGGGGTTTTTTAATCATAAAATTGATAGTTTTTTGCAAAAAAAATCTTCAAAATCATCCATATCTACCTTTAATTTGTGTTGAATGTGAAAGATTTGAGTTTTGAGTTAGTCAGAAAGATTTGGTGGGAAAAAATTAACCTTTTCACGCTATCCTTATAGATTTCCGAGTTATATTTATTGACCTTCTTTTAAAATAGTCAATTGAAACGAGGACATATTTTTTAGGGACCAACTTGAATTTATCAGAAAATAATTAATTTTTATTTTTCATGCAACAGCGTGTCGATAATCGACTAAGGGTTGATTGAGAGTTTCAGTATTGGTAGAAAAAAAAATTTATCAATTGATTATCAGTTCGAAATTGGTAAATGGTTTGATAGTCTCTGTCGAATTCAATAATAACTAATTAGTCGGGTACCTGTACCGCTGCTATCCCAGTTTGAGAGATTGAAGACACTAAATTTGTAATTTTTTTCTTTATTTAGGTTTACATTTTGGCTCTAAGTGATTAAAATGAGATTGATTATTTAGAGATTGACTGCTTAAATCCTCACAAAAGTGAGACGAACTTGATTGATACATTTTTTACATTTTGAAGGATTTTTAAGAGAATTTTACAATACGAGCTCCTCAATTGAAACATTTCATGTTTTGATGGACCAATTTGAAATTTACCTAAAAATATTTTGGACAAGAATATCAAAGATAAATAGTTACTGGACCAAAATGAGTAAAAAAAGATATATGACCAAATGTATGCAGGATAAATAGTTGTTGAACTAAAATGAGTAAAATCATATATATGTATATATATATATATATGACCATGTTAAGATGTAATAAATAGTTAATAAGATCAAATTTTCCAATTACTCTTTTCCAAATTTATGAGAGTTTCTAATGGATACTCTTATTTGAGTAGATATCCTAGAAGCACAAACTATAACTTATAGTTTTGAATTACACTTGACGCGTGACCTAACACTTAATTCTAAAAACAATTAAAGTCTAAAAGAAGAGTATTAAGTGAGCAAATATTATTCCTGAAGAATAAACAAAGACAAATATGATGATCAAGGGTTGTGAAATCAAGATTGTCTTAATTCATTGAACATTCTGAAAATGTTTGATATGTTCTATTTTACTGTTTTGAGCATCAAGGTTTTTATTGATTTTTGAGTTTAAACATTAATAAAATGGATTAATTGAACCTTGCTTCTTTTCTTTTGTTACAAGTGTTCATATGCAAACCAAGTTGAAACGAAAGCCTACGACGTGAAACGAAGCAAAACGGAGAAGAACAGACAAGTTGAAGAAAGCTGCTGGAAAAGCCACTATCAGGATCCGAATAGTGACTTTATGGGTCCAAATAGTGCTAAGACACAAGAAGAATTCTAGGCATAAGCATTCCGGATCCAGAAAGATATGCATTTTTGGTCTAGAAAGTCGCAATCAGGGTCCTAAATGCAATTTTTTTTGCAATTTCCTTTCTAAACTTCTCATTCTGTCCTTTTTTGTAATTGAATTTCCGCCCTTTCTTGGAGAGGAAAAGGGCAATTTTAGGGGATGAGAATTCCCTATAAACCCCCCTCCCCCTCCCCTTATTTAGATGAATATAGAGCTTAGATTTTAGTTTTAATTTCAAGTTTCAAGAAGGAATTGAAGATCCGATTTGGATGCAATTTTTGGGTTTCTTTGGGCAAATCGATAGAGGAGTTTGAGCATACACTAGAACCGTAGAGTCTTCCATTGCTTAAACTTTGTAAACTCTTTCTATTTCATGAATTTGTCTATGAATTTGTGGATGATAAATATGTTTATTGGCTAATTTCTTTTGTGTTTTAATGGAGATGAACCCTAGAATACTTGGTTATTATTTTTAATGAAATTCGTGTTTTAATTGTTAATTCTTGTGTGGTTGTTACTCAATTGTTGTGTTTGCTTTACCGATTTTTACGAGATTAATAATTTTACAAGTTTATTTGGAATTGAGAAAGGAAGAATAACCTAGGGCTTAAATTGAATAATAGGGACAGGTAGTTGATTAGAGATAATAAATTCGGTCTTTAGGTCATTAACTTTCATTCCTAATCTATAATTCGTTCATAAATATTGAGTTATGGAGAGTAGAGATTCTTCTCTAAGAGATTGATTGAATAACGAGTTTTTGCCTAGAGATAGAGTTACACCAACCGTTTGAGTGAGATCCAACTAACGAGTTTTGATAATGAAGAATTTCTTATTAAACTAGCTAAAGGTTTTAGGAGAATTCCACTATTCAAACACATTTTCCAAAACTTGATTTCAAACCCTTTTACTTGTCTACTTAGTTTGTTAATTAGATTGATAATTATTTTTCTTTTGTTTTCAAAACCTTCTTAAAATATTTTTGTTGATTATACGATAGACACATAGTTATTATTAGTGCTTGTCTGTCCCATGAGATTGGCATCTTGGGAACTTTCCTTGCCATATTACATCGATAGGTACGTTTGCCTAGCTAAAAAGTATAATTTTGCTAGGATACAAAGCACATAATAATTTTCTACGTGAATATAACGTATCATTACTATTGCAAGTCATTCAATCATTAGATATTGATAAATATCTTTTATAAAGAATATTGAAGAGGCAAATGGTCTAAGCACCATGACTCTACATAATAGAAGGTTATCATGGTTCTTCTTTAACTAATACCTAATGAATTTGGAATGTGTATTTAAAATTTTCGTTTGTTATCTCCTTTAAATGATTATCTCAAATTTTGAAAAATAATCCAACTCTTGTAGAGAAAGATATACAAGATATTGATTATTTATATGATCCACACAAATCATATCAGGCATTAACATACACTATGATGCATATTTGTTCATGATCTTCAGAAGAGATGCGATAATAATGTACAACAAATTCGATATTATGATAATCTAGAACATTTGCTCCCTAAGACATCATCGATATGACACTTGAAATCATTCTTGAATACATGTGTTTACAAATCTCAAGTAGGGATGTAAATGAGCTAAGCTACTTGTGAGCCGCTCGGTCAAAGCTCGATTCGAGTTTGTTGTTGACCGAGTCGAGTTCGAGCCTCACTAACACTAGCTTGGTGGCTCGTTCAGTTATCATATATAATTTTTTTTACTTTAATTAATATATATAATATACCTTTCAAAAATCAAGTTTCAGCTCGAACTCGAGCTCGAGCTTAATACAAATAGTCGAGCTCGAACCAAAATTTGTGGACTCAATCAAGCTGATTAAAAAAATGTCCAGTTGAGCTCGAGCTGTGCACAGCTCGGCTAGACTCGTTTACGACCCTAATCTCAAGTGATTATTTCATCCAGGAAAGTACTATTAGAAATAGAGAATAATGTATTATTTTTCCTTAGGGTTTTATCTAGTAAGGTTTCTCTATGTAATGGACATCCAAAGGGGAGTGTTATGAAATAAATTAAATATGTGAATATCCATATGAGATAATTGAATTTCTTAGATAAAGATGAAGTCTATCTCCTGAAGAGATAGAATCTCATGACGAGATGACGAATAGGGTTTTAATCCTATCTTAGTTATAGAATCTATCTTCATATTTCATATCTATCAATTATATCCCCTAATAAGCACTAAAAATATGGTCCTATGCTTTATGTTGTAAACACACCAACAAGAGAAATCAATGAAGTTCTCTACTACTTTCTCTCTACTTCTCGTCTCTCTGTCTACAATTTCTCTATCTTCTCTACTTTATATCTTGTTTATATTTTATTTATTATTTATTCCATTATGTCAATGACACTGCACCAATAAGTTCGTAACATGGATATTATTTTAAAATAAAAAGTTTTCAGTTTTTCTTTTTATTTTGGAATCCGCACTTCCCCTCATAAATAAGTCACCTCTCATGAACTCTAAGCTAATAATAGTCACTCCTTTTCAAAACGAAAACAATCCAAGTTGAGTTGGGTTCATAAGTTATTGACCTTGGTTTACATCATTAATTTTTTAACTTTTTCTTCTTGGATACTTCAAAGTTAGTAAAAATGGAATAAGAAGGTGAGTAATTTGTACAGATATTTAAGAGGAAAAAAGTCAGAACTTAATGAGTTTGCTCTTATTCGGTGTCCAATGGCAATGAATGTGTTCCTTGTTTATCTTTTTTTTTTTATCAAACCATGAGGTATTTTGAGTATCCGTACGCACATGAGAGGTACTTTTAAACTACACCACATCAAGACTAATCCCCACTCGAGTTGAGTAGGATTATAAGGGTGGTAAAACTTCCTACAAAACACAACTAAAATTCAAGTTAGGTTGTTGACAGAAAGTTTGCATCATTTCTCATCGAGCAAGGATTGAATGCAGTGCACAACATATCTAACAACATATATTATGTCTTGCTAATCGAGTTCTAGAGATGATGACATAATAAGTCTAGCAGTGTTGAAGTCTGTGAATAATTTTTCTTGTCAATCGAGGTTCACATGCAACACTATAATGAGTATGATGGTGTTGAAGTCTATACGTTATTTTTCATTGATTGAGGTTCAAAGGCGGTGTTGAAATTTATGCATTAGTTTTTGTCAATCGAGGTTTAAAGATGGTGCTATAATGAGTTTGGTAGTTTTGAAGTTTATGCATTATTTTTTTGTGGATCGAGCTTCAAAGCTGATATCATAATAAATCTGGCGGTGAAGTTTATGGCTTTATGCATTATTTTTTGTCAAATCAAGGTTTAGAGGCAGTTGCATAATAAGTCTACCAGTAGTGAAGACTACGTTATTTCACGCCGATCAAGATCCAAAAATAGTGCTTAATGAGTCTGATGTTGCTAAAGTCTTTGCATAATTTTTCGTCGATCAATGTTCAGAGGCAGTGCCACAATGGTTTTGGCGGTTCTGAAGTCTATACATTTGTCCTGTTTCTTATGATTTAGTCTATGTATTATTTCTTAATAGATATCCAGTGACGTGCCATAATGATCTGGTGATCCTGAATCCTAAATATTTGCCATGTTTCTTGGCTATGCTTTAGGTTATGTGTTATTTTTTATTGACAAGTGTCCAAAAATCATGCCATAATAGGTACGACGGTAATGTAGTATATATGTTTGCCACGTTTCTTGGCTTTGGCCACGTGTTTCCGGCTAAAAGCTTCTAAAATCAACTAAAACTATCGTTATTATCTGATTTAAATAATTATGAATTTAACCATAATTATCAAGTTATTATGACATTTTTCAGTTGTACTTCAATGTTTTATTAATAATTCTATTAAGATAAGACATTAAATCTTGTTCCAATGAAGAAAAGTAAGGTGCATGGTGCATGTAAAAAGAATTTTTTTCCAATGGCATCCAACCATAATAGTTTTTCTAAATTGTGTCATTCAAATAATGTTATCCAGATATCTATTTTTTACATCTTTCTTAAAAATATAATTAATTCTTTAAATTTAAAGCTTGTAGCAGGTAATAATAGTTTAGTTTATGAGAATATTTATACCAAACAAAATATTCAATGAATATCCTAGAAATAGCGACAGCGACGCGAGGAGTTAACGATCGAACGTGCTACAACCTAGGGGTCAGGCAGCTCTTTTGCTCTATAGGGATCGGGGCTTTTATTGTTATATCCGGAGTTACTCTACGTGTTACTTGACGTAAAACAGACAGTAGATTTGTTTATGTTTTTTGTTGAATCTTTTTTCACGCCTCGATAAATAATTTGATAAGCCAATGATTTTTTTCCGTATTTCAGAATATGGCTAACCAACATGTTAACTAATTGATTACGATAAATTGGATCGGATTTGGCTAAAATAAAAAGTGAAAGATGAATATACATAATCTAAAAGAAATTTTTAAAAGAATATTACATATTTATCTTACTTATTCTTATTTTAAAGAAGAAAGTTATTATATGTATTCTAAACAATATCATAATATTTCAGAACTCAAAACTCTATATAATTTATGACCCAAATTAGAAAAAAAGTATAAGTATATTTATTTTCATTTATTCATTTTTTCGCTCGAGTCTCCTATCTTTTCTTTAAAAAAATAATTTTTACGAAATTCAAGAAGAAATTGATCCAAACTGAAATTTACGGCAAAGAATGGAAATAGAAAAACAAAAAAGAATTTGCTCGAGATAATTTCTATTTGTTTTTCTTGAAAAAAAATTTAAAAAATAAAAAAAATAAATGAAAAAAAAAAACCCTTTTCCCAGAATTCATCCACAGTCTAGAATGAACTCCATCTCGTTGTTCTGTGCTTGGTAGCCTTCTTCCCTCCCTTACCAAACGGAGAATTATCATTTATCACCCGCGCTATCACCCGCGCTAGAGTAACGGTCGGGCTGCATGAAGAGCACGTGTTTTACACTCGCTCATGTCACTCTTCTACCAAAAACCCTCGTCCCTCTTCTTCTTCTTATAAGATTGCAGGCAAGAAGAACCCTAGAAGATACGGAAATCGCATTGAAACGATTATAGGAAAAGGGTATGGCGAATTTACCTCAATCCCTCTCAATGAACCCCGCTGCCGCTGCTTTTGCTGGTCAGGGTCACTCTTCTGCTAATCCCGCCGCTGTTGGAGCTCAGGGCGGTAACAAGGATCGGAAAATCCAATCCGCTGAGCAACTTGTCCTCGATCTTAGCAACCCGGAGCTTCGTGAAAACGCGCTTCTTGAACTCTCTAAGGTATATATAGCAAATTATTATATCTTTAATGTTTGCTGATATGCGTGTAATTCTCTGTGTGACTGTGTCTGTATCATCGGGGCTGCTTCTAGTGATTTGAATTCAGGATGGCGGGATTTTTTTAGTTTTTGGCGCGAGATCATGTTTTGTCTATGCTTTATCTCAGTAGTTCTGTTGTTGTTGCTATGTTTTGGGTGATATGATAAAATTGGTTGCTGCGATTGATGACAGTTTTGTTATGGATGTTTATAATTTCCTGTGAAATTTGTTGGTCTGAAGATAAAAGTTGTGTCTTTGTTATGGTCCCTGGAAGGATTAACTTTCTTCCCGTTTCAATTATGATTTTTGTCAATTATCTGCAAGTCATGAATTTGTGTGAAACACCTCCCAACCAAATCAAATTAAGAAAGAAAGAAAAAGAAAAAAGATATAAGCACTGAAATCTACGTGTTAAAATTTGAGAAAGCTTGATGGTCTTCCTTTTCAAGCTTTTTAACCTTTTGGAAGTTATCCAGACTCCCAAAGCCACATTGGCAATAGATTTTACTATGCCTGATGAGCTTTAGTAAGGGTTGATCAGACTTAGTATAGCCATTGACAAAGTACCGCTTGTTCAGCTCACCAAAGGTAATGGCGATAAAGGTATGCCTTTATGATTAACTGTGTTTGGTAATGAAAAGCTGCAATGAGGGAATCCTGTCTGACTTGTCCAGAACTCATCCTCTCTCCAGAATGAACTTCTCTCTGTTCTCTCTTGGTTGCATCTTTCTTCCTTTCATTACCAAAGGGAGAATCATCACCCACAAGAGTAACGGTTGGGCTGCATGTACAAGATGTGTACCACACTCGCTCATGCCACTCTTTTACCAAAACGAACCTATCCTTTCTCCAAAGCAAACTTCTCTTCTTTCTCTCTTGGTTGTATCTTTCTTCTTTTCGTTACCAAATAGAGAATCATCAAGCATTAGAGTAACAGTCTGACTGCATGAACAACACGTGTATCACAATTGCTCACACCACCGTTCCGTCGTGCCTTGCCTGCTTTATATAAGCTCGCAAAAAGAATCCCCCAAAGCCATAGAAATCGCATCGAAACGAGAGAGGTAATTAGATCTATATAGGTTTCTGGGAGGAATAAGGGTATGGAGAACTTGTCTCAATCTCTCCCGATGAATGCTGCTGCTGCTTTTGGTGGTCCAGGTCTGTCTTCTGCTAACCCTACCCCCATTGAGGCGGAGGGCGACAAGAAGGATCTGAAGATTGGTGGTCCAGGTCCGTCTTCTACTAACCCTGCGCCCACTAAGGCTGAGGGCGACAACAAGGATCAAAAGATTGGTGGTCCGGGTCCATCTTCTGCTGACCCTGCCTCCACTGGGGCTGAGGGCCACAACAAAGATCAGAAGATTAGTGGTCCGAGTCCCCCTTCTGCTAACCCTCCCACCATTTGGGCTCTGGGCAACAACAAGGATCCGAAGATTGGTGGTCCGGGTCCGTCTTCTACTAAACTTGCCCCCATTGGGCCTCCAGGCGGCAGCAAGGAGCGGAAGATGCGAGCCGTGGAGCAGCTTGTTCTCAAAATTGGCAATTCCGAGCTACGTGAAAACGCGCTAGTTGAACTCGCTAAGGTATATAGCGAAGTATTATATGTTTTGTGTTTGCAGATATGTGTGTAATTCTCTGTATCTATATCATGGGGACTGCTTCAAGTGATTTGAGTTCAGGATGGTGGGGTTTTTCTCTTGGTCCTGAGTAGAGAGTTTTTGGCACAATTGATGATGTTTCGTTTCTGCTTTATCTTAGTTCATTGGCTGCTATGTCTTGGGTGATGTGATAAAATTAGTTGCTGTGGTTGATGACGATTTTGTTATCAATGTTTATCATCTTCTGTGAAATTTTGATGTCTGAAGATGAATATTGAGTCTTTGTGATAGTCCCTGGAAGGATTACTTTTCTTCCGTTTCAATGATGATTCTTGTAAATTTCCTGGAAGTCATGAATTTTTGTTAAACACCTCCAACCAAATCAAAATAAAAAAGGGGGAAAAAGAACCACTGCAATCTTCATGTTAAAATTCAAGGTATGCCTTGTCAAGCCTCTCTACATTTTGGAAGTTCTCCAGATTCCAAAACCACATTGGCAATGAATTTTATTATGCCTGATCAGCTTTGTTATGGGTTTATCAGACTTAGTACAGCCATTGAGTTCCCCTGAAATCTGTCCTGTCTGCAACACAATTTTCCTTATCTGTTTTAGTTCCCCAGAAATTGCGTGTAATTGACATAACAGCTGAAAATGTGTAGTACCAACCAGAATTTGAAGCAATCAGAAGCACATATATTAAGTTACCTTTTTTCACCGGGAGGAAGTCAATAGACTTGGTAATATATATTGGATAATATATATTTGCAGAAATTATATATATTTGCAGAAATTAGGACCCAAATGAATTAGCATAAAATCTTTTGGTTGAAGACACATTGCCTTGGCCAAGCATGTGAGTTTGAGAGCTCTGGATTGTTGTTCTGGGCCATTCCGCGTAATCTTTGCCTTTATGGTGGAAAGATATTTGTATCGTCTTTTGCTATTATCCTATTGCTTTTGTTTAATGGGTTTCTACTTTTCCTTAGGTAACTGAACTTGTGTCTTTTCCTTTTTGTCCAAGTTGCAGAAGAGGGAATTGTTTCAAGATCTGGCTCCGCTGCTTTGGAACTCCTTTGGTACCATTGCTGCCCTCCTGCAGGTGTATTATGTGAAGCTCTTTATATGTATGCATGTGCATCTGTCTCATCTTTTCCTATTTCAACTTACTCTTTGTTGACCAATGAGGGATGCCAAAAGCATTATTTTTTAGTTGATTATACATTGAGAATTTGAGAACAGTGTGTTCACTGAATCTGTTAGTTGATCTTGATTTCTTCAGTATGATATTTTCGACTTTTGTGAGATTTAAGATGTATATATAGGAAAATGTATTTGAGAGATTGTCTAAGTTAGTGACAAATATAGAAATTTTGTTCAAACTTGCATCTGCTTGAGCAACACCAGCCTTTGAAAACCAAAAGTCACAGGAATGAGCTTATCTGAATTCAGATGTTGAAATTAGAAAGAAAAAGGAAGGTACTGGTTTATGTTGCTGATTGCTTTTATATACTGAGGGTCACCCCTGAAACCCACTCTCCTGTTGTCTGCCCAAGTAAGGGTAGAAGAGTTTCTTGTCTGTCCAAGAAATGCTGATCAAGTCAAGAGTGTATTTTAGGAATTAGGGAAGTTTATTTTGGTGTCGAAAAGGACAGTGGTGGAGCTTGTGGATCAGTGCTAGTAGATCAAATATGTTACATCTTCAGTGCAAGTACATTCTCTAATGGGTGGTTCCTTTTGAATGCTTGTAGGAGATAGTGTCAATTTACCCAGTTTTATCTCCACCAAACCTGACTCCAACTCAGTCAAACCGAGTTTGTAATGCGCTTGCCCTGCTTCAGGTATAGTTATTTTCTTTTCCCTTATTTTTAATATTTATTTTCTTGTCTCTTCTTTTCCCTTATTTTTAATATTTATTTTCTTGTCTCTGAAGAAATCCTTTGAGCTGGCTTGGCATGCCTTTTCAATACTTTGTTGATGCATTGTACCATTTTGAATCCCCAGAAAGAACAAAACTGATCAAAAAGTGGAATTATCTTGGTCCTAATAGGTTTATTTTTTGTATTTGACAGTGTGTTGCCTCTCATGCTGACACCAGAATGTTGTTCCTCAAGGGTAATATCTCTGCTTTCTTGGTATATAAGGGTTATTACCTGTATTCATCTGGAGGCTTGCAAACTTGAATGTAAAATATTTTTGGAAGAAAGCTCCCTAGTACCTTCTTCAACATCCATTGTCAAATTAAATTACATTTTTGTGATCTTCTAATTACTTTCTAGTAGAGGAATTTCTCAAATTAAATTTGCAAGCTGATTTGGATGTTCCTCATCAAGTTTGTTCACAAAGATGTCAGCTTCTTTCTCAACAAGTTGAAACATTTATATTCCAAGGAGATTGTGCATCCAAAAAAATAAAACAAAATTAACGATTAAGGCATGAGTTGATGAGTGAAGGCAAATGATCTCTTTACCAGTAAGGCTGATTCTTCTGCCTTTATTTGAAGTCCTGATAGGTATTAGGATAGTAGGTAACCTAGTTTTATTGTGGAACTATGTAGGATGGATGATAAATGGCCACATGATTTTGGTTGTATTGTCATGGCGAAAAGTACAACATGAACCTCTTATGAGCGGTAATTTAGTTGCACGCATTTTATACTTATCTTATTACCTTTAATAGTTACTTTTCCTTCTTTGCAGCACAAATGCCTTTGTATTTGTACCCTTTTCTCAATACAACAAGCAAATCAAGGCCTTTTGAGTACCTGAGGCTTACTAGCTTGGGTGTAATTGGTGCACTTGTGAAGGTATTTTATCCTTCCCTGCATGGATGTCTTATCTTTGGGAATCTGAATGATTCATATTCTTTATAGAGGGAAAGGGCCTTTCTTCCTCCAAAGAGAGAAGGGAGATTGAGAATGTCTATTCAGAATGGTTTTCTTCCTTCACCATGAAAAGCATCTTTTTTATTGATAAAAAAAATGAAAAGCCTTTTTTTTCCCTGTTTTTTCTGAATGCTTCACCTTGAAAAGCTTTCATGAAATTCCTTTATAATCAGCACTCTAGGTCTAGATTCAAGTCTCTCTTTCTAATTCTGTTTATTCAAGTTTTATTTTTATTTTCCCCTTGTTCTCGTTGCTACTTATGCAAGTATGCAAATTAGCAAATTTCTGTATTGCCTTTTTCTCATCTGTGCTTTCATGAGATCGAATGGCTATGAAATGGAAAAGGCCTGAGATCTGTATTATTGAGAGAAGTTTAACTGATACAAGGAATGGATTTCCTTTCAATGTAACAGTTGTTTCACAGAGTTGTAATGAGTTCTCGCCTTTTCTTCCTGGTGTTTTCTTTTGGACTTCATTTACCCAATTTTGGATATGCTTAACTTCTTCAATGAGCTCCAATGATAACTTACTACATGCTATCCTCAGTTTACATTTTACATTTTCAGTCTTGTTCTTGATGATGTGTCGTTATCTCCTCATCACTTTAATATGTTGTCTACTGAATGAACTTAGAAGTCTTCTGAAGTATGAATCCTGTAGTTTATTCCTGATAATTCTTATCTGTGCCTTACAGGTTGACGACACCGAGGTTATCAGTTTCCTGCTCTCTACAGAAATAATTCCTTTGTGTCTTCGTACGATGGAGATGGGCAGTGAATTGTCAAAAACGGTTGAGTCGTGAACATTTTTATTTCATTTTATTCTTTTATCTTCAATGTTCACAAAGTTTCGTAAGTATGTTAATATTTCTGCCGTTTCACGGCTAATCTCTAAGACTAGTTTCCATTTTACTAATTAAGACAATTAACAAGTTTAAGTTTGCCGCACTTTGATTATTCAAAGTGAGTTGAGTTTCCATTCTGCTAATGACTATATTCTGTAAATGTGGTTTTCACTGTTTCCTGATCTACAATTAAATTAGTGTATGTAACCTTTTTTCCCCTGATTTTTCACCTTAGTTGCATTTTCAAGTTCTCGTGTTGGCTTTTGTTCCTTTTCCTGTTCTTATAGGGGAGTTCTGTTTGTAGGTTGCGACATTTATTGTCCAGAAGATTCTGCTAGATGATGTGGGCTTGGATTATATATGCACCACAGCTGAGAGGTTTTTTGCTGTTGGTAGAGTGCTGGGAAATATGGTTGAGTCTCTGGCTGAGCAGCCTTCGTCAAGGTTGCTTAAACATATCATCAGGTGCTACCTTCGGCTGTCAGACAATTCAAGGTAACTATTTCACTTCTCATTCTCTCTGTTCATACACCTGTATACTACATGCAAATATATACATACGCCTGTTCTTGAATAAAGTGTAGAATCTCCATAGCTAATCCTAATATGTTCTATCACTTCTGATCAGGGCTTGTGATGCACTGAGAAGCTGCCTTCCAGACATGCTCAGGGATTCCACCTTCAGCAGCTGCCTTCGCGTAAGTACCAACTTGGTGAATTTGAGCTGCGCGCCCATTTCTAACATAGCGTTATAATACTGGAGATGTTTGAATATTACTCATTTCATCGCGATACCTTAAAATGTTCACTTTTTTCTAATATGGTGTATTACTTCCTCCTCTTGACAGGAGGATCCAACGGCTAGAAGATGGCTTCAGCAGTTGCTTCACAACGTCCAAGGCCCACTGCCTCTGCATGCCGGTTCATCATTTGATCATATGCCTTGCTAGCCAGCTTAACTGAAGAAGAAGTTGTAGCTGGCTTCCTAATAAGCAATCGCTGCTTCGTCCGCATGTTCAATGGAATTGTATTATAACTATGAGTTCGTGCCCGTGCCTGTGACAGCATCGTCATGTTTCTTTCTGTTTTAAGTTAAATTCCTGTCTACTTAGATTCCTTGAGGAAACCATACTATTAAAGCAGCAATGTTGATTTTCTTATTATTAGCTAATTTTAATAGATATTTGACTGTGTTTTGAATTAATCGTTGATTTGGTTTGTTTTTATCTCTGAGAACTTTCCATTTTTCTTAGTCTATCCCATCCTATAGTAGTGGATGAATTTTTTGTGAGAAAATAAGTTTTGGGTTTTAAAAAAACAAAGCCATCATTGTAGCTTTCTGGGTCAGGGCATCGGAAAGTTGACGATATTTTATTATATTTACAATGACGAATAAAGTGAAGAGTATCTTTATTAGTGAGTTACTATTTTGTATCTTGTCATTAATGTGTGAAGATTTTAAAATTAAAATAATTTTACATCGATTTTTTCAATCCATGTTTTTTTTAATAAAATAACTTACTTTTCCATCTTCTTCCACTTCTCTCTAAGAAGTGATTTCCCTTTCCTTTCTGATCGTCTTCTCTTGCCAAATTCAGTCACGACTTCAACTAAAGTTTCGATTTTGAAAAATGTTAGTTTGGGACCTTTTTTAGGTTTTTACATCTTTTTAAGGTACTTTACAAAATCATTAATACACTCATGATTTTGTAAATTGCTAAATTCAATCTTTCTTGTCATCATAATTTGAAGATGGCAAGGAAGATGGTGAAATATCCCCTGTGCCATTTCAAAATTTCATATCAATTGTGAAAATTTAAAAAAAAATAATAATAATAATATTTTACTTTATTGAATTTTTACGGACATCGAACTAAACATGTGGGATTTATGGTCATGGTCCAAGAAGGACTGTGTGAATCACGCAGTCGTAAAACATGGTCCAGACTTTGTGAACCACAAATTCCACATGATCTATTCTTTTTTTTAAAAAAAAAAATTAATCAAACATTTAATATTACAATAAAATAAACTATGTAATATAATAAACAAATGAAATAATCAACTTAAGTATTTAAGTTATTTAAATAATTCAACCAAAATATAATTGAAGTTAAAAAAGAACCTAAAAACCACAATCATAGTGAACCATAATTTTGTGGTTCACATGGTCATGGTCCAACTACGAGCCACGTGCTTGTAGTTGGACCATGATCATGTGAACCACATAGTTGTTGGTCCAACTACTACCGTGTAACAATTGTGTGGTTCATAGAGTTGTGTAATCAAATTTGTAAATATATATATATATATATATATCGTTAAAATTTTACTTTGAATTCGATGATTTTCAAACACTACTTGTTGGTTATGCTCATTGCTCATATATTCATCCATATTAACTAAAACATCTAGAAATTTTGATTTTGGTTTATAATTTTAGATAGAAGGTAAAGATAATTTTTTATCTTCAAAATTTTAAGACTAATAAAAAATGAGATGTATGGTGACTGCTTGAGTAACTTAAGTACTTCAAATACCAAAATCTATACCTTCATTTAACATAATAATGTTATGTAGGCAAGCAAGCATAATTTTATTAAAAGGAAAAATGAAGTAATTTCAGCCAACATCCCAATTCCCACATTTCTTCTCGATCGCCATTCTAAAGACAGAATCGCAAAGATACCGTTCCCGCCACCTTATTGTTTTGTCGTTTGTTGGTAGATTTCGAACTCAATAAATTTCTATTGCATCTTATTGGGCCTTAAGTGATAACGAGGTACGGAACTTTTATAGGACATTCGAATAGCCTTTCAAGGTGAGAAAAGAGCGATAAAAAGTTTTCACGAGAAGGATGGTTAGTCCATTTTAAAAAGTCAACTTATCACGACGTTTCTCATTTATTTTCACACTATAGAAACCTCTTTAGCTAATTATCCTATGCTCTTTGCTTACTATTCATTAATTTCTATTTCAGTTGAAGTTTACTAATCCCTTAATTATTTTTCAAACTTTCAATTTACTAGTTGACGTTGATGTCTCTACTGGTTCGATATAATACATTGGGGTGGAACCAAGTATTGGCAAGGGAATCGGCTGACCCTATCTTGCGGGAAAATAGTTGAGTAACTATGGAAGTCGATGGCAACAACGCTCTAAGTTCTGCTATATAGTTGAAGCTTGACCCTCCAGTAATTTTTTTTTTAAATCCCTCCAAATAAAAGATGGCATTTGCTTAATTCTAATTAGGTTTATGAAAAAACAAAACAAAACAAATTTAATAGGGTAATTTCTTAAATGGGTTAGTTTCAAATTGATTCCTAAAAAATATACTTGTCTCAATTAAGAGTTCCAACTTTAAGTTGTGTCTAAAGAATCTCTCAAATTTGCACAGTGTCAAAGGGGGGCTTCCGTCATTGACCTTTACTTGACTAAGTGATTGACCAATCTTGGGATTCAAATTTGAACTGAAATGAAGATGTAATAAAATTTGGGGACCAAAGAATAAAAATGTATATTAACTCCCTTCTTCCTCTCCTGATTCTCCTCAATCGTTAGTCCTCCTCCTCCTCCTCCTCCTCCTTCCACCCACCCACTCTGCTTTCCCTTTCTTCTTCTTCCTTCTCCTCCTCTCCCGATTCTCTTCCTTAACCTCTATTCGCACAAGGATTCTTTAGACACAGCTCAAAGTTCAATTCCTCTTGAAATTAACCCTTTCGAAATTGAGAACTACACAGAAGAAGAAAGTTCTCCGCTCTGCCTCTCCTGCCTCCGGGCTTCTCTCAGCGGTGCCCCCTCTCACCCCTCAGCTCTCCTCTTGTTGTGGGCGCAATCACCCATTGCTTGCTGCTGCCGTCTGCCTCTATTCCTCTACTGGTAAAGGACAAGCTTATTGATTTTGCCTTTTTTGGTTTCTTGTCCCCCAAGAATTATTATGCAATTGTTTCTACTGTTCAATTTTTTTTTTTTTTTTTTTGTTGCTTCTTTCGTTGTGCATTTTTTGATTTGTTTTGATTCATCTGCAATAAGAAGAACTGGGCACTCTAAAGATTTGATTTTTTCACCTTTTTGCGTGTTTGTGCTTCTTTCGGATGTGGTTTTTTGTTCATCAGAAATATTTGGGTTTTTCTCTGCGTTTTGTATCCTAGATTTAAAAAAACAAAAAATTATTTTGGCTCAATATGTTTAAACATCAGATGGATAGAGTTTTTTTTTTGGGTGAATATGGGTTAGACGATGGAGGTTTTCTTTCATTATCTTTCTCCTTTTGTGATATTTGAGCAATATTGGAGTTCTTTTAGAAAGGATTTGTTGGTTAAAAAGTTTACTTTCTTGGGAAGAATAGAGTGCTTGGCTGATTTTGGAGGAGGAGATGAGTTATGGTTTAGCTAATGGCTATTCTCCACTTCTGTTTTCAACCAAAATTTAAATTCTTCTTGTTGTAGCTCTTTTGATTATTAGTAATTTTAGGAGATGATAAAGTATCACCTATATTTGGACTTGATGATACATTATTCTCTTTGATGCTTGGTTTTTGTGAAGGATATAAACGACATGAACTGACAAATGTTTAGATCGATTAGTGTTTGACTTTGAAAAACTTCATGTTTTGCTTTCTACTGTGGAAAAGTACTTTTACTTACAAACTGGACTTGCGTTAGCTCATTTAGTATTATTTCTAGTCAATTACTTATGTATTCTCCATCTACTACTTCCAATATTGGCTGTCTTATTGAGTGCTTATGGTTCTTCTAGCACTTCTACTGTCTTCTTGTTAATTTTGTGATTATTTGCTTGAGTTGTGATTTATACTGATTCTTGAAGATATTTGTAAAAAATCTCGAGTAGAAGTAGATGGAGAATTAGTTGGAATTTGTATTGCATGTTCTTTGTTTGTTCTGCTCGTAATATATATATATATATATAAACTAACTTTTTTCAATGTAATTTCACACCCCCCCGGGACTGTATTCCCTCTATGCCCTCCGCTGACTCATACAAAAAGAAGTTTTTACATAACAGGGAGTTCCATCGCAAAAGACTAACTTTTAATTCTCTATGTTAAACTGCTTGTAACTTTTTTCAATGTAATTTTGCCTCCCCAACCGTCCAATCCTGGACTGTATTCCTTCTCACTGAATCGTACAAAAAGAAGTTTTTACGTAACCGGACGTACCATTGCAAAAGACTAACTCTAATTCTTTATGTTAAACTGCTTGTATTTTTGCTACATTGAGCCATTTATCCTGGGAAAGTTCCTATTTCGTGGTTCAATGTGTTTTTTTGTAATCTATTATCCTGGAACTAGTAAAGATTCTACATTGATTGGAGGACTTCTGACTGAACTATTCTGGATATAAGTATTTCAACCCGTTAAGCTTCATACTAGTATTACTGGAAAGGGGCTAACCGGAGAGAATTTTAACTCAGGTGCAAGCATATTTTTAGCAATGGAATACATTTATAAATGCATTGGATTTGTTGAATTGGAGATTTGAAACAAGTATTTTATTTCCTGGAAGTTGCATGACAAGTTCCAGTTTTTGCTGCCTTTGGTGCGATTGTGACATCTTAGTTGCAGCTGCCTGAATGCGAAAACGGTGTTATTATATTTTGTATGATGCTTGCTTATTTTCTAAATATTTTTAATTCAGTTTGGACCTGTGATTTTTCTGTCCTATTGTCGTAAACGGATCTAGGGTGGGGCACTTGCCCCCACTGACCCTGGCCAAAACCCCATAAAATATATAGTATATTTCATTTTTTTTATAGATTTACTTCCAAATATAAATTGTGTATATTTTTTAAAATTTGTTAATGTATTTTACATAGTTAAGTAAATAAATTTTATTTTTAATTCTTAAAATATTCTCTCTCTCTCTCTCTCTCTCTCTCTCTCTCCTTCTCTCTATTAATTAAAGGTATAACATAAATTTTGCTTCAATTTTCCTTATTTAGAATATTTAATACTCCCTCCGATTAAAAATAAGTGTCATTATAACTCGTTGCACAAATGTTGAGGGTTTTGAAATCAATACACAAGTTGTCTTATAAATCCTTCATAAATATATAGAGATAAATATAAGAAATAGAGATGAGAGAAATAAACAAGGAGAAAGAAGAGGATAAAATTAGTAAAATTATAATAAGGGCTCTTTGAAAATAGCAAAAGAAAACACCTATCATGAAACAAAATATAACTCCAAAGAAGACCTTATTATGAATTACAGAGAGTATATGTGTACCTTAAAATATCTTATATATGAAAGATGATGGGAGTGTTGAATTTCATGAAAGTTAGTAATATAAATTGTTTGGGATAAAAATGTAAATTTCAAATTTAAAATCCTATAATGAATTTACATTCAAACTTTATCTAAATATATCTTGTGCCCCCACTAATAATTTGTGTAGATCCATTAGTGCCTATTGTAGTATGCAATGTGTTGATCAATTTTTATAATATGACTCACTGTTTATGCAGCCAAATTCATAAAATTGGAGAAAGGCCTGATTCATGACTTAACATGCCTCTAACAACTTGCTCACATTATCTGCTTATTTTGTATATAAAATCTCATATTCGGTTTAAGAACAACACTTGTTAGCTTACCTGGACTTCTTCTTTTTTCTTCAGAGGATCTTCGTCATGGCAAAAGATGAAGGTCTTGCCGTAAAAGATGCAGTTCATAAGCTGCAACTCTGTCTTCTAGAAGGCATTCGAGATGAAGATAAGTTATTTGCTGCAGGGGCATTGATGTCGCAGAGTGACTATCATGATGTAGTGGTAGAAAGGTCAATATCAAAAATGTGTGGTTACCCTCTGTGTGGCAATACTTTGCCTTCTGAAAAGACTAGAAAGGGCCGATATCGTATCTCCCTAAAGGAGCATAAAGTTTATGATCTTCAAGAAACTTACATGTATTGCTCCACAAACTGTGTGGTGAGCAGTCGAGCCTTTGCTGGGAGCCTGCAGGAAGAGAGGTCCTCAGATCTGAAGACTGCAAAATTGAATGAAGTTTTGAGTATGTTTTCAGGAATGAGCTTGGAAGACTCTAAAGATGACCCAAAGAAAGAGAAGAAATCTGGTGTCTCGGACTTGAGGGTTCAGGAAAGGACTGATGTGAAGAGTGGGGAAGTGCCTATGGAAGAATGGGTTGGTCCATCAAATGCAATTGAAGGCTACATTCCCCAGAGAGACCAAACGCCCAAGCCACAGCTGCCAAAAGAGCTGGAGAAAGGGACACCTGTTGCACGGCAAAAGCCCAAGAAGCTCCATCAGCTCAATAAAGAGAAAAATATGAACTTTAGTGAGATGGATTTCACGAGTGCAATAATTATGCAAGATGAGTACAGTGTATCCAAGGTTGCGGAGCAGACAGAGAACATATCCGGTCAGACAAATGGAGAAGCGAAAAGGAAAGTAAAAAATAATGGAAGGAAAGCTAAGTCCACCAAATTGGAGGAATCAGCTGTTTGTAAGAGTAGTCATGTTCACAAGAAATGTGAAATATCAGATGAATCACAGTGTAGAAATGTTATGGGTGACAAACTTGATGACTTGTCAAAAACATTGGACGAGAAGCTTAGTATTTCAGATCATTCTGGTACTGACCAAAATACCATGTATAAGAAATCTACTGAAGCAGATTCAAATTTTGGTGCTGAAAAAGCATCTGCATCTAATGCTTCTGTGTTAAAATCTTCGCTAAAATCGTCAACTGCAAAGAAAGTTGCTCGCTCTGTCACTTGGGCTGATGAGCAAACAGATGGTCTCGATAATAAAACTCTTTGCGACTATAATGAATATGAAAAGAATAGAGATTCTTCCGGTCAATCTGCCTCTGCGGAAATGGGCGTGGATGACAATTCATATAGATTTGCATCAGCTGAAGCCTGTGCAAGAGCACTTACTGAAGCGGCCGAGGCTGTTGCATCTGGAGATTCTGATGTTGCTGATGCTGGTGTGAAGCATTTCGCGGACTTTCTTGCTAAATAATGATCATATATGAGTAGCTTAACTATTTGCTTATAACTCATTAACGTTGGTTTTTGTTGCTTCCAATTACAGTTTCTGATGCTGGACTTATCATATTGCCACCTCCTAGTGAATTAGATGGAGCTGAAACTCTAGAAGAGGGAGATATGCTGAATCCAGAAGGAGCTACTATAAAATGGCCTAGTAAACCAGGTGTACCCAATTATGATCTATTGGAGTCTGATGATTCTTGGTACGACAATCCACCAGAAGGTTTCAGTTTGACTGTAAGTTGAACTTTTAGCTAGCCCATTCTTAATTACCTAGCTATAGCTGAGATTAAATTCCTGATGTTTTGCAATAAATTTTTTCTTCCAGATGTCACCTTTTGCAACAATGTTTATGGCACTATTTGCATGGACGTCTTCATCTTCCCTGGCTTATATATATGGACATGATGAAACTCTTCATGAAGAATACTTGTGTGTCAATGGGAGGGAGTATCCTCGTAAGGTTGTACAAATGGATGGGTCCTCATCTGAAATTAGGCAAGCTCTTTCTGGCTGCCTTGCACGGGCCCTGCCAGGACTTGTTGCTGATCTCAGGCTTCCAATTCCACTATCAACGCTGGAGAGAGAAATGGTACTGTCCTATCTTAAAAGAAGTTAAATTTTAGAAAATCTGTGATTCACTTTATTTTTTCGGTGAAAATGCGTTCTAGAATATGTAGTACTTCAATATAACTACCCTTTCTTTCTTCTTTTTATGGAGGTTAGCTAGTTGGGGGAGGGAGTGCAGGAATTAGAAACTATACTGGAAGAGGGGTGAAGGAGGGAAAGAACAATTAAATTGGAGTATATTCTCATAAAGCAGAGATAACTTTGTATAATAAGATGGTTATGCTATGGAGGAAATAGTACAGGAAGTATTCAGTGAACGATAATTAGTTTCGCAAACTTGTTCCGATCTCTGGGGTTGTTCGTCCTAGTATAGGAATTGATTAATTTTAGCATTAATAACATATGCACGCAATAACTTTTTTCCTGTTGAAAGTTTTCTTTGGTTGATAAGTCTTCCTGATGAGTTTTTTACTTACATTTATGCAGGACCGTATGCTTGACACAATGTCGTTTATGGATCCACTTCCTTCACTCAGAATGAAGCAGTGGCAACTGCTTGTTCTGTTGTTTCTTGATGCTCTATCTGTTTGCAGGATCCCTACCCTTGCTCCTTATATGACAGGTAGAAGAGTTTCACTACCCAAGGTGAGAAGGAGCATCCTATGCACTTTCATTAGCTTGTAATTGTTCATTTAGCTTTTTGATGTAAGCTAAAGGAAAAGGAGTCTGTTGGCATCCTCCCTGTAATTTTTTCGATTGGCTTCTTGTCTGGCTTTTTTTTCCCCGGGGGGAGGTTGTTGCATTCATGAGAATTGCGTTATTACAGTTTTTGACATCCTTATCCTTGCTAGTGTGTACCGTTCCTTTTTCCCTGGATAGGATCCACTCCTCCCAAAAAGAAAGAGGAAAACAAAATGTTGTTTCTGTTTGCTTCTGATATTTGTTCTCAAGTTGTGTCTGATTAGATTTTGGGTCATCTTTTCCTCATTTTGGCCTGAACAGTATTGTGAATACTGTGCATAAAAATACCTTTTCATGTCAATCAGTTGATTAAAGGACTTGTTTATTGCATGTGTCTAAGATCACATGTTGGAAAAACCTAGCAAGTGGTCCAAAATTTGAAAATGTTGCTCTAGTTGTGCTACAGAAGCTAATCTTTTGAAAATGTCATAATAAACTTGTGTGCTGTTTTGCAAAACCAAAAAGAGGAGGTAAATATACTTAAAAAAAGCAATGTATTCGGGTAGCTTGAGTTTGAACCTTATATATTGGCTGTAGAGAATTATGCATTCTGTATTTATTATTTGAGTACAATCTTCTCGTTTTGTAATGGATAATTAGGTGCTGGAGGGAGCAAAGATTAGTGCAGAAGAATACGAGATTATGAAGGATATCCTCATTCCACTTGGTCGAGTGCCTCAATTCATCATGCAAAGTGGTGGCTAATGCAACAGATAGCCTTCTCATTTCAGCCGAAGAGTAATCTTTATGCTACTAGTAATATACAAAACCTTGCCTCAACCTCTGAATTTCCTTTCTCTTAAATGTTAATATCATCGCGTTTTTTGTTTTTTTTCCCATTACCTAATTATAACTGAACTATATTGCACCTTAACGATTAATGGAAACAATGATTGGTTTGTTGCGGTCAAGATCCGTGTTTTTTTATGTGTGGAAAGATGAACAATTTGGCTACTGGGTTAGCTAGCATTAAGCAAGGTACTTAGCTGGCCGTTGTATGACTTGTTCTTATGAATGACTTGACTTTTTCTTGAGCTTTCTTCCCAGGATATTTGAATAAGAGGAGGGTGAATTCTACTGGCTTCTCCATTGAAATATGTAGGTCCAGAAGAAGAAAATGTGCAATTCTTGGAGCTTTACAAGCCCATATTTGGGGTGATAAGAAAGCCACGTTGAAGTAGGGTCCTTGTTTGGCTCTAATGTCCCATTTTGAAGAGTTCATCAAAGCTTGAGAGAGAGATAAGGATGAGCCCTGTTTTTTTATTTATTTGAGAGGGAGGGGAGATTGGAGATTGGAGACATCACCATCACCACCACCATGAAATAGAGAGATGTATGTATGTATGCAGAGAGCAGTTAGCATAATAAAACCATAATAATATAATAGAATGGTTACAGTACTAATGATTCCCCTTTGTTTATACATCTAAAGTTTGACCATGTAATGATGATTTCTTGAGGAGTTGCCCATAATTCAGACATGCCACCACAGCTCTCGCATGTTAATCAATTACTACAAAACAAATTACTTTCTTAAGTCACACCTGTGTTTGTTTCCTGATAAGGTTTTGTTTTGTTTGAATTTTCAAAAATTAAGGTCTTCAATTAAAATGTTCCTTTTTTATTTTTATTTTTATTATCAATCATATTTATTTCATGTCTCTGCCTGTAAACTTTTACCATATATTAAGTTGCGTTAGTTTAATACAAACAAAAAAAATTGGTACATATAGAATATTTCTTAGACTTTCAAGTAATCTTCGTTTTTCTCATACGTATTAAGATTCTTGATTTTTGGGTTGTACTTTGTTTACTAAACTCAATGCCAAGATTTTAGTTTTTTTTTTTTTTTTTCTTCACACAAGTAGTTTAACTCTAACCTATATTTTTTAAAAATTAAACTCTATTTAGTGTTGGGTGTGAATTTGGCCATTGATGTGATAGCATAAAATGAGGATGCATACCAAATGGTGGCATGATGAATGGTGATGATTTTTTTTTCTTTTTTAATACATTGAAAAAAATGTGGGATTCGGATCCAACAATTGTTTTTACTATTCAAGTATTAGCAAAATAAAAATAAAAAAAAAAAAAAAAAAGTATTCGGATTCATGCCAGAATGGTGATGGGGATTTAATTATTGAGAAGGAGAGATTTGATTAATGAGAGTGAGTGATGTAAATAAGAAGGTTGGGTGCTGCATTGCATTAGTTGGTTAGTTGTGTTGTGTGTGTAATAATGAGATAAGTTTTTCATGTCAAAGTCAGGTAAACAAAAGTCTTGGGCAGGTATGTATGTACCTGTGTGCTCTCCAATATTCATTCGCATGTTGTAAAAAAATTCATTTAAGTCTGAATTTTAATTAGGAATATGGTCCTATTTTCATCTCTAAATAAATTAGATTTTCATCCTTCAATTTTAATTTCACATCTTAAATAATTTACTTTCGTTATGTTTTTATCCCTTTACACAAATTTATTCTTGTAAAAAAAGTTTACCCTTGTAAAAAAATATTTTTTTTTACTTTTAATTTTCATTTTTCTTTCAAAAATTATACACGCGCACATGCGTGCTTCTTTTTTTACAATAAATAATATATACTCAAAAAGTTTGTATTATACAATCTTCGGTCAAGAATATAAGTCTTTTTGTATTTTGCACACAAGTTAAGCATTAAGAAAACAATATAATTTTTATATAAAATATGTATTTTAACATCAATAAATAAGGAGAGAGAAATAGATGAAGGGGAGATAATAAATGAATTAAAGAATTATAAACTATACAATAAATACACATTAAAATATGTAGAAGGACTTATAATTTTGACCATCCAATTTTAACTGAAATGACTTATATTCCGACAACAAGTAATAATTTTTAAGCTTAATGGTGCGTTTTCCATATAAACATTTTTCAAAAGTGACTTAGGTTCCTAAACATTAATTCATTACTTTTTAGTACATGATCTATTTATATTTGACATTATAGATACATCCGTCCAATTCTATAATTACTGCTTTCTTTTAGCCGTTAAGTGGATGGCATTTTTTTCATGAAATATGAGTAAGACTTAATAGTACGTTTACCCTAAACATTTTTCAAAAGTGGATTAGGTTCACAAGCAATAATTTATTTCTTTATAGCACACGAACATTTTATTCGTGTTAAAGTACATTCGTCTATTTTTGGCTATTAACCATTTCTTTTGGCTGTTAATACAAGGTATTTAGTCCAAAAAAATAAATAAAAAAAAATCCAGCCCTATCAGTTAGATAATTTTGGGACTAAAGAGAAATAAAAGAATTGTAGAATCAAAATAAAATATTAAATCGTCTTCTTTCTCTAACTCCTCCTCCAACTCCAACTGTACACCTTCACCACCACCACCTCCCCTCTTTCTTCTTTCTCCTCTTCCCTTCTTCCACCATAAGCCACCACGACTACTGTCTCCTCTTCACTTCTTCCTTCTTTCTTCTTCCTTCTCTTCTCTTCTCTTCTTTCACCACCGTAAACTACCACCATCATCTCCTCTCTTTCTTCTTCCTCCTCTTCCCTTCTTCCACCATTGTAAATCCTTCTCTACCCATTTTCTTCCAATTTCTTCTCAAACTAGAAATGGCTGACTGAATTTCTTCTCCTCCTCACTCCTAATATGGTACATAACTTTGATTTTCATTGCAAAATAACTAAAATTCTTCTTCCACAGAAGCTAATTTCACAAACCCATTCTCAAGCACAAACGCCAAATTAGACGAGAACATATCTATGGGAGGTGGTGGTGGTAGTGGTGGTTTACGATGATGAAAGAAGGGAAAATGAGGAAGAAGAAAGATGGGAGGTGATGGTGGTGGGAGAAGTTAGAGGAAGAAGAAGAAAGACTGGAAAGGTGGTGGTAGTGGAGATTTACAGTGGGAGGAGGAGGAGGAAGAAAGACAGGTTGGAGAAGGAATCATAATTTTTTTTTTATTTTCTCTTTAGCCTCAAAATGGACGGATGTATCTATTCTACAAGGAAAAAATATTCGTGTTTGTTTATGTACCTAATCCACTTTTAAAAAATATTTCTAATATTTTTATGGATAAAAATGTCATCCACTTAACGGCTAAAAGAAAGTGGTAATGGTAGAAGGGGATCGATAAAAATAACTCAGAAATCTATATAGATAACTCGAAATAATTCATTTTAAACATAAACCTTTCTCTCTACAAACTTTCTCTCTAACCTCTCTCTAAAAAAAACTCCAACTTTGAAAATTAAAACGAAATTAGAAGAAAATATAGATTCTTTTGAAGAATTTTTGCAAGAAAATGTTAGTTGTGAGATAAGAAAATCGATTGAATTTTTCTTTCAGTTTCTGGGTTACTTTCGCCCAGATGAGCGAAAATACAGGGCAACTTTCACTCATCTGGGCGAAACCTCAACGAAATTTTTGCCCAGACAGGCAAAATTTCCTTTGTGAATTCGCTCCCTTGGGCGAAAGTGTTCTGAAATTTTTTTTTGGTTTATGAATTTCATTTTTATTTTTATTTTTTGTATTGCTAATATTTTTATTTTACATGAACAAGGTGATGAAGATCCAAATACGTTTGAAAAATTTTTAGAACCGGAAAAATATATTGATCTTGGACATTTATTCACAGCAGACCAAATTTTTAGTTCGAAAGATGAGTTGGTCGACTGGGCAAAACAAATTGCGATGAAAGCCAAGACATATTTAATCATCAATCGGTATCAGAGATCAAGAACAGCTGACCGTTGACCATATGTCACATTGGCTTGCGAGCGCAGAGGTGCAATTAAAAAAAAAAATACGAAGCCGATAGTTGACGATGAGGAAGAAGAAATTCCATTAAAAAGGCGGGGACCTTATGGGACAAAAAAATGTGGGTGCCCATATAAATTAAAGGGAAGCAAATGGCAACAATCGAAAATTGACAATTGTTCGTACACAACGGGAGGCACAACCATAAAATAGCTATTTACAATTACGGTCATGCTCAGGCTGCAAGACTTATGGAGGAGCAGTTGCAACAGACTGAGCAGTTCAATAAGAGTCATGTGCCGCCTCGTAATATCCTACGATTTTTCCGAGAACAAGACGTTGGTTGTGCAGTTAGGTATGTTATAAGGGAATTATTTTTAATACTTTATTAAAATATTTTAGATTTTTTTTTCTTCTGTTAATAAAAAGAATTTGTATGATATATGTAGTGCACAAAAAATTTACAATATTGTTACGAAGATTAAGAATAACCGGATGCAAGGAAGAAACACGATAGAGGAAGTTCTCTTCCTAACTGCTAAATGGGGTTACATGGTCTTCTATAGAAACCGTGAGGAGAGCAACGTACTTAGTGATTTGTCGTTGTACACCCAACATCAATTGCAATGATTACAACGTGGCCATATGTACTGATAATGTATACCACATATAAAACGAACAAGTAAGTATTCTAGTGGATCATTGTATTATTAAATCTCTTTATTAATTTAAATGCATATTGTTTTTTAATCATTTTTTAATAAATAGTTAAAAATATTTTGAAGTTTGTTTAAAACAGTTGCCATGTTAATCATTAATTTTCCCCTTTATTTTTTAATTAAGGTACAATATGCCACTATTGGAAGGTGTAGAGATGACTCCGACCGAAAAGAACTTCACAGTGGCAACAACTTTTATGTGCAATGGATATGCTACGACATATAGAGCGGTTCTTCAATAAATAAAGCACTTATGTTACATCTGCTATGTCAACTAGGCACGGTTCAATTCTTAATAGCGGTGAGCCAATCATGATTCTTACTGAAAGGGAAAGCAGACTTATGGCAGTGATTGATGATGTGTTTAGAAGTTAATATCATATGTTATTTAGAAGACACATTGATCAGAATGTGTTGGCAAAGTTGATAGAGATGGTTAAAGACGAAGAGGTGGCACAATGATTCGTGAATGGTTCGTAACACAAATTAATAAATGAAATTGATGAGGCGGAATAACAGAGAAAGTTGGAAGTGTTGAAGACTAGGTGGTAAAGTAGGCCGGACTTTCTAGATTACCTGTTTAGCACATGGTTGAATCCATTTGAGCATAAATTTTGCAGGGTTTGGACATCTCAAGTGCTGCATTTTGGGGTTGAGACAACGAACCATGCTGAGAGCGAACATTCGGTGTTGAAACTATGGCTCTCAACGTGTCATGGTGATTTGGACACCGTGTTTCTTAATATCGACTATCTCATCGAAGGTCAAATTACCGAAATAAAAACCTCGTTAGAAATTGCTGAAATAAAAACCTTTCGTTGGAAAAATTTAAATTTCTCACAACCCTGTCAGGCATATACAGCTCGACACAGTAAAAGTATGCAATGAATCCGTGTCATGTGGATATCTAGCAGTTCCGAATCTCCTGAGTCCTGTATGGTGTCCATCTAACCTCATCAGCTGTCATCATATCCAGCCGCATGCGAATGTCCAGCAGTTTATGTTCATTCTTATAACCCAACATGAGATACTGCTAGATGTATGTCTTGCAAGCTTGAGTTCCCGGTCTAACTGCAGGTGCAAACATGGGAAAGTACATGTATATCCATGCCTAAAACGTAAATATGAAAAATATGAAAGTAAAATAAAAAAACATTACATATAAAATATAAAATAACCCTAAAATATAAATATAAATAATAAAACCCTAAAACATAAATATGAAAAATATTTACATAAAATAAACACAAAATATATAAAATATAAATATAAATAATATAAACCCTAATGCAATAAATATGAAAAATATAAACATAACATAAAACACATTATATTCAAAACATATACCTCCAGTAGTGACTAGCACTGAGCGAGCTCTTTTGCATCAACACGTGACGCCTGCCTCAGATTCTTATATAAATACGCAAGTGTGGCAGAACCACATGCCAACTTCCCAGCAGACCTCACATCCTTCACCAGTGGCCAAAGTTTGGAAGAAACTACGTTGCCACTCTTATCACTAAACAGTGAGCAACCCAGCAAATACTGAATGTAGCAGACAGCTCTATGACTGGATGACAGTGTGCTCCGGGAGCTAATGGCTACACCGTGAAGCTCCGATGCATTTATCCCTCCAATAGTGAAGGTCAAACCCAGATCACCCTGAACGATCCGTACCAACTGATCCCCTGATAAACTCGAATCCACGGCCGACCATATGTAGGAACCCTGAGTATCAGCTCCACGCCGTATAATGTAACAATTATCTTACCCCATGGCATGTGGAAGTTGTTCGGGTCCGGCTACCACCTCTCAACAAAGGCATATAACAATGCAGCATTGGGGTGCTGGAACATGCACGATCGCAAATACATAAGATCTATCCCGGAAGCCAAGGAACGAACCTATGCATCAGTAAGGTCTCACCTGCTGAGTGCCATGTAGCGGTCGGCACTTCAATAAACCACAATCCTGAAGATAAAAGAAATCAATTTTGCATTTGAGATAAATCAAATAAACTATTTATAAAAATATAAATATTTGAGAAATTACATAAAAATAAATTAATAATAACATGTAACTTTAGGATAAAGATATGTACCAGTCTATGCCATATCGGATTTGCAACATGACCACCGTATGATGGAATGAGCTCTCGGTCAACAGGACCTCCCTCTGCTGGGCATGTCTACTCCCAATCTAAAGCCGTCAATTTCTTCCTCCTCTGAGTTGGAGCCGGAACTTCACGAGCCATGTCGGGTCTTTTGTTACGAGACCCTGAAATCTTACTCATGACCAACATAAAACTACCGAACACCATTTCCCTTTCCCATGACGAGACCGCCAGTCGGATCTGCCAGCAGGTGCCACAGGCACAGGCTGCTCCTCATCTCCAGCATTCTCACCATCATCGTGATCATCATCATCACTATTACCATCATCATCAACTCTATCATCCGCCTCACCCTCAATATGTAGGGATCGGACCCTGTCATGCTCCTCATCTAAACCCCTATCATCCTTAAAGCCCCTATCTGTAGAATGCCTTCCTATGTAAGGCTCAGAAAATAAAATACCATAAGCTGTAGCAGTATAACCAGGTGTGCTGTATGAAGAATCCTAAGGGGCAGCGCCCACCATCTGATAAAAAAAACTCTACCACTATTTGTCTCGGCTAACCACTAAACTCCTTTAGAGGTTCTTGGGCTGCAGATCTATATGGTATGTGAGGTCGTACAGTGGGAGTATGTAGGTAAGGATCATACACTGTGTCTGGGGGGGTGTGAAGGTGGATGTGCAGATCTATATACCTCATATGGTACAGGAGTGTGAGACAAATGTGATGGGAGGGGAGGCCGAGATCTAAAAGGTACAGGCGGTGGTTGGGTAGAAGACCCGGTTGCACCTGTATCATAATAAAAACTAATAGGAAGGGGGTTAGGGATAGACGAGAGGTCGGATGTACTATGTCGCCCCCTCAAACCTCTAGACGAAGTTATGATAGTGCGCCCCTTAACTCGACCTGTCCTGTCCGTGACAGGACCAAGATCACCATCTCCTCTACAGCCGCTATGTCGAACCGTCTATTATTTATTCAAACTCATTAATAACTGTTTATCATATATTTGAACATTTACTTTAACATCTATTATTATTTTATTATTTATTATTATCGGGATCTGTTATTTCATTTCTACTATTTCTTTCATACTATTATTATTTATCACTAATATTACTTAGTAATAGTTATTAATTTATATATTATTTGATCTTATCTCCTAAACCCTAAACCTAAGGCCAAGAATAACGATGAATTCAAATTTAAAGTTCAAATAGTTGAGCAATTACATAACAGTTTCTTCTTAAACACATAATTATAAGCAAACAATTTTAAACCAGTTACATTTACTCTACATAGACAAAATTAAATAACATTTGAAATAACATTTATCATTACTTTATTATTGACATTAACGGGATTTATTATTTCATTTCCTTATTTCTTGTCACTAATTATTAATAATAATTCATTTCATATTGTTCATAAAAACACAATTCATAATCATATTAATAACAAAAATTATAACATAAAATATTTTAAACAACTAGTTACACTCATTCTACATATATAAAATTAAATAACAATTCTGATAAACATTTATGAACAAAAAAAAGAAATATATAATAAAATAAAATAAAATAAAATAAAATTTAATGCAGACATTTTCGCCTAGGCTGGAGAAATTCAATGGTGATTTTTGCCTAGCCTGGATAAAGTCATGGATGATTTTTGCCCAGCCTAGAGAAAACCACCCCAAAGAATCACCAGCCACAGAGAAAGTCTAGATGCATTTTCGCTTGACCGGGAGAAAGTCACCCGCGATTTTCTCTGGCCTGGGCGAAAGTGCACCATTTCGGCAGAAAAAAAGTCAATCTAAAATTGCAATTTTTTTCAAATTAAAGGCATATTTTCATGATATAAACCTATAAAATTGTAAACAAATGAGAATAGATTGAAGAACTAATCTTTTTTTTTTTTAATTTTGACAGTCGGATCTCCAAGATCTGATATTGAAGTGAAGAGTCCTACAGAGTGCTTAGGGAATTTTTTTTTAGAGAGAGAAAATTTTCAGGTGAAAATGAAAATTTTTGAATTTTTTCAAGTTATCCTTATAGATTTCCGAGTTGCCTTTATTAACCCCTACGGTAGAATTGGGCGGATGTACCTATGATGCCAAACATAATTCATGTACCAAAAAATAACGAATTAATGTTTAGGGACCTAATTCACTTTTAAAAAAATGATTATAGGGAAAACATACCATCAAGCCTAATTTTTATTTGAGAAATTGGCTATATATAGCCTTAAACTATTTTTACTTTTATATTTGTAGCCATTAATTTTTATTTTATCTTTTCATAGGTATGAACTCAATTTAAAATTTTCATGATGAAACTTTAGACATAGATTCTTTAGAATATTAAATAACTAAAATTTTTAAATTAGATTATACAAATGTGCAAAAAAATCATCGAATGTTACTGAAATCATCAAATTGTTATAAACTTACAATATTAAAAGTAGTTCATAGTTAAAAAAAGATAAAATAAAAGTTATTGGCTATAAAAAAATTAAAATAAACGTTTATGGCTAGAAAATATAAAAGTAAAAATAGTTTTAAGGTTATATACAACTAATTTTTCTTTTTATTTTAGTAAAAAAAATTAAAATGATACTTTCCTAATATTGGTTGAAAAATTATTATATAATTAATGAAAGAGATAAAAAAACATATTAACTGTATAAGTTATTATACATACAGAAAAATTGTAAATATCATTTACATTTATTTTATTGAAACTCTCAACAATTTATTAAAAAAATATAATATATCTAGTAATATTATTTTTAATTATGTATTACAATTATTTATACTAATACATAGGGCTAGAACAAATAAAACTTATTAAAATTTAAACTATTGACATACAATATAAATGACAATGATTAGGAAATTTCACAAAGACAAAAACATATGTTGTACATTTGTTGAAGTACTCATAACTAGTGCGAGAAGTTGTATATTTGATCTTAATACTTACTATAACTAAAACGTTGATTCTTATGATTAAAAAGGAAGCTGCTGGAATAGGAGGCCTTTTGAGGAATCATTAGGGTGACATTATCTTGTCTTTCACGAAGGAGTTATGAACTAAACGCTTGAATCAATTTATTAAATGTGGTGTTTAAGATGAGTTTATGAATATAATAGGATTTTAATAAATAATTTTTGGAATATAATAAAATTTTTATAAATAGTTGGTGATTAATTAAATAGATGGTGACGAATAACAATATTAAAAGAAAGGAATTAAAAATAGCTCTCTTCCGCACTCAATTTATTTTTACGTTACGATCAAATAATAAAAATAGAACATTTTTTATTTTCATTCATTTCACATCTTTTGTCACGCAATAAGCTATAGATAAATTTCACATTTCATTTATAAACAATACTTTTTACAAAAATTTAAAAGAAATATTGTCACATTAAAATTCAATAAAAAAAACATCCTAAACAATTAAAATGAATCGAACTAAAAAATTATTATCAAACTTCAACTTAAAAGTTTGATAAAAAATTCTTTTATTTCTAAATACTTCATCACTCTTCACCATACTTTTTATCTTTTAAATCACCTAACACAAATTAATATGGTTTAAGTTTTTAATTTAAAATTATTTTATTATTTTGAGTTTTAGACTCAACTTTAAATTGCTTCTAAAATTAGACTATTAAATTTTATTAAGAAACTCATATTTTCGGTAACAAATAATTTATTTTTCTCAAAATTTTAAAGTATAACATATTTCTCAAATTAAAAATTAATTCAAATTAAGCCATATATATCAATAAGATTATAAATATTTTACTATATTTTGTGCATATATATATTTTTAAGAATAAATGTCATCTTTATTCTCCAACATATTTTTCGTTGATTGTATTTGATCAGTAACTTTTAATTTTATTTTTTTCGTCCACAACATTATTGATTAGATTTGGACCCTATCTTTTAATCATTAACTTTTTTTGTACCCAACATATTTTTATTTGTTAAATTTGGTCCATAACTATTAATTTTAACTTTTTTTGGTTCCTAACTATCAAGTTTAACTTTTTTCATCCAAAACATATTTTTGTCTATTTGATTTGATCCCAACTATTATCTTAATTTTTTTCATTATCAACTTAACTAATTTACGTGTAATCTTTTTCGTCCTCTTGGATAGTTTCTAATAATTTTTACTGGTTCATAAGATTTTGACCTAGAAATTTTAAAACTTAAAGGATAAAATTAAAAATTCAATGAAATAAGTTTTTGTTTAAAAAATTATTTTCAAACAATAAAATCAAAATCTCAATCACAAAAACAGTGATTTTTTTTATTGCCCTCACATAGTTAAGAGTTGCAGAGCTCTAAAAATTATTTTATTTTATTTAAAATTTTAGGCTCAATTTTAAGATTGCTTCTAAAAATAGACTAAATTAGTTTTATTATAACATTCACATTTTCGTAACAAATAATTTATTTTTCTCAAATGTTTTTAAAAAAAAGCATATTTCTCAAATTAAAAATTAATCTAAATTAAGCCATATATCCTATAAAATTATATATTTTTTATTATATTTTGTACATATATATTTTTAAAATTTTTTCATCACCCGTCACTGACTCACTGTTATGTTAGGAGTAGTTTTTAGGCTGAGCTTTGACTGTAGATCACAGACCTCCATGATTACCCCCCAATATATATATATATATATATATATATATATATTTTAAAAAAAACGAAAATAAAGATCAAAACACTTGTCTCTCTTTCTATTTCTCTCTCTGCGCACAAGGTTTCTCTCTCCTTTTCTCTCCCTTCTCTCTAGCCAGTATTATTATTATTATTATTTTTTGTTGATTTTCTTTTTGTGTGCGTTGTGGTGATGGTGTCATCTAAGGCACAAATAATCACAACGGCCCACCGATGAAGATCGGTGTCCGGGTCATCTCCTCCTCCTCCTCCTCCTCCTCCTCCTTCCTCTCAGGATTTTGATTTGATCGGTACATTTCTAATTTCTACAGTGTTTGTTTGCTCCTTTTTCATATTCTACTCTCTTTTTGGTTCTGGGTTTTTTTTTTTTAATTTTTTATTTCTGGGATTAATTTTGATTGTGTTTGTAAGGTCATTTGATGCGGATCTATAGATTACTTTTTCTTTTCTGGGTTTTAATTTTTGTATATAAATATAATTTTTATGGGCCTTTTTACTCGGGGAAATTTTCTGGGTTTGGTAGGTTATCTATTTAGATCTCTGTTGATTATGCAGTCACCATATTGTATGATTACCATCTGCCTATTAATTGTATAGTTACCATCTGAATCAACACATGTAATTTGTTGGTTATTTTTTCTGAAATTTAATCAATTGGTTTCTGTTTGAAGCTTTGCTAAAATTTATTTTAAAAAAAACCAGAAAGAGAGGAGCTGTTTTATTTTTATTTTTTCCTTTTGAATACTATTTGTTCCTAAATGGATGTGTAGGAATCTAAGTTTTCTTTCCTGAATCCTTGTATGGCGGTTGAGCATCCAAATTCCACCTTGCAGAGCTCGAGCTCATAAATTTATGTAAATCACTTATCATTCTGATCCATGGTTATTAAAAGAAATATTATTTAAAAAAAAGGTTATTAAAGGAAATATTTATTGCTATTTTTTCAGTAACCTCTATCTCCTTTTAGTCCATAATTGTAAAATTAAAACTTTGTTAACATTGTAGGTATTGCGAACTTGGACCCTTGTTGCGGTAGTTTTCAGTGACTGGTCGACCAACATATCCATTTTATGCTCAGTTTTTTCAGGTTGAGTTTGAAAATTGTGGAAGTAGAGTAAAGTTACAGTCTTTAATGCTCAACAGGCCCGATCTCACGCTGTTGTATTACAATGATATCATAGTTTCCTAGCGTTTGTTGTAACTAGGATAAACACAAGCTTTCAAACTTGGCATAGCATATTTGGGAATCTCGTCTTGATGCTTGGGGCATAGTAACATGCAACTATCTTAAGTAGGGAAAATTTACTTCAATGATGTCAGAAAGATCATGGTGTTTAATTCATGAGCCAATGTTTAATAGGCAAAAACATATTCTTCTGCTGGTGTTCACTTTCTTTTTAGATAAAGACTTCACTTAAAATGAAAGTGTAACTGCCAGATTCTGAAAATGGTTATGGGAAGAACCATATTTAGTTGAAAATAAAGGTAAAAAGATTTAAGGAGTGTGTTTCATGCAGGATGAGTGAGCTATACATGGTAATGATTGCATGAATCGTACACTTCCTTGGCCAGCCTAGGATTGCAAAATCTTCAAATTTCGGGCTTAGGCTTCATTTTCCTGGTGGTTCAACTAAAAAAAAAAAAAAAAAAAAAAACCCTTTTGCACTTTGGACCCCACCTTTTCTCTCACGAAGGTCAAGTATACCCCCACAAAAACTGGAAAAGAACCACTTTTTTCAGTTTGATTTGTCCAAATATACCATAGCTTAGCAATCTCTTTCATGTGTTTTTTATTGTCTTACTAGCATAATCTTCAAAATTTTTGGATCCTAATTGTTCATTTGATGTATTGTCTAATTTGTATTGTAGTTGGACAAAGACATTTCGTTCTTGCTTCTCATTGCTCTTTTCAATTGTGAATTTGTAGGATAGTTATTCATCTCATAAAAGTATCTTGCTGCTCTTTTATTCTTTTAGTGCATTTCTGTCTTTTTATTAATGATCAAGATGGTCTGAACTGATACTCATTTGATGTGGATGATGATGAAATAAATCCTTTCGTTACTAAGCAAATATTGAAATGATTTTCTAGTAATATAGTGAATATTTCAACCACTTATAATCTGGATTGTACTTCTGCAGGTGAATGGTTGTCGAAGTATAGTGCACAAGAGTTTTTAGCAAATGGCTTCTCTGGGAGTAGCACCTACTTCTGGGTTAAGAGAATCTAGTGGTCATGCTGTCAGTGTTGATCGGTTGCCTGAGGAAATGAATGATATGAAAATCAGGGATGATAAGGTGGATGTGTGAAAGATATGAGATTTCTTTTCCTTCTCTTTGGCCCTTTAGCAATTTTAGGTGAAGCACCAACATTTGTCTCTTTGTATTTGGTGTTTGATTGTGCTTGCTGCATGATTGGTAGGAAATGGAACCAGCCATTGTCGATGGTAATGGGACTGAGACAGGTCATATAATAGTGACGACTATTGGTGGTCGCAATGGTCAGCCAAAGCAGGTGAGTTACTAGAGTTTCTGAATTATGTGTATCCTGTCTTTAAGACTTTTTATCTAGTTTGAGGCAAAGATAATAAGCAAAACATTGTCAGCTTTTGCTGTTTTTTGGAGATTGTGGACAACTAATTCCTTGAGTCATGTGAAAACCATTGTGAAAGCATATATGCTATATTTCAACAAATGTATCTTATTACCATATAAACCTAGAAGGAAAGAAAAGAGCAGCAAGTGTGCTTGATTTGTTTGACTCATGTTGGCCTAAACAGTTGGGATCGCAACTGTTAGAGTACTCAGATTATTTTTCTTCACATAATCTAATGTATATTGATCAGATTATTTTTCTTCACTTAATCTAATGTATATTCATTTTATAAATTCAGACAATCAGCTACATGGCCGAACGTGTTGTTGGGCATGGATCGTTTGGAGTTGTTTTCCAGGTTAGTATTTCTGTTGTGCACTGTTTGAAATTGGTGCAACCATGTCAATGTAGTACCCATGTTAGTCAAAAGAACATTTTAACTGGCTGCTGTGCGTGTGCTGGTGCCCAAGTTTGGATTAGACACTGATGTTCTTGATTGCTCAGGCAAAATGTTTAGAGACTGGTGAGACTGTCGCTATCAAGAAGGTTCTCCAAGACAAGAGATATAAGAACCGAGAATTGCAAACAATGCGCCTTCTTGACCACCCAAATGTTGTATCTTTGAAGCATTGCTTCTTTTCAACTACTGAAAAAGATGAATTATATCTCAATCTGGTGCTTGAGTATGTCCCTGAGACTGTACATCGTGTTATCAAACACTACAACAAGCTGAACCAAAGGATGCCTCTTATTTATGTGAAGTTGTACACCTATCAGGTACTCTTCTGATGCTTGCCTAGTTTCTTCTCTCTCAACTGTGTTCCTAGGGTTTAAATTTCATTGTCAAAGTCGTTAGGGGTACGGTCGTGAATTTTAAGAAGATTAAGAAACTAAGCTGTATGTGTTCCTGGGGTAGTTTAAGAAGATTAAGAAACTAAGATGTATGTGTTCCACTTTATTCTACTTGTTATTTTTCTTTCAACGTTCACTTAATCAAACAAAAGTGCTACTGAACTGTGACTGTCATTGCTTTATCATTATCAAATGTTGTACAGTTAATTTGATGTACTTCATGGTTGTTCAAATCGATAAATTCAGTCATCTGAGCTAAGTTTATATTTATCTAACATGAAGAGTATAAAAACCTGCTCATGGTGCAGATTTTCCGAGCACTTTCTTACATCCATCGTAGTATTGGAGTATGTCATCGTGACATCAAGCCTCAAAATCTCCTGGTACAGCTACATCCTTATCTGATTGCCTTTCCTTTTTTAATTGGTATTGCTACTTTTATCCTGTAGGGGGGTGATAGTATCTTGTATCGCAAACCTGTGCAACATTTCTAAGTAGTTATAATCTTTAAAATTAGATCAATTTTTTCTTTGATTTTAAGTGTTTTCTGAGGGATTGTTGGTGGCTTCAAAGTTCTTTTTGGATTATTATTACTGTCTTAACCTCCCTCTCTGCAGCTGTTCGGATGTTCTATTTTTCAGTACTTCTATTTGGTGTTCCTGTGGTCCTGCATTCTTTTCGCTAGGTTAACGGATGCTTAATCTGGACGTCATATTCTTCTATTGTTATTGATCTAAGGGCACCCTGTATTTCTTTGTGATAATGGTTGTGATATCTTGTTACAGGTGAATCCCCATACCCACCAAGTTAAGTTATGTGACTTTGGAAGTGCCAAAGTCTTGGTATGTTTTGTTTTTCCATGCTTTTTGTTCCTCTTGTATTTTGGGTTTTCTTGTAAATCTAAGTTTGTTGGATGATTGACAAATTTGATTCCCACTATGCCAGGTTAAAGGGGAACCAAATATTTCGTATATTTGCTCAAGGTATTACAGAGCACCCGAGCTTATATTTGGGGCAACAGAGTATGCTACTGCCATTGACATTTGGTCTGCAGGCTGTGTTCTTGCTGAATTACTACTTGGACAGGTACTTAGTGGGGTTCTTGATGCAATATGTCCTCAAGTTTTGATTATATGGTCTCATCATATGTATCTGTACTTTTGCTTTCAGCCTCTGTTTCCTGGCGAGAGTGGAGTTGACCAGCTTGTTGAGATTATCAAGGTTCTTCTGTCTCTCTGCACCTTCTCTCTGTTCGTAGTTTTATTAAAAGCTTAGAAATGTTGACTTCCCTGCTAACTCCATTCTCTCGATAGAAGTTTGTTGCAAGAAATTCTATTTTGTTATTTGGAAGAAGGTGTTCAAGAAGATGCTTGGTTTTGGTGAATTGGTTAAATCTTTTATTGTTTAGGTTCTTTCTTGGACTGTCTTAAATTGCTATGGATTCGGTAATTTTCAGGTTCTGGGTACTCCAACAAGGGAGGAAATTAAATGCATGAATCCCAACTATACTGAGTTCAAATTTCCTCAAATAAAAGCCCATCCATGGCACAAGGTACATATTAATTGTTTCTTTTTCTTTTTTTTCAAAAAAATTTTTGTGGTCAGTTAGTCATGATTCTGTCTTCTTCGGCTTTTCTGTATGTTCATCAGATATTTCACAAGCGCATGCCTCCAGAAGCTGTTGATCTAGTTTCAAGACTACTCCAGTACTCCCCTAATTTACGATGCTCAGCTGTGAGTTTGTAACTTTTTACTTGGATGTTTATTCCCGAGTTAATGATTTTTCAAGTAGTTGATATTCTGGAGCCTGCCTTTGCAATTGAATGGATCTGATCTAATGCAGTTAGATGCCTTGACTCATCCCTTCTTTGATGAGTTACGCGATCCAAATGCTCGTCTACCAAATGGACGTTTTCTTCCTCCATTGTTCAACTTCAAACCTCACGGTATGAAATTCTGGAAACAGAAGCTCACGACATTATTTGTTTTCCCCATACTGAAATCCTAATTTTTCTTGAAACTTGCTGCTCCTGTTACTTTACCTTCAGAGTTGAAGGGCGTACCAGTGGAGACTCTTGCTAAATTGGTCCCAGAACATGCCCGAAAACAATGCCCCTTCCTCGGGCTGTGAATGATGTGAAGGTTGAAACGAAGGAAGCATTAAACGCGGGGTGATGCTGCATTATGTCGGAGATTGTTTTTTTTTTTTTTGTTTTTTTTCCCCTGTATTCTACTGTACCTCTGTTTTCTCTGTATTTGTTTTTTGTAAGAGCAGTTTTTAGGGAAATGTTATCAACTCAAAACACCCAAATTTAACTGGGTTATATTTTACCATATGCCCTTTGTTTTCAAGAATATTGTAACATTATGTGGATAAGGATGATGAACAACCAAACCTGTCTTAAGATCAACTACTTTGTTGTTGTGATTTTAATGTAATTTATAAGAATCATCTGTTAAAGCCTTTTTTGTTCTTAAAGTCTCCATCCTCTTGCTCCTCTGTATGCTTGTCCAAAAACATCAAGATTTTGAGTAGATGAATGATCCTATTCTTGTGCAAATTTTTGTCTTAAGGCAACGCAAGCTTCTGTTAGGTAAAATGTTTATTCTGTCTTTTTAGTCTTTTTCCAATGGAGTTTGTATGTTGTATTGTATGTCACAATTTAACTGCATTTTATGGTATGGTAGTGGCATGAGTCACAGTAAAAGAATGGATCGAATTGACAAATCGCAAAATGTGAGCATTTTGGTCTATAATCTCGTATGTGTTCCTGCTGCTTTTTTTTTACACGGTAAATTCTTTATGACATATCTTGTTGATAATATTTTCTGTAATAATTCTTTCTTTCTTTTTACAGATCTTTTTTTTTTAGTTACAGAGAGAGAATTTGAGAGAGAGAGATAAAGGGAGAAAGAGAGAGAGACAGAGAGAGAGAGAGAGGAGCGCAGAGCAGGAGAATTTGAGAAAAGATGGCAATGGGAAAATATTATTGCGATTACTGCGATAAGGAATTCAAAGACACTCCCGGAGCTCGTAAGCGCCACCTCCAAGGCGTTTATCACCAGAGGGCCAAAGCTCTCTGGTACGACTCCTTACGCTGTCAGTCACTCTCTCTCTTCCAAAACCAAAGCCAAAACCCTCTTTTTTTTTTATGATTTTATATGGGCCGGCGTTCCTTTTACTTTTGATTTTTCTCTGCAGATGGAAATCAAGTTCCTGATCCTGAATCCATCGGGAAGAAAGGAGTCTGCAACCGTTTTGTTCGAACGGTACCTCAATTTCACTTTCACCTTAATAATATTTCTACTTTTTAGCATGCTATTATGGTCAATACGCAATTTTATTTCATTTTCGATGTATCTCTAGTGTAAGAATTGATGAAAAGGCTTGTGGTATTCATGAGCAGCCTCTGTTAGTCATACTATATTTGTCTTAGTATTTTAAGTTCTAGTCTAAAGAAAAGCCCTTGTGTTATCCATGAGAACATTAACTCAAGTACTTAAAATAAATAAATAACTTCATCTTGTATGTTCATCTTCCATCAACCAGAGTCCAAGATTCAATTAATGATAATTGGTTAGGGGACTTTATGCCAACGGTATGAGTATCATTTCATCTGCAAACTCTTGTGGAGCATACTTGGTTGTACGCTGATTAGAATGAGCATCGGGATAGTTAATCTTGGTCATTCTTTAGAACATCAAATTTATTTCGGAATGCCATAAATTTCGATGCTTGCTTAGTATCTGTAGTTCGATGTACCCATATTTTCCATAGGAATAAAAAGGCAAAATAAGTATGTGACAAACGTCTGTCTACTCTGGCACGTTGCAAAGTACTGGATTGCGTTAGTTATGGTACTTATTAGATTGACTTCTTGGTTACCTCCAACAGCAATCCTACATCCATGGGCTTTTCTAGCCTGCCTTTCCTGATTGTAAACCAGACTTTCTAGGTGGTAGGTTTTTGTTGCATTGCATTGAATTGAAAGAGAGGAATTAATTTAAGCGTTTGTTTTATGATCTTACACAGACCTTATCCACCTAGCTCTATATACACAAGAAAGAGGTCTTGGGCATCAAAAATGCAATTTTATATAATACCACACAATATCTAAATAACATCTATAATAAACAAATTTTGATTCTGTGAAATATATTATGTTGTTGGTTAATTTCTTTTATTTCAAAGGGGTCATGCCAGTATGGGGATTCTTGCAAATATTACCATCCCAAGCAAAATGTACAGAATATTGCTGTTCAAAGAACACCAGGTATTGTGCTTTTTCTGATTGCATCTTTTACCTGTTATGATCTCTCTCTCTCTCTCTCTCTCTCTCTCTCTCCATGCATTTGTAGGTAGCTTTGTGTTCGTGTCAAGGCCCAAAAAGACAGATATTTCAAAGGGGATGTTCAGTCAATCTAAGTGGCTCTCTTAGAGTTATAGTGCAGAGCCCAACCTTAAATCTCAAATAACATCTTTATGGTGAATTTTGAAACCAAATTAAAGTTTTAGCTTAGCATATTGAACCCTACTTATATCATCATCGAGTCAAGAATAAAAGAGATGGAGTCTAGACACATATGATGAATACCTGCACCAGAATATCTTATCCAATGCCACAAACTTTATTGATCAGAATAAGTTCAGATGATGTTATCGTTTTTAAATGCAATTTCAAAAGATAAATCTTCTGTTGCTTGACATTTTAGTGGTGGGGAATCTCAAGATTGCTAGAAGATAGGTGCCTTTGATAGCTGAAATGGTGGTGAAGCACATTCACCAAGAAGATAATTTTATTTGAGAAGAGGAGAAAAGGGAGAGGACAGAGTTTTGGGAGGGATGGAGAGATTGAATACAGTGAATGGCTCTGGAAAATGTGTCCCTGCTGGAACTGAATTTGATAATTGTACGGCAGAATTATGTTTTACCAGAGTGTATCTTTTTCCATTATAAGAACAAAAAAATGGTAGATATTGTACATTTAAGCCCAAACTAAATCTTCTCTATATGTAGTATGCTAGCAATAATTGATGTGCTCATCCTTCATGATTTTGATGTCTACCGAGTCAAAGCACCAAACAAAGAGCAGAAAAGAACAACATTTAGGTAGGGACTTACCTTATGGTTATGTTTCAATTAACTTGGCTGACAAAAGATGGCGTACTTCTATTGTTTCCTCTTCTCTTTGACAGGCTTAGTAGATGGGAAAAAGAATTGTACTCATTCTGTGCAGTCGTTAAGTCGATCATTTGTTGACATGAGATTTCTGCTTTTATGGGGAAGGGGACGGTCCCTTCCTCCGGTATGGCTCTGCCAAAGTCTTTAATTTTATATACTTTTTGATATATCATTCATTTCATTTCAGGTGTAAATTTTGCAGATGTTCAATCACAATTTCTTCCAGGCAGACAAGTACTTGAATCAGCTTCTTTGCCAGGCAAGTGTATTTATATTCCCGCTTCTTCTGTGTTAATATTTAAATCAACAAACATATAGATATTCACAACGTCCATGCCTTCAAATTTTCATCTATCTCATTATTCTCTTTATGTTCACATCAGGTAATGTATTGGGTGATAGTATAGGAACTTCATGGGGCAATCTCCCTCCATCATTATGGCCGCCTCCTGAGAGTGGATATCCTCCTCTACCGTTTATTGACTGGGGATAGGTGTGCTCCTCATTTACATCTCCCTTGTGCATCACTTCATATGTTTTTCCTTCCAAGGACAAGGATCATAACAATATGGTTGTATAACATGTCCTTTTTGGTTTACATTTGAAGATGGGATCTACTTTTCATATATGTCAATGACTAGTTTATTTCGGTTCTTTTTATCGCATTTTATCATATTCTACTCGTTTTTACCTGAACAAAAAGAGCTGTAAGTTGACAAGAGGTGTATGGTCCTATGGTGTGAGCCCCCTCTCTTAGGATCCTCCACCTGGCATCTAAGTTAGAGTTCCTGAGTTAGAGTCATCTAGGAAGTAGTTTAATGCCGCATGCCAGCATAGTACTGTTGCTTGGGGTCTTGTGCCCTTTGATTCCTCTCGAATTAGTCGATGACTCTCGTATATCGGATTATAAAAAAAAAAAAGAGCTGTAAGTTTCTCATAAATTGGCTTACATGCTGCTGTGCTTTTCTTTATGTCGATATTTTTTTTCTTGCATTAGTTACTGCTTCTATGAATATATAACTCTTCTGGTTCAGATAATGGTCAATGCCATCTTTTGCATTAATACATTCATGATAGTTGAGTGCAATTTATTCTTTGGTACTAATATTCACAAAGTTTCTAGGCCAATTGTGCACCCAAAATTCTACTTGTTGGTGCACAGGCTTACTATTTCCTCCAATTCTTTCCCTTTTTAAACTGGGTCAAGCAATGAAAAAGTTAAGGATTCTGGCTCTGTGAAGTTGGCTTTTCCAAAGACAGAAATGGGTTTAAAACAATCCTCCAGAACAGTTGTAAGGTAGTAATTTATTTAGTGATAAAAAGGATCTTAGCAAGTTTAAAGATTCTGACTTTTTTCGCAGGAACAACAAAACATCCCACCAATGACAAGAATGTTCTAGAGTCTCTGGCTATATTCTTTTTATTTTTCTTTTGAGGGTTGGGTGTTTTTTTTATTTTTGATTTTTGAATAAAAAACTATCATTTGATGGTTTGTATACTCAGAATGTGGTTGAGAGAGGCAAAAATATTAAATATTATCCATTTCATGAAGGGAAGGTGGGATTATGTTATGAGGAAGCAGAAGGTGAAAGAGAAAAAGATTACTCTATTTTCTTACATCTTCTGCTTTATTGAAGCACCGAAAAGTGCACTCTGAAAAACTTTCAGGGTCACAACTTTAAACAATAACTTATAATTATTTATATAATAAAAGCAGTAGTATCATCCTATTGGCTTCAATTTTTATTTTAGAGCACATAACCATTAATACCCATCCACACTTGGTACTCTTTTCATATTATTTATAAACTTTTATCTCATACTTTTACTCTTATCATATGTCAATTCTTTGGGTTCTTACATGTTTGGAAAGAAATGATGTAAGGTTGGTGGAAGGATGATGTGGTTGTAGCTATACCTAGTTAAGGTGACTAATTAAACTCTCTTAAAAATTCTATGACTTTGAGTTGCATAGCTAATAGAGGAATTAAATTAGGCTATCATCTTAAGTCACTCATGATAGAGAAACATAACATATAATGTTACCCAAAATGTATACTTTTAAGTCATCCCATGTTTACTCTTCGAGTTCGAGGCTGCACATCTCGTTACGATTATTAATCCATCACCAAAATTCAATGTTTATTTTTCTATTTATTTTTATAGATACTATTGTAAAAGGATATAATAATCAATTATTATCATATATGCTTTTTCTTCTTTTAGAGCGAGCGAAACTAGACTTCCTCCATCTCTAGAGAATTAAACAAAAGGGTTAATTGTAAAATACCCACCTGCGCTGGGAAGTTAAATGTACTTTATTCTCAAACTCAATAAATAAGCAGTTTACCTTTCAAAATCAATCAATTTATTTAAAATACCCAAAAATTATTCTTAATGTAAGTTATAATTTGTTACAAAATAACCCCTAAAAATTTAATAAATCATTTTAGTCCAAAACTTAACTTATAATTTATTACAAAATACTTCTCTTATACTTTGTAATAATATATTTTTTAGTCTAAATTATTAAAAAATTAATTAATTATATCAAAAAATTATATTTTATCTCTTAAAAAATAACAAAACAGTTAGGATTTTCATTAATTTATTGTAATGCATAAATTACTAATATTCTCTTTAAATAAAAACTTTAGGTTTTTGTCTATATTTTTATACTTTACCTAAAACTATTATTTAATCCTTGTTACAAGAAATTACTCAAAATCCTAACATGTTAATTTTTTTAATTAAAAATTTTCAAGCTAAAGTTTTGTAGTTGAAAAATATCCTCTTTATAAACGAATGTTTTAGTTTTCATTGAATTAAATTTAGAATATATATGATATTTTTCTTTGACTAATCAAGTTTTTTAAAGTTAAATAATCAATCTTGAAATAATATTGACTACAAAGATATTGTTACAATTTTTAGAGAAATAACAAGTAATAATTTAGTATATATTATTTAAAATTATTATTTAAATAAGATAAATATTTTATTTTATAAAAATAAATAAACTATAAGAATTTTTCACTAATTTTTTTATGAACAAAGTTGTCACTAATTTATCATAATAAATTAATAGTATTTATTATAAAGAAAGAAAATATGTTTTCATATATATATATATATATTATTGTGGTACTTTACTTAAAGTTTTTATTTAATCATTGTTACAAGAAATTCCTCCAAATTTTAACAAGTTAAAATTTTTATAAATTCTAGATGAATATTTAAAGTTAAGAAAATCTTATATTCTAGTTATAACCGAATATTTTATTTTTTCATTGAACTAAATGTAAAATTAAAATGCTATTTTTCTTAAATAATAATTTTTTAAAAGTTAAATACTCAAACTTTAAAGCATATAAACTAAAAAGATTATTACAAAATATAAGGACGTATTTTGTAATAAATTATAAATATAAATTAAGTTTTGAACTAAAATAATTTTATATTAAATTGTAGAAGTTATTTTGTCATAAATCATAATTTACATTAAAGATATTTTTTATATTTAAAATAAATTAATTGGTTTTAGAAGGTAAAGTGTTTGTTTATTGAGTTCGGGAGGTAAAATAGATTTAGCCCCTCATTCCAAGTAAGTATTTTACAGTTAACCCTAAATAAAAGCAAATAAAATAACCATGAGCAAAAAGAAGACATGAAGGATTTGTATGTGGAAAACATCTCGAAAAACAAAGAGAAAAAATCATGGGACCCTTGGAATCCATTATAAAAACCTTTCACCATTAACAAACAAAGGAAGGAAAGGGAATGTAAGAAAGAGAGTTTCAGCCTTATAGAATTCAAATACAGTCTCAAGGAAGTAATAAATAATATATATATATATATTAGAAAATACATAGGAGGAGATGAGAAACTAATATAATACACCTAACATGGTACAAAAGCTTTCCTTACCAATTTCGAGATCTTGAGCTCAAACATTTCCTCCCCAAATGTATAATGCACTGAAACAAAGACTATTGTTTAGTACTAGTATCTTTCAATTCGATACTTGAAAGGAAATCTTTATCGTTTAAATCGAAAAATAAGGCCTCCCTTACCGTTCCAAGATGATTGTTTGGTTGAAGAAAAACCTAAAATTTGTCACACAATTTTTTTACTTCTCTCATGCACCATAATTTTTTTTACGTATTATATTGTAAAACGTAAAAAAACGTATAATTATACTTCTCCTAATAAATCAAATTATTGGTTTAAATATTGAATTTTTAAAAATACATAGGAAGGAAGTTCAAACTCAGTGCTATATGGGTTTTATTTAAGGCTTAATATTGAGCTAATCAATCGATTTAGCAAAGCAGCACAATTGCCATTTAATGCGAAAAGTGTGGTACCAACACAAGATTAAAAAAAAATTAATTACGTTATTTCCTTTCAAGTTTATTCAAATACTATTTCATCTTTCTATTTTATATGAATTATAATATATTTTTATCGTTTATATATTTATAATTAATTAATTCCTATTACTAAATTTGTTAAAAATAATTATCATAAAAATTAACAATTTGATAGTAAAAAATTTAAAATTTTCTAAAAATATAATTCTTATTTATATTAAGACCATAATACTTTTTTAAAATTTTTGTATTAGTCTAATTTTTATAATAAAGAATATTATTGTCTTAATATATGATAATAAATAAAAAATCGACTCACAAAATTAATTCTCGCAAAAATAGATTTTAAACTTTTTACTACACAATAATTATTTTCTGATTTTTTTTTTTTATTGAAATCAATAATAGAGATTAATAAGTTATGAAAATATAAACGAGAGGGATATATTTATAATTTATACAAAATAAAAAAATGAAAATATAGTTTGAACAAATTTCAAGGAGGAAATTTAATTTAACCCAAAAATAATTGTATTAACTTATGGAAAAATTTTCCGATAATTTGAGCCAAGTAGCATTTTCCTTTATTTGAAGAACCTAATCTAAGAAGTTGTCTTAGGCTATATAGTTCAGAAACATCAAGACTGACTGCATTCAACACATTGAGAATTAATTCCATTGAATTTTGTACATCAAAATTAATACACAAAATCTTAGCTACCTACTCTATCATACCAAACCAAACCAAGAATTTAAAAAAAAAAAAAAAATTGATGAAATAGATGTTTAACAAAATAGTAATGTAATCCACCATAACTGACAAAGGAATCCCACTTCAGAAGAAGACTTGATACTTTTGGGACCAAAGAAAGTGGATGGCAATGGGAACAGTGTTCTTAGATTTTACCATTATTATTACTCTCTCATACCAACTCTTTACGGACACTTCTCTTCTACTTATGCTAAAATAATAGCTCATATAGAATAGGTCTTGGATTTTTTATTGGAAACACATCTCCTTCCTTAATATGTTAAAAGCTGTGTTTTTGATAATTGTAACATGATAATAATTTAGTGTAGAATCTCGTTTTTTATTAGATTAGAAGTCTTAAAATTACGTCATATTTACTCTCACAATATATCAAAAAAATTATTTTCGGACATCTATAGTAAGGTGATAGTTCAATATAAAACTTATTTACCAAGACAAAGGTCTTGAACTTGAATCACATTCTTTCTTTAATATATAAAAATTTATTTTCGAAAATCTATGACAAGATAGTAATTTAGTACAGAATGATTCTTTTTAAATCAGAAATTTTGAACTTTAACTACATTCTCTCTCGAACCCGCATGAAATTAGGTGCTCAGTGTAGGTTTTTTTTTTTTTTTGTCAGAAGTGTAGGTCGTTTCTTATCATGCCAGAGTACCTCTAACCATATCTCTTCCCTCGACAAATAAAAAAAAAAAAAAAAGGAAAAGAAACTGTTTCCGGACAACCCTTTTTAGTTCTTCCTCTTACAATTGGAGAATCCACCGGAAAATCCATAAACTCTATAAATGGAATTGGTCGGTTTTGCAAGAAATTATAAAAATGTCAGGCGCATACCGCCGCCCCTGTAAAACTAAAGTAACTTCCACTACCAAATGGGTTTTTCTTTCTTTTCTTTTCTTTTCTTTTTTTTTTTAGGTATAGAAAGGTAATGAAATTGTCCTGTTTTTATTTATCCATAAAAAAAAAAAATTGTCCTGTTTTTTATATGTAAAAATTCTTGAAAACAAGTTGTAATAGTGGTCTTAAAAGTGGTCACAAATTTCAACTTCCTCAAACGTGGTTCTTTAATTTTATTATGAAAAAGTTATTATTTCTGTCTTATATTATAAGATTAAATTATTATATTTTGAAATTTTTTTTTTAATTTCTAAATATAAAAATCTAAATATAACAATTTAATCCTACTATTATTATAATAGGATGGATAATAATAGGATGGATGGGGGCTAGTATGATCAAATTGCATCATTTTTTGATTGTGACAAAGTCCACTGAATTCTCTGATTTCTTCCATACTTTCTGAAATATCAAGATTAAGCATGCTCATTCTTGTTCCCACAACCTAGCTAGCTACTACTACTACTACTACTCTATATATACTCTATAAACATTCTTCTTTTTCTTTTAGTATAAATAGAGATTCATCCTCTTTTTCTTTTGATGAAATCTATGACCATTATGGGATTTGATCAAATTCTTGCCCTGTTTTTCTGTGTTTCATTTTTTTCTTTAGTTAATGCAAGGCCTTATGAGTATTTAAAAGAGCCACATTTTCGTTTCTTGTCTGAAATTTCAATTCCTCCTTCTCCATCTCCTGAAGCTCAGCCCCCGAATTCGGCAGCAGCAGCAGCAACAGTTTTCAATGTATTATCTTATGGGGCTGTAGGCGATGGGGTGACAGATGATACACAAGCTTTTAAAATGGCATGGGATTCTGCATGCCATTCTGAGGAACCTTCTATTTTTTTGGTTCCTAATAGGTATTTGTTCATGATAAAATCCACTATTTTTACTGGTCCTTGTAGAAATGAGATTGTTTTTAAGGTAATTATTCTTTTTTTTAAAAAAAAAAAAAATATTATTTGAGTAATTTCTCGAGAATTTATTAATGGATTTGAAGAAAATGAGTTTGAAAATTGTTTTTACAGATAGAGGGAACTATTATGCCACCAGATGGACCTGATTCATGGCCTAAAAATAACAGCAAGAGACAATGGCTTGTGTTCTATAGAATTAATGGAATGTCAATGGAAGGTGGTGGATTGATTGATGGGAGAGGAGAAAAATGGTGGAATCTTCCTTGCAAACCCCACAAAGTAATGTTTCCCTTCTCCAGGGAGCAGTATTCAGAATCTTAGTAATATTTTTCGTAATATTTTTTTTTATAATGTAATATTACAAAGACAATGCCATAAAAACATAATACATAAAAATATTATAGAAAATTTAACTGTCTAATACAATTTTGTATTTATCTTCTTTTGAACGTTTGATTAACTTTTTGAAGTAATATTACAACAGGGAGTTAATGGAACCACCCCTTTTGGTCCTTGTGACAGTCCAGTTGTAAGTTCTCTTGTTATTGAAATCAAATTTTAATTATTTATCAATCTGACAATACTCATAGTAAACTACTTAGGAATCATTCTTACTGCATTAAAATAGATATTCTAAACTGACAATAAATACTTATACCGTTCTAATGAAATTTTTTCTTCATTTTTTACAGACAATAAGATTTTTTATGAGCTCAAATTTAAGGGTGGAAGGATTAAGAATCAAGAACAGTCCACAATTCCATTTTCGATTTGATAATTGTCAAGGTGTTCATGTAGAATCATTGTTTATAAAATCACCATCACTTAGTCCAAACACGGATGGAATTCACATTGAAAACACCAGTGATGTTAGAATATACAATTCAGTAGTTTACAATGGTAATTTTAAGGCTCTCAAAAGCCCTCCTTTTTATTCATCTTTCTTAATTTTCTCTTAATTTCATTTTCCTCACATTTTAAAGTAATTTTGCATATATAGGTGATGACTGCATATCAATTGGAGCTGGTTGCTATAATGTAGACATAAGGAATATGACTTGTGGTCCAAGTCATGGTATAAGGTATATTCGCTACTACCATCCTATGAATCCTACTTTTTTGTCATTAAAAAAAAGCTACCTTTGTTAATATCTAAATCTAGGAGTTTCAAAATAAAGGCAGGTAGGTAATTCTCTCTCTATCCCGACTCTAATCCCTCGAAAGACGGAACTAAAAGGGGCAGATATTAATATATAGCAAATAAGTATAAAAATTCTTTGAAATGTTTATTTTTTAATGAAGTTCTGATTCTGTTTATAGTAGTCATTACTTCTTAACCTAATCACCAAGAATGGATGGTATCAGTTACCTTCAGCATTTGTAAACAGTCCTTTTAAGTGATGGTTCTTTTCTTTTTTTAAAAAAAAACTTTTTAAGCATTTTTATTTTCCAGTTTGCCATCCAACATTTTAAAAAATCTCGATTTTTCTGAAAGTGTTTAAGAGACGATCATTGACTAACATGAATGTCACCTAACACAGCATTGGCAGCTTAGGAAGTAGGAACACAAGGGCATGTGTGACAAACATAACAGTACAGGACTCAATAATCAAGCATTCAGACAATGGTGTTAGAATTAAAACATGGCAAGGTGGTTTTGGAGGTGTATCAAAGGTTACTTTCAAAAACATTCATATGGAAAATGTTAGAAACCCTATAATCATAGACCAATACTATTGCAACACAAAGACATGTGGAAATCAAACATCAGCAGTTTATATATCTGATATTTCCTATGAAAACATAAAAGGGACTTATGATGTAAGAAGCCCTCCAATCCATTTGGGATGCAGTGATTCAGTACCATGCACAAACCTTAGTATTTCAGAAGTTGAACTATTTCCAGCACAAGGACAGAAGATTTTGGAGCCATTTTGTTGGAATGCTTATGGAGATATGAAAACAATTACTGTTCCACCAGTTTTTTGTTTGTTGGAAGGTTTTCCAGAATCCTTACCATCTGATTATGTCAATCAATGCTTGCTCATTAATTAATAATTAATTACAATTATGTAAAAACAATTAATATTGTGACTTGTTATAGTTGAGATAATTAATATATAGTTAGTTTAATTAGAATTTAAAAAGCTTTTTTTTATTTGTGCTATATAATATATGTTTTAAGTAATTGGGTAGAAAGCCACACACATATATATATATATATATATTTTAAGCCACTCATGAATTATAAATGATGAGATTGGAATATGTAACATGCAATAAAAAATATATTTTAGATATATACTTGTCATTTTTTTTATGTCAATAAAATGAAAAGAAACATCTCTAGAAGACTTGAAACAAATAATTCATTTTTCATTTCTTCTATACATTAAATATTCACTTTCTTATATTTAATTTCTATGAAATAATATGAAAGTTAATTTCAAATGAGCTCTCCATTCCACTTGTCCAGCATTGGATGTGAGAGAATGTTGTTGAGAATGTCACATTCAATAATTGGAGAAAATAAACACCTTTTAAGTTTGGTCAATTCACTTTCTCTTGAGCTACTTTTTACGCGTTAAATTCAAACTCAAAATTTTAATAAATGAGCTTTTTTAAAAACAAATAAAAAGAAATATTATAAGTTGGGATATGTTAATTATGTCAAATTGCTTCTGCAAAAGTCATGTTGTTGATGGTTTATATTAAATTAAATTTCAATTGCTTTTGTAATACTTTTTAAGAAGGTTTTTGCTGGGTGATGTTGTTAAAATTAAATATATTATATTAACATTTTAAAACAAAATTTTTAAAAGTATTTTTTTCACCAGCTTAAGATAAAACATCAGCAATAAAAAACAGCCACATGTTATATAGAGAGAGAGATTCCCATTATGAAAAGAGAAATCGGGTGACAAAAGAATTATAGCAGCGCTAAGAAATTATATAACACACTTTTGGGGGAATATTGATAAGCTTGACATGAAGAAGGACAGATGGAGAACATCTTGAAATCAGTCCTTTTGTTTTTTAAAATATATATATTTTTACCTTTTTTTCATTTTTATATTAAGGTAAGAGAGTATAATTTGAACCTCTAGTTTAATAAAAAGTACTTCAACTACTAAGTTATTACCTTATCACACATATTCTACATTTACTTTCGGTGTATGAATATCTTCATATATTTATTCATCTTAAAAAGCAAATATAATGCATTTTATCCTCTTTTTTTTTGTATGAATAATTCCCTTAATCATGAACTTAAACAGGACTTGCTTCAAAGAATATATACTTTCCCTGATCCAAGTTTATAACTTTCATGTTTAAAAGGGACATTATTGGCAGTGAAGAAATGTTTTTTTTTTCCGTCACTTAAAACTTTATTTCTCACCTTTTGCCTTTAAATAATTTGTCTGTCTCTCTCCATCTCATTTTGTGATCCAATATAGATTTGTGAGGTCTAATATAACATGGAACTTGAAAGTAACTTGGAGAAAGTATTTTACATTTGAGATTTTTTTTTTTATATAAATAGTCACTTTTTTAAAAAAGTCACGGAAGTGGTCAAAAATTTTATTATTCATAATTTGGTTATAATGCACATTATTTGTGCATTATCATTAAGAATAACGCACATTCAATGTGCGTGATTGCTTAATTAGGAGTTTACCTGCTAACATCGCTGACATGGTAGATAACACACGTTCTTTGTGCGTTATATTATGTGATAACGTTCAAATTATATGCTTTATTTGCCACATCAATTTTTTTATTTTTTATTTTTATTTTTTTTGCAAAACTGAATTTTTTTTGGCAAAATTTATAAGTTGTCATTTTTTTTAAAAAGACTGTATTCTTTTTTTTTTTTAACATATTTGATGGATTTTATGATAATAATTATAACTATTTTGAAAGAAAATATGTTTAACTTACGGCCATTTTTTAAAAAAATATGAAGAAGTAATTCAAAGCATTTCAAGTTTTTATTATTTGTTGTAAATTTTACTATAATAATAATTTATAATCGATTTAAGTAAGAGAGTTAAGAGAAGTACTTAGAAGAAATTCACAGAAGAAATATCATTAATAGAAACCCTAAAATATTACAATATTTTGAAAAAATGAAATTTATACATTGCTTGAACTGATGTTATTACAATTTTTTCTATTATGTCTTGGCATTCGGCATCTGCTACATCTTGGGGGAGAATATGGATTTTGATAATCCATTTCCTCCGGACCTTGTGCCATGTTTTTTACCCGGTTGATTGTTCATATTTGAAGGATAGAATGTTAAATTACAAGGAGCATCTTTCCAAAAGTTCTCATGCCCAATCCGGATAAAAATTAGATTGATATGTTCGTCTGTAAGTTTCTCTCCAACATATATCTGGCACATAAGTATATTGGAACTCTTCACAGTATTAGTTGAAGTACTTAACAAATTTGTTGAATATTAGTTCAACTAGAGCTTTTAAAGGTAAGGCCCTAACTTTTTTTCAACACATTGTTAAGTGCTTCTGAAATATTTGTTATCATCATTCCGTGCTTGTGTCCACCATCATCTATTTTTGTCTGTCTCTCTCCATCTCATTTTGTAATCCAATGTAGATTTGTGAGGTCTAATATAACATGGAACTTGAAGGTAATTTGGAGAAAGTACTTTACATTTGAAGCGTCGCTTAAATCTTGTTAAATTCTATTATATAAGTGAGGCGATATAATATTGGTACGACAAGGAAAAAAATTCAAAAATAATATTTAATGATAGAAAGCATAATAAAATTTTCCTTCAGGACATTTTAAGTCAAATTTTCTGTTTAAAAATAATATTTCCTCCCTTGAAGAAGAATATGAAATGTTCTATATTTTCTATATTTTTTAGCCAATGTTGATTCACGAAATAGATTCGTGACATTACACTTAATGTAGCTGTGTACTTTCTATGAAAATTAATAATATATAGTTTTCTTTTTCTTTTAAAAAACAAAGGTGCATATATAGGTATTTAATTTTAAATGAAGGGGGAATCAAAATGTAAATATAAAATATAAGTGAAATAGAAATAAAGAGAAAATGTGCAATATAGAAAATAGCATGATTAAGTGGAGAAAAAGCAAGTTGAAGGGCGGCTGTGATCTCCTCCATTGGCCATATATAATTGTTTGTGATGTTGTAATAATAATAAAAATAATAGATAGAGACAACAGTGGAAGAAAGATCGATCAAGAATATTCGAGATTAATGAATGAATATGAAGGGGGGAGGCATGCATTATCGCATGCTCCGAAAAGACATAAACAAAAGAGGTATTAAATTATTAACATCATAATAAAATACATCTTTATCATTCTTATATTCTTATATTAGTATAGTAACTTATTAATTTAGGTTACTAATTTCAGTAAAAAATTATTAAAAATAATGATTTTGTTACAAGAATTTTAAAATATTTTTAAAAACATTTCATTTTTCGTGTGTAATTCTTATTTATTACCATATATTAAGACCATAAAACTCTTACTAAAATTTTTATTATTAGTTTGATTTTCGCAATTAAGGACACTATTATCTTATTATATTATAATGAATAAAAAAGTAAACTAGTAAAATGATATTTTAAGAAGACTTTAAACTTTTTACTACATAATCATTATTTTTTCATATTTTTTTAATTGAAATTAGTACTAGGGACCAATTAATTATGAAAATATAATTCATAAGGATGTATTTATAAATTATACAAAATAGAGGTATGAGACAAACCTCAAAAAAGAAAATGTAATTAACCATATTATTTAATAATAATAGAACTAGATTTCATTCCCACATGCGGAGATCGATGGGTCTCACATAAGAATTTGTTAGGAAAAATTGTGACGAGAATGGCGTACGTACCCTCTTTTTATAAGTTTTCACCGGATCTCATTTGAAAGCCTTGGCTTGCAGGGTATAGAGCGTGTCGGCTCTCGAATAAAAGAGTTTTGCCTATGAGAGGCTCTTATTTATTCCTATTTTAGGATTTTGTGTTTACATTTAGTAGTGTAACACCCTACCCATTAAGTACCTGACATGACTTTAAAATTTCGGTTGTTACAAAAATAGAATTTGGATCTAATTTAGGGAAGTATAGTGCTTTTGACACTTAATGGTATTTTGAAGATACTTAGGAATGAGAATAAAACTTTATTATTTTTAAGTCTTTATTAGTGGAGTTTATAAGTGCCTTTAAGTGAAAATTTTAGAATACTAAATATTTGTATTTTTAAAATTTAAATACTTGATATTTCTATATAAGGTTAAAAATAAAAAATTCAATATTAAGAAATTGCTGCCATCTGCCTATCCACTCGTCACCACCAAATCCTCTCCAATTTCCTTTGTTTTTTTTTCTCTCCCCCTAACCACCTAACTCCCCCTTTTATTTATATATATATATATATATATATATAAATATCATAAGTCATTTTTTTAATGTTGGTTAGTTTGGGCAGCGATAGTGTATATATATATATATACAAAACATCAAGGTTTGGCAGACTTCAAAACATTAAGGTTAGTATTTGCATGTTTTTCTTTCACTTTTTTTTTGTTAGTTAGATTATATGTAGTGTAAGTTTATAATTTTATTTTTAGGATTTAAATGTTTTAAATAGGTTTTTAATATATAGTTAATTGTGCTTTCTTGATAGAGTATATTTTTTAAGGATATAAGATTTTCAATCTTTTTAAAGTATTACTATATGTATATATACATATATATATATACATTCTAAGTTCACCTTATAGAATCTCTATATTTAGGGAATATGATTATTTGATTGGTACCTAAATTTTAAGTATTTTCTTATTACTATATTTATAGGATTATAGCACCAAATCTGCATCTAGGTAAATCTGCAAACCTCATTTTATTATGTTATTTAAAATGTTACGAACCATATAAATATGATCTCTAAACTTATCCTAAAATATTTACTATTTTTGAAACAGTATAACTTGACATGTTTTTCTTAACGGAGATGTCCTCCGCAATATGTTACATGTTCATTAGAAATGCATAGGAGCGGTGCTCCACATAGGTGTTTTCTTGTTAAAACAAATTGTTATTGTTGTGAAAGAGAACTAGTCTGTACACGGTTTTCTAAAAATATTTATGAGTAGGAAAATGTTTTGGTTTTGAAAAGTTATATGATTCGGCATGCATGAATGCAGACCTGGCATATTTATAAATCTGCATAAACTGGAAAATGCTCTAACTTGAAAAGTTACATGTTTTGACATGCATGAATATAGATCTGACATTAGCATAACTGTGGAATTTGCATAAGCATGTGGTGACTGGTGGATGGGGATTTTTGCTGAAAGTATTTATGACCTGATTCTGTTCCGATGGCCAGGCAAATGGCCTTTCAGTTTATAAACACATATGAAAACCCCATTCCGACCAAGGTTACAGTCTGGTTATGATCATGTGTTCGGAAGCATCAGAGGATTGCACTGTACGTGGCTAGTCACCCGTACAAGGGCCTCTTCCGATGATGTGGACGTTTCAGACTCGAGAAAGTGGATCCACTTGAAGAGGGGCGTAGTACTGTAGAGGGTTTGGCCCAATCGGTCTAAGTGGACTCCGCATCATACTCTGTTGTGAGACGGCTGCCTTGTGGAGAGCCAGGAGGGCTTGAAACTAAGGTTGGTCCCAGGGCAGACCTGGTAGGTGCTCCAGGAATCTGTAGCCTATTTTGACCAATGATATGGAGAGTGCGGTTGTTTGGAAATCGAGTGCTCGTATGGTGTTTGGCTAGTATTGACTACGAGATGTCGGAACTTAATTCCGATGACCTCGTTATGTTATGGGATCCGAACTTTGTCCGTGGAGTCCGACTATTGCATTACATGTTCTTTTGGATTCAGGTGTAGAGGCTGCGCTGATGTGTCTTGATTTGCTCAGACTTCCCTACTGCACTCGAACCCCTCATGTAGGTTTAAGCATAAGTGGTGTTAAAGCAAGAAAAGAAATATGTTTTCTTATAACATTGCATGAACTGTTTTTGTGAAACTACATAGGTTAAAGCAACAAAAGAAATATGTTTTATTATAACATTGCATGAACTGTTTTTGTGAAACTACATCACCATTATTTTAAAGAAACCATTAACGCACACACATACGTGGACTCACTGAACATTCATGCTCACGTTTTTCCATATCATGTTTTCTCCTCAAATTAAATTAGGACGGTCATAGTTACAATAAGCCGCTGAAGTTAGGCGTGGAGTTTTTGGTTCAAGTCTCTCAGGAAGGACATGTGTTCTTATTTTGTTTTCTTATGCGCTAGCTATTTGTAAAATATTTCCATCCTTGTATTGGTAATGATCATAAGAAATCTTGAACCTTGAGTTTTGAGCGCCCTGTCAGCATTTAGTTTACTTAGTTTTTCCGATGCGTACACTGTGTATATACTTATGAGTATTATCTCAGGGTTGTGCTTTTATTTTGAAATTTATAATTTAGTGCCGAGAGGCTTTCAGATACCCTACTCAGCCGCAGTTGACCTAGTGGTAGGGTTGGGGGTATCACAAGTGGTATCAAAGCCTTAGGTTCGATTCGTGGTTAGAGTTAGTAGATCTTAGACGAATACTAGGAGCCAGCGGCACGGTTTTATTTTGCTCGAAGACTTTTAAGTTCCCTTTTCTCTTTCGTTTTGCACATCCTGTTATCAGTTTTGTGGGAACAATGCTCCTTTGTATACGATATCATATCTTTTGTTATAACCACAATGAGAAGACATATAGATTCATTAAACTTTTGAATTGATAATGGTTCAGGTGAGAAAACTACTAAGATTATTTGAGTCATCAAAAGAATTTTTTTGTTCTGAGACTTGTAGTTCGATTGAGGGATTTCGTGGGACATAAGGTATTAGGGGAAAACTTTGATGACTTGCGGTGTATTAACTGCACAAAGAGTGAGTGTGAAATTCTTATTGGGTGTAAGATTTAATTCGTATCGATTTTTTTCATCTCTACTTCAGTGATACCAAAGAACTTCATGCACCTTGTAAAATCAACACTTTCATTGCTGTTGTCACAACAGGAAGAGCTCTCCAGTCCTTAGTATTGCATTTGACATCTATCGTATAAGTAATACTCCACACTACTGATCAGTGAATGTAAGGATGGAGGTAAGCCTATTAGAATGGAGCTAATGAGGAGTTCAGTTTGATAAGGAGAACCATAAGTGATGACGAGGATAGGTAAACTAGAAGCTAAGTTTCTTAGTATTTGAAATATTAGTATATCTTGTGAATGAGGGATCGGCAATCTAATATGAGAGTGGGAAAACGATTGATATAGCTGTCGAGATCTTTTCATGTGTTCGCTATGAGTTTCATCTAGAGTACTTTTGATAAGCTCAGTGTTAGACCATAGTCTTTAGGAAGAAGATATCCCTACACTGGGTTGGTGTACTTGCATTTTTTCTAGGATTCTTTAATTTACAATATACATATGTGTTAAGTATAAAACTAGTTTTTTGAGTGTAATTTTTTAATGGCTGTATATAACTTTGAAGAGCTTAGGATCGTGTTGATTGCAAATTACGGTATGTATGGAATATCAATGGCTTATTTTGTATGTATGCTCTACCTCGTGCACCAAAAACTATTTTTATTAACTTAGAGGATGTTCTACTCCTTATATGATATACAGTTCTAGTGTGTGGTGTTCCACATGTAAGTTTTAACCTATAATTAAGGTTTAGGCATTTAACATGGAGTAGATGCTTTTGGAAAGACGGGGGAAGTGCAAGGGGATAATAATTGCTTCAATCATTTGAAGGATAGGGTGTGATAGAAAGAATGGATTGGTTGACTAGACATTTGAATATATGTATTGTGGGTGAAATTTAGTTAAGTTTAGTAAGTCAATGTTTCTAATCTTTAGAGTTACTCACGATAGAAACTCATGTAGAAGATTGCTAAGGATATCTAACATACTTGTGTAACTAGTCTGGTGAGAAGTTTGTTGTAATTTGTATCAGTGGTAAAGGAGTTACTAGATATCTTTAAAAGAAACTGACAATCAGATCCCAGAATAGGAAGTCGAGCCTAGGGCAGAATAAAAAATAGAAGATAAGCCGATATTTTGAACCACGTATTGGATGGACTACTCATAGGCACCGAAGCAGAAGTAGTTGAAGGTACGATTCAAATTTACCGAAGCAAGAGTACTTATTGATCCTAGTGCTATGCGTTTCTTTGTGAGTTTGCATGTGTTATCAAGTTGATAGTTAGCACTCCTATGGGCGTGAGTAAGATAACCGAGGTAAAGTATCTAGATTGTGACATCTATGTCGAGAGTGTGATTTTAACCGGTGATTTGGTTGCTTTACCATTTGAGGGTTATGACGTGATACTTAGGATAGACTGGTTGTCTAAACATTACGCTCAAGTAAATTGTCGTAGAAGTTGGTTAGGTTTAGCCAATCAAGTATGCCAATCCTTGTGTTCCAAGGGTAGCGGATGAAATGGGAAAATTCCTTTTTGTCTGGCATGAAAGCCAGAAAGTTTCTATGGAAATGATGTCAAGGTTACATAGCATATCTTCTTAACAAACCTAAGGAAGAGGTAGAATTAGAAACAGTACCCGTGGTGAAGGAGTTTATAGATGTTTTTCCCGAGAAGTTAACAACATTGCCCCCAGATCGAGAAGTGGAGTTTAGCATAGAGTTGGTATTGGGTGCTAAACCAATATCTCGAACCCCATATCGGATGGTATAGGAAAAGTTGAAAAAGCAACTACAAGAATTGTTGCAACAAGGGTATATCCATCCAAGTACATCTCCTTGGGGTGCATTAGGTTTGCTTGTAAAGAAGAAATGTGGGACCTTAGGATGTATGTAGACTACAGATGACAAAATTAGTGTGACAATTAAAAACAAGTACCTACTCTCATTTATTGAAGATCTATTTGATAACTTTGAGGAGTAGGATACTATTCCAAATTAGATGTAAGACAAGGATATTACCAGGTACCAATAAAAGAAAAAGATATTCCCAATGACATTTTTTCAACACAAGATATAGGTATTATGAGTCTATCCTTGTGCCACTTGGATTGACAAATGCACCTGCGACATTTATGGAATTGATGCATAGGATTTTCTGTCCTTACTTGGATAAGTTTGTGGTGATTTCCATTAATGATATTCTTGTGTATTAACCTAACCTCGAAGTACATGAACAACATCTTTGAAGAGTATTGTAAACCCTACAGGAGCATAAGTTATACATGAAGTTTAGTGAATGTAAGTTTTGAATGGCGACAGGTGACTTCTTTAGGGCATATGATTCCTCAGGAAGGAGTATTAGTAGACCCAGTAAAGGTAGAGCGGTGATCGATGGACGCAACCCAAAATACCAATAGAGGTACATATCTTTTTAGGTAAGAAAGGGTATTATCGAAGATTCATAACAGACCTTTTTTTTTTAATAGAATCGTTGAACCTTTAGCACAAACTTACAAGAAAAGCCATTGAGTTTAAATAGGTGGAGTTAGTAACTATAGTGTGACTAGGGAGTGATGACTCCACCTATATAGAGAAAATATGAGATCTTTATTTATCATTAAAGTTTATAGTATTCGCTTTCCTAGAAGATTTAAATATAAGACAATCTCGTTGGATGGGGCTGCTGGAAGAATACCGACACCAAATTAACTACCATATGGGAAAAGTTAATGTGGTGGTAGATTTAAGTAGAAAGGAGGCAAATATATCAAGTCTCACCTTAACATCTACCTTGCAACAAGATATTACAAACACCTAAAGGAATGACAAGAGATTCCAAGAGTTTAAGAACCGAGTAGAAGCTAAGAAGTTGACAGATTTTCAGACATTAGAAACCAATAGGAGCTTGTACTTTCTTAATAGGTTGTACATTCCTAATGAACCCGAGCTTAAGTATAAAATACTAGAAGAAGTACATAGAAGTAAGTATTCAATGCACCCTGGAGAGAATAAGATGTATAAAGATTTAAAACAAAACTTTTGGTGGAACGGAATGAAGAGAGAGATTACGGAGTATGTGGTAGCTTGTCTTACATGTCAAAGGGTTAAAGCGGAGCATCGAAAGTTAGCAGGATTACTACAACCATTATCTATTCTTGAATGGAAATGGTATCATGTGACAATGAACTTTGTCACAGGATTGCCTTGGACCAAGAGATATAAGGATGCTATCTGGGTGATCGTTGATCGTTTAACAAAAGTGGCCCATTTCATTGCCATTAATATGGCATACCCTTTGGACAAGTTAGAGCAAATCTATGTAGACAAGATTGTCCGACTTCATGGAGTGCCCATTGATATTGTATTCCACCGAGACCAAAGGTTTACCTCAAGGTTTTGGCCTAAGTTCCAGGAAGCTATGGGAACCAACCTAAGTTATAGTACCACAGCACACCCCCAAACTGATGGACAGTCCGAAAGAACAATTCAAACCTTAGAGGATATGCTAAGGGCTTGCGCCTTAGACTTTGGCAACAAGTGGGTTGACAATCTTGCTTGTGCTGAGTTTGCTTATAATAACATCTACTACTCTTCGATAGGAATGGCACCATTTGAAGCATTATATGGGAGAAGATGCAGAACACCCATATACTGGGATGAAGTCGGAGTTCGATCCTATTGGAGACAAAGAAACTTGATGCCAGAGTTGGAGTAGATGCAGAAACAAGTTAGGATAATTCAAAATTGGCTCCAAATAGCTAAAAGTAGACAGAAGAGCTATGCCGATAATCGAAGAAGGGATCTGGAGTTTAGTGTGGGGGATCGAGTGTTCTTAAAACTTATGCTGCATCGTGGAAAGCTTAGATATCCGAGAGGAGGAAAGTTAAGCCCCCCGATATATCGAACCGTTCGAAATTATTGACAGGATTGGTAAAGTGGCATATCGGCTAGCCTTACCGAGTGAACTGATGGGTATACATGACGTGTTTCATGTATCACAATTGAAGAAGTACCACCCTTCACCTGATCATGTTCTCAATGATAACCAATTGGAATTACGAGCCGATCAGTCATACAAAGAAAAACCAACTAAGATTATAGAACGAAACATAAAAGAGTTACGCGGGAGACAGATTCCAATGTGTAAAGTTGTATGGAGGCATCATAGAATTAAAGAGGCAACCTGAGAAACTAAGGAGTACCTGAAGAAGAAGTATCCAGAACTTATAGGAACGTGACTATTAAATTTCGAGGACGAAATTTCTTTAAGGAGGGTAGAATGTAACGTCCTACCCAGTAAGCACCTAGCATGACTTTAAAATTTCGAGTGTTATAAAAATAGAATTTGGATCTGATGTAGTTAAGTATTATGCTTTTGACACTTAGTGTTATTTTGAAGATACTTATGAATGAGAATAAAACTTTATTATTTTTAAGCCTTTATTAGTGGGGTTTTAAGTGCCTTTAAGTGAGAATTTTAGAATACCAAATATTTGTATTTTAGAAATTTAACTACTTGATACTCCCATATAAAGTAAGGTTAAAAAAAAATAATAATAAAAAATTAAAAAAATAACCTTCAACATTAAGAAATTGCTATCACCTGCCACCACCAAATCCTCTCCAATTTCCTTTTTTTTTTTCCTCTCCCCCTAACCGCCTAACTCCCCCTTTTATATATAAATATATATATATATATATATATACCATAAGCCATTTTTTTAATGTTGCTTAGTTTGGGCAGCCATAGTATATATATATATATATATATATACAAAATATGAAGGTTGGGTACACTTCAAAACATTAAGGTTAGTATTTGCATGTTTTTCTTTCACCTTTTTTCTTTTTTTAGATTATATATAGTGTGAGTTTATAATTTTATTTTTAGGATTTAAATGTTTTAAATGGGTTTTAGTATGTAGTTAATTGTGATTTCTTGAGAGATTATATTTTTTAAGGGTATAAGATTTTCAATCTTTTTAAAGTATTACTATAGGTATATATATGTATACACATATATATTCTAAGTTCACCTTATAGGATCTCTATATTTAGGGAATATGATTATTTGATTGGTACGTAAATATTAAGTATTTTCTTATTACTATATTTGTAGGATTATTAGCACCAGACCTGCACTAGGTGAGTCCACAAACCCCGTTTTATTATGTTATTAATGTTACGCCGCTATATAAATATGATCTCTAAACTTATCATAAAATATTTACTGTTATTGAAACGGTATAAATTGACATGTTTTTTTTAATTGGAGATGTCCTCCACAATATGTTACATGTTCATTAGAAATGCATAAGAGCGGTGTTCCACATAGGTGTTTTCTTGTTAAAACAAATTATTATTGTTGCAAAAGAGAACTAGTCTGTACACGTATTTTCTGAAAATATTTATGAGTTGGAAAATGCTTTGGTTTTGAAAAGTTATATGATTTGGTATGCATGAATGTAGACCTTACACATTTATAAATCTGCATAAATTGGAAAATGCTCTAGCTTGAAAAGTTATATGTTTTGACATGCATGAATATAGATCTGGCATTGGCATAACTTTGAAATTTGCATAAGCATGTGGTGACTAGCGGATGGGGAATTTTGCTGAAACTATTTATGACCTGATTCTGTTCCGATGACCGGGCAAATGGTCTTTCGGTTTATAAACACATATGAAAATCCCATTCCGACCAGGGTTACAGTCTGGTTATTATCATGTGTTCGGAAGCATCAGAGGATTGCACTGTACGTGGCTAGTCACCCGTACTAGGGCCTCTTCCGATAACGTAGACGTTTCAGACTCGAGAGAGTGGATCCACTTGAAGAGGGCGTAGTACCGCAGAGGGTGTGGCCTAATCGGTCTACGTGGACATTGCATCATGCTCTGCTGTGGGATGGCCGCCTTGCGGAGAGCCAGGAGGAGCTTGAAACTAAGTTCGATCCCAGGGCAGGCCTAGTTGGTGCCCCAGGAATCTGTAACCTGTTTTGACCAGTGATATGGAGAGTGCGATTGTTTGGAAATCGAGCGCTTGTATGGTGTTTTGCTGGTGTTGACTACGAGATGCCAGAACTTAATTCCGATGACCTCTTTATGTTATGGGATCCGGACTTTGTCTGTGGAGCCCGACTGTTATATTACATGTTCTTTTAGATTCGGGTGTAGAGGCTGCGTTGATGTGTCTTGATTCGCTTAGACTTCCCAACTGTGCTCAAACCCCTCATGTAGGTTCAAGCATCAGTGGTGTTAAAGCAACAAAAGAAAATTATTTTCTTATAACATTGCATAAACTGTTTTTGTGAAACTACATCACCATTGTTTTAAAGAAACCATTAAAGCACACACACGTGGACTCACTGAGCGTTCGCACTCACGTTTTTCTATATCATGTTTTCTCCTCAGATTAACTCAAGATGGTCAGAGGTACAGTAAGTCGTTGAAGTTAGGCGTGGAGTTTTTGGTTCAAGTCTCTCTGGAAGGATATGTGTTCTTGTTTTGTTTTCTTATGCTCGAGCCGTCTGTAAAGTATTTCCATCCTTGTATTGGTATGATCATAAGAAGATTTCTTGAACCTTGAGTATTTAGCGCCCTGTCAGTATTCAGTTTACTTAGTTTTTCTGCTGCGTAATGTGTGTATATACTTATGAGCGTTATCTCAGGATTGTGCTTCCGTTTTGAAATTTATAATTTAGTGTCGAGAGACACGCAGATATCCTACTCACTTGCAGTTAACTTAGTGGAAGGGTTGGGGTATCACAAGTAGCATGCTTGGCTTTTCCTTGTGGTGGTATTTGGCCTTAGAGTCGCTACTGCTATCTCTTAGTGTCCTATCTTCTTCGGATCTTGCACTTGCTTTTCGTATTTCTAAGGACACGTTTGTATATACATTACGTCTGCAGCGCGTACCTTGAAATCACCAATTTGTATGTCAGTGATGAGCCTTTGAACAGTCATCATCATATATAAAAACATAGCGAAAATAAAAACAAAATAGGGGCGGGGATTGAGGTCCTTGCCCCTATTGTGTCCGTCTGTCACCTTCCCTAATCTAAATATAAAATTTGTTATAAAGTTTGGTTGTAGAATAAGATATTATAAACTTGTTTAAACTCCTTTACATCCATCCATATATTTATGTGTACCTACAAACAACTAATAGAGTAAAAGTCATCAGTTGTAAGTTGTACATACTTGTATTACTAGGCATTTTGTGTCACTTTTCTCCTCATCTAGAGAAGCAAAGGGCAGGGGGCGTAGTTAGTTAGTAGGCAGGGGCCCGAGCAGAGCAAATTGTTTGGCAATCCCATTCCATAACCCTTCAACCTCACTCTCTTCAGTCCTCCCACTCCACACCACCCTTTCCCCATCACCCTCCCTCCCTCCCTACAACAAACAAACAGTATACTATTTGGCTATCTAAGCTCTCTACCTTCTTAACATCAACAAACTCCAAAACGCATGCTCCCTCCCAAAAAGATAAACAAAGAGGGCGGCTGCGCCTGAGTGCTCCATTACCTTTTTAAATTAACCTTCTTTTTTTTTTTAGAATTTTGCTATAATTAAAACCTCAAACAATTTATATTTTTTATATCAACCTGCTAGACCCTTTCATTAAAAAGGAAGCAGAAAAATATCCTGACATAAAGAAACTGCCTTTGCCAACAGACGTGGTCGAACAGCTAATCAGGCGAATTGGTAGCAATAAAGCACGGGCAGAAAACGACCACAATGCGCCCGGAATCTCAAGACGTGGTTAACCCGAGCGTGTCAAAATTTATTATAATTTATTATAATAATAATTTATTATTATTATTATATCGTTTATCGAGAATAACAAAACTTAGTTAGAAAACGCATATCCATGAATATCGGTGATGCCAAGAATGCTTTCTTTTCTCAAGATGATGCACAGCCGAAAAAGGAAGTTCGAAAATAGCATAGAAGTAGCAGAGGAGAGGAGCAAGCGCCTTTGAGGGTCCACTCCTCACTAACCCACCCACGCTCAAATCCTCTAAATACTTCTTTTAATACACACATACATACATTCTCTTTCTGTAAAAAACTAGTTAAATGTTACCTCGTATGTATTAGAGAGTTTGAAGCAGAAAACCAACCCAAAATTGCTGAGCCAATGAATAGTTTGCTTATAGATGATCTAAACTTGGTATTGCCCTCTCAAGAAATAAGGTTCTATGGAACAAAAACAGAAGGGATTTTAAGACCAGAAATCATCACACTTCCCATTCATTCATTCATATATAAATAAATAAACTGTTTATTTGAATAGAAGCACTACATTGAAACAAAGAAAGCAGGATATCTTCTGCCTTGACATACATGACCAGAAAGAAGATACAATAATTATGCCCTTAAAAGGAGAGAGAGAAAAAAAAAAACTTGTATAAGGCTAGCACAGTGTTGCGAGTACCTCCAACAAAGACGCCGCAAATTGCATTTGAGTCTCCTCGTCTATAGTGAAGAAGAGGGGTACATGTACAAATAAAGATTTGATTCCATTCTGCTCAGCAAAGCGCAACGAGTGATAGTACACATAGTTGCAAACAAACCGGCCAGCATCATCAGATGTCATCACTTCATAGCCCCTTTTTGCCAATTCCTTTGTGATCTCCTCAACAGGAAGATTAGACTGGAAACAGTAAAAACCCAAAGAATCAACTGAAGTCATTACTAATAAAAGCTTCTGGAATCACAGTATAATGACCAAAGACCGAAATATTTCATCCCTTCTGAGTAATATCAATATGAGAGACGGGCAACCTTAAACCAAACATAAAAAATTATTCAAAAAAAAAAAAAACCCAGGGCAGCGAGCTATATTAAATGGGTATGAACTAAAAACGATGCCAATCGTTTGTAGATCAGATGAAATGACTAAACTGACAGAAGGCGAACTTGGAGGGCAGGGAAAAAAGGATGTCAACACGGATTCTACCAATATAAAGAAACTGTTGGCGTTGGAACAGCTTAGATAGGGTATTCAAGAATTTGCACAACATATAGAACCCCCTTACAAGCGTAGTCTGAACCATATAGTTTAAATCAATCTCCATAACAAAGCTCTTAGGTAACTCTTTAAGACATACAGTTATTTCGAGAATGTAAGGTGAGTTACAGGTGAAGAATACTTGACACAAGTACAATATCACATAATTATAGAGAACGGATAGCAAACTTAAAGACATTTTTACATGTCCCTCTGGATCACTATGCTTGGTCAAGGAGAAAAGATGTTTATGACAAAACCAAAGACAATACTGAGCTCAAGCCCATGCTATTCTTGAGAAACATTTCTTCTCTTTTCTGTTTTGTTCTGTCTTGTTTTTGCTTTTACTTTGGTGGCTAAGAAAAGGTTCGGCTCTGATCCAAATTCAAGCTTTTGTATGGCAACTGACTACTTCTAAATTGGCAGGCAACAGAATAGAGGTACCAATCAACCAAAGAGCGTAGCTAAATGGACACAACTAAACAACTGATCTTCACAATTTCCTAGCTGCTCTTATTTACCGTTTATTGGATTCAAAACGCCAAAAATGAAAGTGTAATGCATCTAATGTCCTCCCCCTCACCCCTCAACTGCTAAAAGAAGATCAGGAATGTGCATTCACTGCTAAACGTTAAAAACTCAACCTAATAACACCTGAACATAATATTCAGGACGTCATAAAATTATCAGCTGTCTTTATTTTCAGAGTTTATTTACAACTGAAGTTAGCATCTCCAAGAAAAGACCTCAAGGACCTAAAACTAGCTAGACTAGAGGGAAAGGCACGGTTGGTGGGGCTCCCTTCACCACCCCCATGGAGATGGTCTACAGGGTTCATAACTACTCCTCTTACTAGAGGATGCACATTTACAATGAAAGGCCAATGGCCGTTTTGTTTACATGCATAATTTACTCTAAAGTGATACTAGCATAAGGATCACAGAGTATTACGAACCTCTCGTGTCCGTGAAATTCCACCATCTGCAGGTATAATTGGAACTTTCTGCAAATATTGAAGGATGAAAAACATTAAATAAAATAGATTTGGTGTAAAAGTGGATATTGAGTTTGAGAAAATTTTGAACATTATGATTAACCTGAGGCTTCCATCCCATCTCATCTGGACAACGAAAAGTAGCTTCATTGACAGCTTGATTCTCTATGGCAAACCTTGTTGCACCGCTATTAACTCCAAAATGTACCTGGAATGGCACAAGGAGGGGGCATGAGAGTTACATATACATAACATACAAGAGAAGAATAGGTGAAGTCACCTAAAATTACTAAATTGAACAGCTAAGTTTTGAAGGAGAATTGCCAGTTCCTTCAAAAATTTCTCATAATATTGAACCTTTTTCAGATTCTATTTCTTCAGGTATTCCAAGTCTGAAGCTCATAATGACAATCCACCAATATGAATGTTCTTCAAGTCAATTGGAAAATTGATTGTATAATGACCATGTTAAGTATTCTATACATAAAAGATGGAGAAAGAAAAGTCAATTCTAGTTCTAGCAGAAAACTGCTTCCGTATACCCAGTTTAATTATTTTACTTTGAAATATGACCAACCTACTGTGGCTCTATGCGTGGTGGTGGGGGCGGGGGGTGTTCCAATAGAGGTACAACAATGAATTTGGAATCGCTAAATCATGTTCGGCCTCCAAATTCACAATCAGATATACAATATAGCATGCTTAAATTTTCATGGCCTGGATGGAAACATCAGTTTTACACCCAAATCACAGCCACTAGAAATGGAGGTCAGGAAAGAATAAGCACCTTTCAATATCCTACTATACCGCTGATAATCTCCCTGTCACCCACTTATAGTGTATCAACATCCAGATATTAAACGTAACAGAAGTTTAAAGTTCAGTTTCATATTTTATATTCACAATAAGACGAATGAGTATCTTTGACGTTAATACTTGTAAAGTAGTTTTCTTTAAAAATAAGAAGACAATAGGATGCGTTTTATTAAATGTTTCATTGCAGCTAAACATTGGTCAATGCTATATTCCTAAAGCAATCTACAAAACCTCACTGGTCAAAGAGATAAATTCCTTCATGCTCTCAGACAAGAAATGTTTTGAGTTTCATCGTGAGTAGCAGTCTTCAAAGAAATTCTTGCTGACAATATTTCAGGCTCAATGCCATATCACCAGGCTATCTACGAAACATCATACGTCCAAGATGCATTTTTTCCTACTTCAAATCAATAAAGTTTCCAAGTTCAACTTTTAAGTAGCAGTTTTGATGGATAAACTGATTGCCAATATTTCTCAAGTGAGAAATCATAAGAAACTAACTAGTATTGATATCTATTGATCTATGGTGTCACGAACAACAGGTGCACATATTTTAAAAAAGAAAGATCAAGGGACTTACCCAAATAACTCTTCCAGAATTTGATGACCCATTCTCATCCTTCGCCACAGCTGACTGCAGTGTCTGGTATAAAGGAGCAATTGCTCCCTGACCTGCAGTCTCAAGAATATTGCAACTACCAAGGATCAACCCTTTGGACAAACCCCTTTTATTCACGTAATCTTTTAGATTACTAACAATTGTCTCAGTTGGATTTTCTGCTACTCCATGAAATTTCTTAAAACCAGTCACATGGATTGTTACAGGTGAAGGCCCTTCAGACCCCATTGATCAATGAATTAATTATCTTGCGAGTATTTAACAATGTCAAAGCATCAAATGTAAATAATTGCTAATAGAGTTCCTGCATCAAACATGAAGAAAACAATTAATCAATCACAACGAAATTGCCTCCTATATTCATGACATCAAACACAGAGCACATATAGTTTCACACTCAGTTCTAGTTCTACAACCAATAGTATAAGAAATGAAAATCTTCCACTCATATGCAGAACCATCCACGATCAACATGCTTATACACATTTTATGACGATAAACAATATTGTAGGACCCTGGAGTTCATCAATAGCGAAAGGGTTTTTGTACTACTTGATGGCACAGAGAATTAAGCAGCAAAGATTGATGTTCCATTATCATTAACCAAGAATATACAAAGGATATTCCAGAATTCCAGGATTATCCCATCATATCTCAACAGATGACAGCTCTCTCTTGGCTAATTGTGGCGTCAGCCGAAAATTTTCCATTTTAAATTCATAGAGGACAAGTGAAAACAAATCAACCAGTCGTTACTTGAGAAGGTATGAATATATCGACGGAAGAAGGGATAAAACACTAGAAAAACGATGAGATTTAGATGAAATGAGGGGAAAACCCCACCTTCACAATCCATGACAAGTACTAATTGAAACCCAAAATATTAATCCGAACTTGATCACACCCTAAAACCCTTCAATTATGATAAATTTCGAAATTTAATCTAGATACCAGTTCATCACTGATTCACTGAATGAGTCAAACTCATCAAGATTCATCACTAATATAACAGAGCTAAATGAAATTGAACCAAAAAAAACACAAGAATGATCAATAAAGAAAATCCAAAAAACAGGATTGATCGAATATTGCATGGATCATCAAAACCCAGAAATCAATCTCAAAGATAATGAATTTAAAGGCTAAATTATGCACCAATCACTAAAGAAAAACAATAAAGATGAGATCTTTATCACTTATATGCTTACCTGAAAGCTCCAGAAGAGGGCCTAAAGAACGAAAAAGAAACAACCACTAAGTCTTTTCTACAGAAAGCTGAATAGTATTATAATGATGTTTTTTCTAGAGTGAACTGATTGAGAGATTCCTTGGAGATTAGATTAGAGAGATGAGAGGTGAGGCCAAACCAAAGCAAAGAGAAATAGGATTAGTAGTAGATAGAGAACGGGGTAGTGGCAGCAGGTCTTTTTCATTGAAAAATATTACTAATTAACACGTCCTACAGAATAATTGTGCTACACATAAACAACTAATACTTCTTTTTTATTTTCATAATACACAACTAATAATAATTATGGTACTATGCAAGTTTTTTCATTTCCTTTTTCTTTTTTTTGGAAATTACAAGTTTCTTTTTCTAAAAAAACTATAAAAAGTTAAAAATAGTAAAAGTGTCATTTAATGTAAAAATTAACAATTTCAAGTTTGATGCACATAACTTTTTTTTTATTTTGATATTTTCTTAAAATAGAAAAGGTAAATGTTTTATATTTGATATTATCAATTAATTAAATTAATAATTTTGGTATTCCTATTTGTTGAAAAATTCTTGTTTCTTTTGGGATTGAAAAATATGTTGTGATAAATATCATTTATAATTTACCTTATCCTATTTTCATTCGCTTATTACTAGTTAAATCTCTTATATCATGAGTTGTACATTTCCTCAATTTATACCAATTTGTAAAAAAGGAAAAGTAAAAAAAATTAAATTATGCATTATCATTTATTTACATTAATTTGCTTAAATATTTTTAACTTTTTAAATTCTTATTTAGGGATGTGAATGGTTATATATATATATATATATATCAATATAAGAGCATAGATGAGGTCAACCATAAGTTTATATTCAGTGGATTTGGTGCTATGGTTCCACTTCCCAAAAAAAAAAAAAAAAAACAATTTGCATTATTGCTCCTCATTTGTCCTGTCCTTTTTAATTAATAATAATGCAAAAAATGGAATGTTGAATTCAATTGGAGGTTTCCTGATATAAACAATCTGAAAAAAATCCATAAAAGAAAACAAAAGATTATTCATAACTTCTGTTTGATCGTATTCATTATATTTTCTATGAAAGACAAATCAGTGGTATCTAGCCATTAATTAATACATAAAATTAAAAGTAGAAAATCGCATTAACCTTTGAATTTATTATGAAATTTTAATTGTTTATGTAATTTTACATTAATTAAGATTGAATTTTAAAAAATGAATGTACTTTTATGATCCAATGGATACAAACAAAATAACCAATTTAAAGAAGATTACCAGATTTTTTCCTTCTAAAATACATCAAAATATGTATAAAAAAAAAACCCAGTACTTCTAGTCGATTGTCAAATAGATACTTAAATTTTTAATTTTGATAATTAAATACTTAAATTAAAGTTTTGTAAACAAGATAAACTTTTAATTGTAATAATCAAATATCTGGACTGGGTTCAATAATTATTTTTGTTGACAGAATCTTAATTTAAGTATTTAATTGTCAAAATTAAAATTTTTAAATTTTGAATAAAAAATTTTTTATACTCAATTAATAATTTTTTTGACAAATCTTTTTTCTCTAGTACTCACTTGACAATTGACTACCAGTGTAGGGGTGACGGTTGGAGCACGTAAAAAGTGTTTTTTACTGTTATTTTGCTTTACTATATCAGATCATGCTGGCATAGTAATCAAATGCGTTCTTAATAATGCGTTTTCTTTTACATTTGCGTTTGCTGGCTACTGAAGGGAAGATAACGCGTTGTTGAGGGATGAAGGTGAACGGGGCGGGGCGTTAATGTTAAAGCCATTTCTGGAAGCACAGCGCCATACCAAATGCAAACATGTGTTAAAGTTAAACCCTGTATTGTATTTGTATGTACTGAAACTGAATGAATCATCGGCCAAAGCGACGGGTGATGTTCTAACTTCGAATCATTCGAGAGCCGAATGTCGTCTATTGCTTCTCTTTCGTTGCACAAACTGTCAGTGCCCTTCTCGGATTCTTCGAGTTGCCATTCTATTCATCGGAAGATGGCTGCCTCTTCTGCCGCTGCATTTTGTAGTTTTCCAGTTAAGCGCTCTGAATTTTGTTTCTTAGATTTTGGCTTGTTATAGTATTAGAGAACCTTGATTTCTTTGAAGCTACTGCTGTGTTTCTTACTGATCACAGTCCTCATTTCTTTGTATTTGAATTGCTAATTCGGTATTTTGCATGGCGCAGTGACTTTTTAATTTACGTGACGATTATTCTTTCGCTTCTCTTGTTTATTGTCCCATTTGGTGAGCAATTTTTTGTTCGTCCGATATTTGCATTGGCCTGTGCTCAAAAGTGAATTCTGTTGATCATATATCAAATATGAATTTCCTGTGATAAAACTGCACAGTTTGTGCTTTTGGGAAATTATTTCATAATAATATTTATTGGATAAATGATACTATTGATGTTCCTAGCTCATTTTTACTAATGCCCAAACATTATGCATCTCTGGACCTTATATGATCCTGGACAGGAAAGCCTGTATTTTTCTTAAGTTAATGAATACAAGTAAGTCTACAACTTTTTCTAAGGGGGTGGGAGTACCTTGCATTATTGAGGATTATTCAGTTTCATTGAAGCAAAGTAGTTCATACTCATGGCAATGATGTACATGCACCAGCAGTTTTGCAGTTTGTATTTATTTCTCTTGAATAATGATATGAAGTATCCACATTAAGGAAATTTGAAACTTGCCAACTTAGCTTTATAATCTGTTCTATTTATGTGTGTATATGCTATTTATTTATCTATTTATTTTTGGCTGGGTAATGTGTATATGTTATTTGATTTCATAAGAAATTATTTGTTTTCTGAATTTCATGTCGCCTAATCTGGAGTGCTTTATTGGTTCTTTTTCTTTCTTTGTTATGTAAACCGTATTACAGATAACCAAATTTGGTAAGTTGGCTTGCAAATATTCAATATAAATTGTAAAATTTCTTATGTAATAATAACTACAATTGGCAATTGAGTGGCAAATGCACTTTGGTGTTAAATCATACTGTTTCTTACCTTCACCTTAAGAGAATTTATCATGAATCTAAATTGCTTTAAACAAGATAGCTTTAAGCAATTATCTGGCCAATTATGCAGAGGTCCTCCGAATTCAGGTAATATGTGTTAATGAATTTGAAAGGATGAATATTACTTATTTAATTGCAAATCTGAATCATCCAATTTCACAAACTTTGAGCTTGAAAGTAATGCTGTCCTGTGTTTTGTGTGTAGATACCGGCAGATGGTATGCCTCCAGCGACACAATGTTGTCTTTTGGCCTATGGAAGTGCTAAAAGCTTCTGCGGTAAGTTTTGTGGCCTAGAGCTGTGCATTGAAGTTCCTTGCCAGAAAAGCTGAATAGTGCAATATGTCTAAAACTGGTTGATTCCGAGAAATAGGACAGGTGAAGACCCACTTTAGGACATATCCATTGTCTATAGTGAAAAATTACTAGGGACCATAAGAAGTTCTCTTAGCAAGTTTTGAAACTTATTATATTTCTTTAATAGATTGGACTATTACACTTCATCAGAGGTAGTCAAAGAATAACATGTAAATAAAGAGTGGGGTTTTGTTAAATTTAGTTACAAAACATAATCATGGATAGTGTTGAATCTTAAAATTCTGTCTTTAGTACCAATTCATAAAATTATATGTTCTTTATCTGGTTGCATTGTATTCATGTATTTAATAAATATATATTTTTTCTGAAGTATGTTGAATTTGTGAAGAATGTATGACTTAGAAAACTTTATCTACAATTAATTTTGAAGGAGTTGGGGGAACAAATCGATACATTGAAGGAGTGTTGGCATCAAGTTTTCCGCCTCCTGGTGCCTTTAGAAAAAATTTGTCCTCAGAATCCCCATCTTCTGATGGGGGGAAGGGAAAAACAACTTTTCCACCACAAGAAAGTTTCGCAACAAGTTTTCATTCAAATAGTTCCTCAAGACTCACCAGTATCAAGTCTTCTTCATCCATGCTACAGGCGGCTACTACTCAGGATTTTAAGTCATCCTATCTTAGCATTGCTATTGTTGGGGCAACTGGTGAACTGGCAAGGAGAAAAATATTCCCAGCATTGTTTGCACTTTACTATAGTGGTTTCCTTCCAGAGGTAGAGCCCTCTGTTTGGACTGTTGTGCTCTGCAATCAAACGCAGTTACTTTTCACTTTTTTTATTTCTTTTGTCTCTTTTCTATCTTTACAGTGTTCCATCCTCTTTTCAGCTTTGTATAAGTTTATGTGGGGAAGAGCTTGTTTCTGACTTATATTTTCTGCCACTAAGATTAATTACACTATCCTAAAGTTAAATAAAAGATGCAAGGGAAAATTACATTTGGAATTTGGAGGCAAGTTGGTTCCCAAAGGTAGTTTTCTGAAAGGTTGATAAAAATGTTGCAGAAGGGTGTCATTCAACGCCAACAAATTGAAGAAATCTCATTTCCTTCTGGAGTTCTCTTCCAACCTTTTTATAAGAACCATAATACATTGTCCATTTATCTTCTTAGTACGCTATTCCTGACTAACTAGGATGAATCTAAAACCCGAAGTTTGTTAACTTCAATTGCAATATTCATCTGTGAACAGGGACGGAACCAGGGGGCGGCTCGGGTGGGCTCGAGCCCCCCCGGGAAATTTTAAAAACTTTATAATTTTTAGGTATTTTACCTTCAAGTCTTCTTAATTTTTAATTTTTTTTTCAATACAACCCCAAAACTTGCTATTTTATTTATAAATTTGGAATTGTTTGAATAGTTTTGTACTTTGAATGCATCTATAAAATAGACGAAATTCTAGCAAAACTTTTATTGTCCTTCAGCCCCCCCAATATTTTTGTCCTGGTTCCGTCCCTGTCTGTGAAAGATGTGGAATCCTAAGAGATAAATGATTTCAAGGGAAGCAGAATATCTGGGCTCAAGAAGAATGTGAATAGCTCTGCGACTTCATAAAATTCCTTTTTCCTGATTAATAGAATAGCGTTTTAGCTAATTTTATCTTGCCTACATTCTACTGACTTGCTTTTCTTATGGCTGCAGAATGTGGGTATATTTGGGTATTCACGGAAAAACTTAACAGATGAAGACCTGAGATCTATAATAGCCTCAACTTTAACTTGCCGCATTGATCATCAGTATGCTCCTCTTCCATATAGACCCGCTGTGACATTTTTTCTTCTGTTACTTTCGCAGTTCCTTGTCAAGGCATCTATTCTCCCAGAGGGGTCTATCTGCTGCAAGTTTTAGTTTTCCTATTATTTTTAAGTTTATCAGCTGATCTTTTAGAGCATAAGTTTGTTTGCATGCTGTAGTTTCTACTTATAGTCTAGAATCTAGAATTTCATCAGTTCGGAGAAAAATCTCAAAAAGTATGGACTGATTATGATCAGAAGAAATGTTTTTACATATTAGTGTTTGTCTTTTCCCTCTCTTCTTCATAATTCCCGATTCTTCCTTCAGTACTGCTAAGATATAAATCTACCGTGCACTTTAGTATGTCTTTCTTTTTAGAGTTCTATGTAGTCAGAACTATGCCTTTCTTCATGTATCTGGAATAAGTTAGTATGAAGGGAAAATTTTCCCTATGAAATCAAAGTTGTATCTGTCTTTAATTCTTTAATTGAGTGATATATGAATCCGGTTTTACACTTTTTGGGCTTTCAGAGGGGCAAGCAGTCTGCAGCCCAAATGAAATACTCAAAAGCCTTCAACATGCCGAGCATCACTTCGATTTGTGCTAGTTGAAGCATCAAAGTCTTTGTTCTTTCCAATACCTATTTTAAAGTCCAGAGGCTACAACTGGAAACAACCTTAAATGATAATTATCTTTCCATTTTGAACTCCTCAAATTGCACCAACCTGCCCAGCATCATATTGATTTGTGCCTGGAAATGGAAACGTACAAGTGTTTTGCTTCTCTCTAACATTCATCTTTACGTACAAGAACATTCTCTACCTGATTGACAATTTCAAATAATAATATCTTTTGTTTCAGTCAATTCTCTATTTATAGGCACACATACAAACATCTGAATCTAGTGGAATTTTCTAACTGCAGACAAAACTGTGAACACCAAATGAAGTCTTTCCTTGAAAGAACATTCCATGTTAATGGAGGATTTGACAACACTGAAGGAATGCCGAAGCTCCATGCTAGAATGGAACAAGTTGAGGTAAAGTGGTACCTGAATCAAAATGTACATAATTTGCACCTGAATTTTGTTAAATGTACAACTTAGACTGGATTTTTATTCCTTAACAGCTTGCTTACCTCAGGGACAGTTTGAAGCGAACAGAATATTTTACCTTTCTGTTCCAGAAGAGGCACTCTTGGATGTTGCATCTTCACTTGCTGATCATGCTCAAACCCAAAGGGGTTGGAATCGTATAATAATTGAAAAGCCCTTTGGCTTTGATTCCCTCTCTTCTCATCAGTTCACTAATTCTGTTCATTTGAAATTTGAGGAAAAGCAATTATATAGGTGCGAGTGTTATTTTATGCATTAGCTTGACTTCACCTCATTTTCTTGATTATCCTTTGCTTTGTTTGATTTTTAGCTGTTGATTTTCAGGATTGATCACCTTCTGGGGAGGAACACAATTGAAAACCTAACCGTATTAAAGTTCTCTAATCTAGTTTTCCTGCCGCTATGGAACCGGAATTACATACATAATGTGCAGGTAAAGTGTTCTCAAAATCAATTAGTTCAAAGTGGCTTTCAGGTTATCATGCCATTTTGCTGAATAACACTTGCAGGTCATTTGGTCAGATGACTTTGATACGCATACCCAATTAAGGTAGTACCTACTTAAGTTCAATAATCAATTGCATATTGTCTCTTTCAACACCTATCAACATGGAATTATTTCCTATGCAGATACCGTGATGGGAACGGGATAATAGGTGATGTTGTTCACAGTCACATTCTCCAAACTATAGCCTTGCTTGCCATGGAACCACCGATAACACTTGACGGTGAAGATGTTCGCAATGAAAAGGTATTAACTTAACGTATGCCCATGACATACAGCTTTTATTGGATAAAATTGACTTGTCTTCCATTAAATGCCCCTTTGCTTCCCTCCCATGAGCTTTTAATTGTATTTGTAGAGGTCTGATGAATTTTTCAAGTAATTCAATCTACTCATTGGTAATATATGACAAAACAAGACTTTAGGTGCATTTGGATTAGATTTTAGTTTGGAAAAGGTGTAGATTTTTTTCTAGGGTTTCTTAAAAGATAAATTGGTTTGTCACGCAGAATATGGGGTCCAAAGTTGGAAAAAAAAAAAAAAACTTTTTTTTTGTTTTTTTGTTTTTAACTCTAATTCAAATGCACCCTTAGATATTTGAAAATAAAATTATAAGCTCTCATTTAGTTTATGCATTGATGAATTCTAGAGGTGAAATATCATAAAGGTGGATCCTCTTGTTGTGTAGGTCAAGGTTCTGAGATCAATCAGGAAATTGGAACCTAATGATGTAATCATTGGAAGGTGCAGAGTTAATTCTGGGGACAACTCTAGTGCCAATATGAATGATCTGGCTGCTACATATTTTGCTGCTGCTCTGTTCATTGACAATGCACGTTGGGATGGTGTTCCTTTTCTAATTAAAGCTGGAAGGGGACTTCAAGAGCACAGGTGATATTCCATGTTGATAAATGGTTTCAGTCGTCCATAACTATTTCAAAAACTTCGATTGCACAAAAGAGGGAGGATAGGGGGGGGATCAGAGAAGTATAACTGGCCAGAATCTGACTATTGACCACTTCTAAATCTTTCTTTGTGATTTTGAAGGGGCTATCTATGTAGACTTCTTTGTCTCAATTAGTTGAAACTGCAATTTGGGTCTGAATTTCAACCGAAGAGTACATGGACATGCTAGTTGTATGTTGCTATATAACATTTTCAAAGTTGGAGTTTATAACAGAAATAGGATACAAACTTGCACAAATGCTTGAAAGAAGTGAAATGACTTTTGTACGACTAACCTGCCACCGCTTCTGGGAAATGATTGGTCAAAATCTCCTCGTCCCTGTGGCTCTGTGCCCAAAATTGAGTATAAGAGTCCAGGAAATGTTTGTGGGAGAATGATGCTCAATTTTTATTGGAGTGTAGATACCAAACAGGTCTTAAATCTGAATATGGTGTAATATAGGAAAGTGAGAAATTTTTTTCTCTATTTCCTTCAAGACTTTGAAATTTGACGTTTTGTATTCAAACGCGCATCTTTAATTCCTTTAGTTGGAAATATGTGTAAATGAGCTTTGTTAACTTGTTATGGTGCAGAATGCAGATCATTTGCTTATGTCGACTCAAACATTTTTGTCATATCTAGTTGTATTGAATGTACTTTATCACCATTATTTTCCTGCACCATTTTCAAATAACCTTGATGTCAACTGAAACTGATTCCTTTGTTGAATTAATACAGAGTTGAAATCCGCGTACAGTTTCGCCATGTTCCAGGGAACCTTTATCGTGATCATGTTGGTCAAACTGTAGATCTCGCATCAAATGAGCTTATTCTACGTGATTTGCCCGAAGAAGCCATCCTAGTCAGAGTTAACAATAAGATTCCAGGGTTAGGCATGAAGTTGGATGCTTCAGAGCTGAATTTGCTTTACAAGGACAGGTAAACCTTACCCTTTTGGCCATCTTTTGTTATCTTGGCTGCTATGTCTATAGAGTTTCTTACTCAAAATCGCGTCCTTAAAATCCCTATAAATTTTAGGTATGATGTCGATGTGCCTGATTCTTACGAGCAGCTTCTTCACGATGTCATCGATGGAGACAACCATTTGTTCATGAGAAGTGATGAGGTTGCAGCTGCATGGAACATTTTATCTCCTGTTTTGCAAGAGATGGGCCAAAAAAACATTGCACAAGAGTTCTATGATCTGGGTAGCAGTGGTCCAGACAAGGCAATTTATCTTTGGGCAAAGCATGGAGTTCAGTGGTTGGATGACTAAAGAAGCCATTGAATTACAGAAGCTTTGGCTTTTCAAGCAGAACCAGTTTTCTTTCATGTAATAATGGTTTAGTCTCTGAATGATGTAGTATCAAGAAAGAAGATTAAGTTTGAGCTTTCCTTAGGACTATGAAGTGTATGAAGGTGTGATAGAATAAGGTTTAATTTCGGGATTTTTGTTTGAGTTTCATAAAAGTTAAATTACTTGTTGGAGAAATTATATGAGATTGACGTCAGAATTTTCGCAATGAAATGAAAGTATGATGTTATACTATTGAGTGACACGATCAGTTGATAGTATGATAGGTCTAGTTTGATTTGATTAGAAATAATTTTTATTAAGTGATAAATTTTGAGATTGATTTATATTTTTATTTTCATGTATAAAAGACTTTATATATATATCACAAACTACAAATTGATAGTGGTTAAGATGTCACTTTAAATGTATAGTAGAATACTTCTTCCGACTTGAATCATTTGATATAAGTATTAAAAAAATGAGTAAATTATTTTAATTTAAAATTAAATAGATTAAGTTGTCTGTTTTGGAAATATGAGTTTATTTGATATTATTTTTATAATATTAAATGAAAATATATGTATAAAACTTTATTTTATATTCTGTTATACGTAAAAAAGTAATATATATTTTGAAAAGAAAAAAATATATGGAATGAATAGAGCAATAGGTAATACTAGCGATGATGTCCTTTGTCCGGTGGTTTTCCATCCGTGTAAGTAAGCAAGGCCTCAAAAACTCGTTAATATAATAAATATACCCAAAAGAAGCAGACACAATAATACATCATCTACTGGTCATGAAAGTGAAACAACAGACGGGACGGAAGTTTCACTCTCATATAGTTGCCAATATTTGTGAGGACACTTGCCTCTGTTTTTTTTTTTTTTTTTTTTTCTCTATTTTACCTCAGGAAAAGAAATTATAATTCGAACATAAAATACTAACTTGTAATTTTTAAATATTTTAGGAGAGTGAACATGGTTCTAATTCAATTGATATTTCTCAATAAGGAATGTTTTTCTTATTTTAAAACATTTATTAGTAAATTAATATAAGAAAAATGTTATAATAAAATGTATTAAAAGATATTAAGATTTCCTTAATATTATCTTTTATATATTTCCTTCTAGGACTTTAATATATTATTATTTGTGTCAGAAATATAAATTCGTTTAGATATTTGAAGATGATAGAAAATATAAGTTTTTTATATTTTTTAATAAGTATTTATTCTATATTTTTATTTATTGTTCTATTATTATTATTATTTATCTCTCACTTATTTATTAAGTGTATGTATGGTACTTTGTTCAAAATTACTTTATTTTCAAAATTTTAAGATTAAAAAGACATTTATGAATAGAGGTGGTATATTATATGAGTTTTTTTTCTCCTAGAGTTTATAATTATAAATTTATGTGTATGTTTTAAGTAGTAAATTTCCTAATATAAATAAAATATAAAAAGACTAAAGATTGGTAATAGTGGGGAGTGGATTGTAGGCAGGGGAGAGGAGAGGAGAGGGATGGGCTAATCGTCAAGAAGAGTAGCTGCGGGGGACAAGCTCAACTATATTTTGTATTCTCAATCATCGTTAAAATAGAGAAGCTTATGAGACCAACCTTGCTAAATAAATTCATTGTTAATCCCAACTCACAAAAAAATTTTAGGTCAATTTTAATCTTCAAATTTTGAAATGCTTCTGTAAATCTTTAAATGTCATATTGAGCACCTATAAAATATAACCAAAAAAATGAATATAAAAATTGATAATATTAGTTCTTAAATTATTTTTAATTTTAACTTAATTTTTAATTTTTATTTTTATTTTTTAATCCTTAAACATTTATTTTTTAAAAAAAATTTTAGTCCTTGCTACTAATTCTACGGTGTAATTCAATAATAAAAAGTATTTGAACCTCACTTGACTCATGAATAACTATGGGTCTAATGGAATACCAAAAATATTCTTCAAGTATATGTGAAATTTAAATTTTCTCTAAATTTGAGGGAAAACAAGTTTAAACCTCAAAAATATTTCAGATATTCAATTATATAAAATTTTCTCTAAATTTTGGAGATAAATTTTCTCTAAATTTGAAAGAAATTTTCAACTATTTAAATAAAATTTCATATAAATTTTAAAAATATTTTAGATGTTCAATTAGACTCATTTATTTTGTTTGATGTAGTAATTATGATTAATTGAAATGTGTTTTTTAACCTTACATATGGCTTACATATTTTTATTGTCAAAATTTTTTTGTGAAATTGATAGTAAGAATAAGAACTTTTTGTATAAATAAATATTTGAACACTAAAAAATTAAAATAAAGATTAAGTTAAGATTTAAAATAATAATTCAGGGACTAATGTTGCCATTTTCTTAAATGAATAAAATAAAGATTAAAGATTAAGTTAAGATTTAAAATAATAATTCAGGGACTAATGTTGCCATTTTCTTAAATGAATAAAATAAAGAAGCATAAAGAAGCCGCAGAGGTTTCCAGAGAATTTAAATTTAAAAAAAAACAAAAACAAAAAAAGGCCGCAGACGGAAACGAGAGAAGCTGACGTCAGAATGTGGGCGTCACCGTCTCTAATATGGGGGGTTCGGTGGGTACATTACGTCTCGACACTACGTTACATAATGACGTAATTCATCACTCATTCCCTTTGAAATCAATCAAGTACTGCTTTGCTTTCCTTTCCTTTGCTTTCATACATATATGCCCTAACAAAATCTCACCGCTTTTCCGATTTTTAATTGATAAATCCCAGTCGGCCCTCTCTCTCATTCCGACCAAATTCTCTCAGAAAGTGAATTAAATGGACTGTGACCAGAGGAAGAAGAGGAAATTCGATGGTGTCGAAAGGCGAATTGCGGAGGACGAAGAAGAAGAAGAAGAAGAAGAAGAGAGCGAAGAAGCTAAGATGGAGAAATTCTACGAATTGATCAGAAGATCTAAGGATATAAGAGCGAGGTTGAATTTGAAAATTAATGGAGGAGAGAAATCGAAGAAGTTAGCGAACGAAAGTAACAATAGAGGTGGAGGAGCGTGGAATCCGACGTTCGAATTGGAAGATTTCATGGAAGATGGATTCTGCGTGAATAACGTTCGGGCAGCGGCTTGTCGTCCGGCGACGACAAACAACGTCCGGATGCAGGTTGCCGTAGCCGGAGCTGGCGGTGGTTCCAACTCCAAGAGCGAAGAAGGTGATCATCCCGGCCGCCGACGCGAAGAAGGTGAAGGTGACGGTGACGGTGATGGTTTGGATCTCAATCTTTCTTTGTAGCTTTGGTAATTTCTAAGTTTTGATGGATCAAAACTGATTAGCGTGCAGGTGCAGGATTATTAATGTTGTTAAATGACAGTTGATTTTATAATTAATTATTGCATAATTGGTAACGCTCCGTTATGAACTTCACCGCATTTTGGCGGAAAATTTTATGCATTCCGGTGGCATGGCATCAACTCATTGCATTATATTGAATCTCATTATCTATTTTATTAATTTAAGCTAATGACATATGATATATATCTTAACCTATAAATAACTAAATCTATTGCAAGGTTCTTGTTTTTTATATTCACGACTTATAAACAAATAAATCTATTGCAAGGTTATCCAGAAAAAATTAATTCGAATGGCCTGAAACATTTTTTTTAACATTTTCTCTAATATTTTTAATATAAAATAAAGTATTGTAATATATATTGAAGTGTAATAATTTAATATTTTTTATAATGACTTTCACTTCTCTTAGCAAGGCCTTTCGTGCAGAAGGAGTATTCTTACTCAACTTCCTTCTTGTCTACCAACATTACATAACATTATATTCATATTTTCAAATAAGAAGAATTTAATGTATTCAAAATTCAATTAAAAAAATGTAATTTTTAATAATTATGCTCTAGTTTTAAGGTGGCAAATAATTTAAAGGGAGAAAATACTAAACATTTGAAGTTTTGTTAAAAATTGTATATTTGTGTCAATTAAAAGTAAAAATGATGTTTTAGAAAATGTAGGTCAAAGTAACATTTTTGGTTTGATGTGGGCGTAAGACATTGGTCTTTCATTAAAAAGAAAAAAAAGGAAAGATCAAATGCACTCTACCCTAAGAATTTTATTTTATTTAATTTTAGGTGGGGTGAGGGTAAATGAGGAGTTATAGAATTCTTAATGGGTAGTGGTTGACGAATAAACTTATAAAAATAGAGCAATAGAGCTATGGTCAACTTACTGAATGAATGAGGCTGACACTAGTCTTCCTCACCACAGCCATATTTGTACTTATAATAAATAATGTTTGCTCTACCTCCACTTAATTTATTATTTCTTCTAGACAAAACAAACATCAGTAATAAATAAAAATCACCCAACTTGGTGGTAACCCACCCATATTTCCTCCAAGCTGTATTTCGGTTGAGTTTTCCTTTGAAAACACTAAGCTTTTTCTTCTTCAAATTTGTAATATATTGTGGAGCCAAATCTTTTTTTTTTTTTTGGTATCAAAATACACCTGTATGCAGCAGGTAAATCTTCCCATACATATTTTTACTATACTTTTTTAATAGAAGGTTTATTAAATTTAGAGAAAGAGTATTAAACAATTGTGATTTTTAAATGCTATGTTACCATTTGGGATGGTAGGGCATGAGGGCAGGGACACCTCATGCTGTTGTGAGAGTGATATCAGCCATTGATCACTTTTGAGTTTCAGCAACAGCAACATTTTCATGTGTTAATGCTGCTGATTCATCTTTTCAGTAGCATCAAAGGACAGTACCCAAAAGGTTAAAGATTCAATCAGACTCTTATTGTGGCTATGAAAAGCTTTCCAAATCAAATCAAAACCAAAAAACTACAATTAACTTTTTGACTCTTGGATCCCAATGATTAGCCACTTGGACAATGCATGGTTTTTCACACAAACAAGAGCCAATTCATTCATCAATGCATCATCATCATCATCATGATCATCATGAAAACTGAGTTAAATAGGAGTTTATGCACATAACCATTCAACAACTTGATCAACAGCAGCATGGAATTTAACACAAGAAAGAGGGTAGCAAGGCAAGAAAAACAGGAGATTGACGAGGAAATGATGGAAGCATTCTTCGCTATAATCAGGAGAATGAAAAATACTCGTTATTATATTGCTGAGAAAAGTCTGCAGAAATGGAAGGAGATCAGTACTGCTCAAGCAATCAAGAAGATGAAAGTTAATCAACAGTCTTGGATTCCTTCATTTGAATTGGAAGATTTTGTAGAGCCGGGTTCATCACATGCAATGACAACTAGATCAAATCCAAATCCTTCAAAAGAATTTACAAGGAAAGAAGAGATAAGGGAGGAAGAAGAGAAGGATTTAGACCTCAATCTTGCACTGTAACGCAAAGATTACTGTCAAATATTTATCAGGCAAGGCAGGCATTAATGCATCTTTGAATGTCACATGATTCTTATAATCATGCAGCGTATAACAAGCAAGAACAAGCTTCAAATACATGAGATGGAGGTAGATTTCAGTTATAATTCAATCAGATCCTGTACTACTTGTGTTTCATGAAATCCCCGACAACTTCCAAGCATCAGTTAAGATAAGAACTATTAGAATAAATATACCATGTAAATTTAAGGTATATAGTTCATCCTACGTATGGTGTGCTCAAAATAGTTATCTAGATATATTTCTAAGGCTAGTTCTTAATGGATTATGTTGTTCCTACACTCCGACAAGTTAAAAGTGTAAAAGGAACTTGCATGAAATATATAAGATTGGTTAATAATAGGATCAAAAGTCACTTGTTTAAAGGACCATAATTCTTAATTTAGCAAAGTAGATACCCACTTTGAAGAAATCTAATTCTGCAAGGGATACTGCATGCACATCATACAATAAACAAAATGAAAGATCACATCATTGACAGAAGTAATCGAAGGCTATGGGTGGAGTAGAATATTCATTCGAAAGTATTTTCGAGGCTATAAAGCTGTTAGCAGCTTCAGTATAATGAACTCCATCCCAACTTACATATTTTGATCCTTCACTACAGACCTGGTAGCCAGGCTGACCACAGGTCACCTTGCTATCATAATTATACGGAGGTCCTCCAAATCCACAACATGCCATTAGTGGAGTGGAAAAGCCTGCATAAGCAGAAAGGAATGCAGAAAATAAAAAGTTTATTTGGATTCAATGCTTTAATGACAAAAAAACACAAAAATTAATTGTTGAGTTGATTCTTACCATATTTGCTGTAGTTAGCTATGAGGTCATACTTGATGCTGTAAATATCCACATAAACAATAGTAGCATCCTTCAGTTCAGACCTTAGCTCTTGACATAGATGCCGCAGTCCTTCATTGAAAACTACCGCAGCGTCATCGTAACCGGAAAGACAACCATATTCATCAAGCTGATTTGAAGCTTTTTGACCTAATGAGAGCTTTTGAGGAAGACATCCCAATGGCCCAGTGTTATGGACCCAAAATTTCCTGCCACCTTGAGCATGGATTGTCTGCATATTCATAAAACATGGTTGTGACCGGTTCAGACATAATAAAATAACATAATGATGTTCTACTGAAGGTTTAAGACAAGCTTTTCATCTACAGCTCCAGATATTCTAAAATTACTCACAACTTGAATAACTAGACTTTGGACCTCAAGAAATTATGTGACCTTTCACCATTTAACCAGAAAGAAGAATAAAAAATGAACTACAAGAGTCCCAAGAAAAATAAGGAAATTTGAATAGATGAAGTACTAGCTACCCTTACATATTCGATCCTTAGCAACTCCCTTATTTCTTTATTATGTTGGGACTAAAAGATCACCTTAATAAAAGTTAATTCTGCTTCTTTCACTTAGTGAAATAAACATGCAAATAGCAGAGTTTAATACTCTGGATATACTCTCCAGTTCGGTCCCAATTGAGGAAGTTCATTAGCAGACTTTATGAAGAGGAGAGGAATAACTAGGAGCGGAATGCTGCCTTACATTCAAAGTGGAGTTGAAGTAGTACATACAAGCAAAGTCTGCGGAGTAGGTTGCAAGGGACGTAAGTTACACAATTCCTGGAGAACACGGGACCTAGGTCTACAAAATAGAGTAGTATATGCTTGTTTAAGGGGAAAAAAAGGGTTATAGAAACACTCATACAGAAGAGAATGAAGGAAAAATAGATCTAAAAGGTTTTTCTTTAACAAGGAATAGACAAAAAGTGCATAAGTGAAATGGTCAAGGAAGAATAGTTTTTATATACTATTGAGTTAATCCTAGTTGAGACCACTTTTTATGTAATATTGAACTATTTCCTCCTTCTACTGTTCCATTTTATTTTTTCCTTTTCGTCGGTGGGTGAGAAACTAAAAAGAAGGGAAGATAGACCAGTCACTATACTCACCTCAATTGAGTTCTTGATCTCAAATATTATGGAGGGGATTCTCTTGACAACTTGTGCATAAGACAGATTCTTAGCAAATGAATCAGCTAGGTCATTTTGTCCGATGTCAATCATATAAAGAGCATTGCTGAAGCCTTCATCACCAATCAAATTCCTTGAACCTAATACATTGATGTATTGCATAACTCTGGTAGAATATTTTACATCTTTGAGGTGCAGATAAAGTTATTTTGGTAATTTAGAAAAAGAATGTAAACACATGTTGCAGCTGACCTTGGTTTCCTAATAAGATTAGGTCATCAGTCAAATGAAAATTGTGGTGGTTCCATACTGTTCTTAAAAATAAGTCAAAGAAATTTGTTGATCGATATCTGATTACCATCTTAGTTTTCCTTTCAATTCATTTGGCAACACAAGGAGTTGTCAAGCTGAAATAGTAACGTAAAAGGTAAGAGGAAAAGCGAAAAGACCTGCAGCAACCAGCTGAATAGAGCGTTCCTTGAAATGAACGAACTGCATGACTTGAATGTGCAAGGCAAACGGCATGAATTTAGGCAAAGTGGAAGAACCCACCACAGCAAAATTGACCCCGTTTGAGAAAATGGCTCCCAGCGAGTCCATGTATGGGCTTAAGAAACTTGTGTTCACACTCTGGCCTACATAAACAGAACTGCTGCCCTTGATGAAATCGGACAAACAAAGATGCATAAATAGGTAAAATCTAAACAAGAAAGATAAATAGGTGAAAACCAGAAGAAGAAACTATAAAAGAGAAGTGACTAGATATCATTGAGATTGAATAAGAACACATTGAGTATTAATAAAGTCTGCCGAATTATCTGCCATCTGTCACTTGTTCAATAGTTCTAGCTTTCCTTGGAAAACAAGCATTCATTGATTAAACTAAGACAAGAAAAAAGATAATTGAATTCTTAAATAGTAATTCACCATCATAGAAAAGAAAGAAAGGTTAAAAAGACAAGAAAAAAGAGAATTGAGTCCTTAAATAGTAATTCTCCATCACAGAAAAGAAAGAAAGGTTAAAAAGACTTGTAGCAAGAAAATTATCAGGGGATTCATGTTGGTAATTTATGAGTTCAGTCTCAAGAGCTTGCCAGCAGCAAGTTGGTGATGACATTGTCTACACCGGGTATAAGTAGAATTAGAACAATGATGCCCTTATCTTCCCTACTTAACCAACAGCATTGTCCATCCGACCTTATTTTTCAGGTGATATCTGCAATTAGGCCTTTTCCAGTCCATAAATATATATTATTTCTTTAAGTGAAAACTTTAAGGAACTACTATCCATGAGACTCAAATTAGACAATCAAATAACTGCAGTAAAGCGAATCAAAAGGATGAAATTCGTTTAGACACTGAAATTGGATATCAAGAATTCACTGGTCTCAGTTTCAAACCCAGCTGAACAATGAAGTTCACAAATATTACTAACTTTAGGGGAAAAAAATATATATATTTCTAGCTTTCCTCGTTGTGATTCTTAATGCAGATTAGCATAGTCAAAATAGCACTTAAACAAGTAACAATTGACACCCAATAAGAGTAATTCTTATCATAATTATGCTAAAGAGGGTAGGTTTCATGTTAGGTGAAAAACTTGATGACAAAGGAAAAAAAAAACTTACAAAGGAAATCAAGAATTAGGCGGCCGTCGGAGAGGCGACCAGTTGATCTGCGAAAGAAGGATCGACCATTTGGTAAGTTAATCTGAAACCCAAGTCCAGAAACGAGTCCACCGGTGTCGGAGTTGGAATCTCCAAAATTGAAAATGATTGGCGGGTTTTTACACCAACAATGAACTGAATATGGGAAAGAGGCAAGAACTATACAAATGAGAAGAAAAACACCAATTCTAATCCTCCTGAAGGTGAAGAAGAAAAAAAGAGAAGCCATGTGAGAGAACACTGAAATGGATGGAATTGTAGTAGTAGGAAGCTTTCGGTTGTTGTCTTTAATGGCGGTTTGGACTTTGCATTTAACTACTGATTTTAGCTCTGCATCCGCTGAAAATGATGGACTCCTCTGTTCATGTTGTCGCCCACTCCTCTCCTCCTCTTCTTTATTTCCCCCATTGAATTGAGGCTGACCATAGTCCATGCCTTCCCATACATTACTATTTTCCCTGGACTTTTTCAATATATATATATATAATATTTCTTTTATATATACTACTATTTTTGAAAATTATAAATTGGATATATGTATATATAATCTTAAATTCATTATATTTACTTTCCTTTTATAGTTGTGAAGTAAAATAGCAATATGCACCTTCCAAATATTTTCAATTCTTCAAAGGTAATCACTTTTTTTTTTTTTTTCATACGTCATTCTAATTCCTCTCAATTGAAAATATCTCTTTAGCCACCTCAAGTCAATTTTTGAATGGAAAAGGCATGTGACCTCATGTTCCCATGCATAAGAAAGGTTAAATTAGTAATAAGCACTTTTTTTTTTGTCAAATCAACACATAAATTTCACATCTTAACTAATTCATACAGCAATTTAATTTTGTCGTGTTTAGATTTTTTATAAAAAAATTAATTTATTACAAATTTATTATAAATGTGAGTATGTGTGAGTTACGTACTTTTTGCCTAGAAATTACTACCTAAAATAGCTAAATACTATATTAAGTCGAAAAGAAATCAAGAGAGGCTATGAAGAAATGGGGGAAAAAAAGAAAGTGTCCATTTTTCAAGAATCGAAAATAGTTTGAAGGCACTTATCACTATTTTTCTTTTATCTTCTTATAGATATGAATTATTTTTTACATTGTATGTATCGCAACTTAATAATTTTAAGGTGAAATTTAATATATTTTGACACATATATTACACATTTCACTAATTGAATGCCATAAAATAACTAAAACCTTCAAATTAGTTTATAAAAATGTAGTAAAATTGCACCTTGAGATCATTTTTTTATCAAACCCGAAATCAATGATTTGTTATAAATGTTATGTTAAAAATAATTCATACCTAAAAAAAGATAAAATAAAAGTTTTTTACTAAAAATTAAAGTTTATGGTTAAAAAAAATAAAAATAGTTTAAAGTTATATATAACTCATTTATCTTTAACATACACATATATATATAGTTTGTTTAACGTCGGCCGCTATGGTACACATTAATACGGATAAACTCACACTATATATATTTGGTATTAAAATATAACAAAAATCTTATTAAATAAATAATGAAAAGTTTGCATTAATTAATAATCTTCTATATTTATCTACCTTAATTGTCTCAATCAGAATCATTAATATTCTCTCTACCTCTACCCCTTCCCCACTCTTCCTTCCCACCCCCCAAAAAAAGGAAAGAGTTTTAAGATTGTCTTTAACATTTCTTTTTACAATATATTTTTTTCAGGGTATATTTTTTTTCCTTTAGGGTTTATCTTTTATTTAGTATGTTTTATTAATACAATATACCAATTAAAAAATAAACCATAAGGAGAAAAGATAAACCCTAAAAGGAAAATATATTATAAAAGGAAATGTTTTAGACTATCCAGGTGCTTTCTTGTTTAGGATGGTGGTGAAAAAGAATATTAAACATTCTGATTGATACAATTAAAGTAAATATATAAGTGATTATTATTAGTGTAAAATTTTCGTAGGTGATTTAATGAGATTTTTTTATTTGAATTACCAAATAAAGTGTAGATTTATCCTTATTAACATGTGTCATAGAGGTGTGCACATATACATATATATACACACACATATATATTGCCCATAGGGCGCATAATGCATATAAACTTATATTATTTTTGTAATTCAAATTGGAAGTTAATAAAGGCAACTCGGAAATCTATAAGGATAACTCGAAAAAATTCATTTTCACCTGAAAATTTTCTCTCTCTAAAAAAATTCACTAAACACTCTTTAAGACTCTTCATTTCAATCTCAGATCTTGGAATATTCGACCGTCAAAATTCAAAAAAAAAAAAAAGTTAGTTTTTCAATCTATTCTAATTTATTTACAATTTCATTAGTTTAGATCATGAAAATATGCTTTAATTTGAAAAAAATTTGCAATTTAAAAAAAACTTTTTATCTACCAAAAATTTGCACTTTCGCACAGGCTGGTGACTTTCTCCCGATCAAGCGAAAGTGCTTGTAAACATTCTCCGGGGCTGGCGATTCTGGAGGGTGATTTTCTCCAGGCGGGGCGAAAATCACCTTCAAATTTCTCCAGCTTGGGTGAAAATGCCTGAATTAAAATTGTTTTATCTTTATTATATTTTTCATTTTTTTTGTTCATAAATGTTTATCGGACTTGTTATTTAATTTTGTATATGTATAATGAGTGTAACTAGTTGTTTAAAATATTTTATGTTATAATTTTTATTATTAATATGATTATGAATTATGTTTTTGTGAACAATATGACATGAATTATTATTATTAGTGAGAATAAATAAAATAACATAAATGAAATAATAAATCACATTAAGGTCAATAATAAAGTAATAATAAATGTTATTTAATTTTGTCTATATAGAGTAAATGCAACTAATTTAAAATTGTTTGCTTATAATTATGTGTTTAATAAGAAAATGTTTATGTAATTACTCAACTATTTGAATTTTAATTTGAATTCATCGTTATTCTTGGCCTTAGGTTTATGGTTTAGGAGATAAGATCAAATAATATATAAATTAATAACTATTGCTACTAAGTAATATTAGTGATGAATAATAATAGTATGAAAGAAATAGTAGAAATGAAATAACAGATCCCGATAATAATAAATAATAAAATAATAATAGATGTTAAAGTAAATGTTGAAATATATGATAAACAACTATTAATGAGTTTGAATAAATAATAGATGGTTCGACTTAGCGGCCGTAGAGGAGATGATGATCTTGGTCCTGTCATGGGCATGACAGATCGAGTTGAGGGGTGTACTATCACAGCTTCACCTAGAGGTTTGAGGGGGTGACATAGTACATCCGACTTCCCGTCTACTCCTAACCCCCTTCCTACTGGTTTTCATTATGATACAGGTGCATCCGGGTCTTCTACCCAACCACCGCCTGTACCTTTTAGATCTCGGCCTCCCCTCCCATCACATCCGTCTTACACTCCTGTACCATATGAGCCATATGGATCTTCACATCCACCTTCACACTCCCCAGATACAGTGTATGATCCCTACCTACATGCTCCCACTGTACGACCTCACATACCATATAGATTTGTAGCCCAAAAGCCCCTACAAGAGTTTAGTAGTCAGCCGAGACAGATAGGGGTAGAGTTTTTTATCAGATGGTGGGCGCCGCCCCTCAGGATTCTTCATACAGCACATATGGCCATACTACTACAGCTTTTGGTTTTTCATCTTCTGAGCCTTACATAGAGAGGCATTCTATAGATAGGGGCTTTGAGGGTGATAGGGGTTTGGGAGAGGAGCATGACAGGGTCCGATCCCTACATATTGAGGGTGAGGCGGATGAGAGACTTGATGATGATGGTGATGATGATGATCATGATGATGGTGAGGATGCTGGAGATGAAGAGCAGCACATACCTGTGGCACCTGCTAGCGGATCCGATGGGCGGCCTCGTCACAAGAAAGGGAAAGGGTTGACCGGCAGTTTTATGTCGGTCGTGAGTAAGATTTCAGGGTCTCGTAACAAAAGACCCGACGTGACTCGTGAAATTCCGGCCTATAACTCAGAGGAGGAAGCAAGTGAAGGCTTCAGATTGGGAGCAGACAGGCCCAACAAAGGGAGGTCCTGTTGACCCGGAGCTCATCCCATCATACGGTGGTCATGTTTCATGTCTGATATGCTATGGACAGGTACATATCATTACCCTAAAGTTATATGTGATTATTATTAATTTATTTTTATGTAATTAAAAATATATTTATATTTTTATAAATAGTTTATTTGATTTATCTCAAATGCAAAATTTATTTATTTTATCATCAGGATCGTGGTTTATTGAAGTGTCGATCGCGTTACATAACACTCATTTGGTGGGACCTTACCGATACACAGGTTCGTTCCTTAGCTTTCGGGACAGGTCTTATGCATTTGAGATCGTGCATGTTCCAGCACCCCAATGCTGCATTGTTATAGCCTCTGTTGAGAGGTGGCAGCCGGACACGAACAGCTTCCAAATGCCATGGGGTGAGATAACCGTTACATTACACGGCGTGGAGCTGATACTTAGGGTTCCTGCATATGGTCGGGCCGTGGATTCGAGTTTATCACGGGATCAGTTAGTACGGATTGTTCAGGGTGATCTGGGTTTGGCCTTCACTGCTGGAGGGATAAATGCATCGGAGCTTCACGGTGTAGCCATTAGCTCCCGGAGTACACTGTCATCCAGTGATAGAGCTGTCTGCTACATTCAGTATTTGCTGGGTTGCTCACTGTTTAGTGATAAGAGTGGCAACATAGTTTCTTCCAGACTTTGGCCACTGGTGAAGGATGTGAGGTCTGTTGGGAAGTTGGCATGGGGTTCTGCCACACTTGCGTATTTATATGGGAATCTGAGGCAAGCATCACGTGTTGATGCAAAGGAGCTCGCTCAGTGCTGGTCACTACTGGAGTTATATGTTTTGAATATAATGTGTTTTATGTTACGTTTATATTTTTCATATTTATTGCATTAAGGTTTATATAAAATATATTTATATTTTATATAATAATGTGTTTATTTTATGTAAATATTTTTCATATTTATGTTTTAGGATTTCATATTTATATTTATACTCTTTTATATTTATATTTTAGGGTTATTTTATATTTTAGACCGTGTAATGTTTTTTATTTTATTTTCAAAATTTTCATATTTATGTTTTAGGCATGGATATACATGTATTTTCCCATGTTTGCATCTACGGTTAGACCGGAAACTCAAGCCTGCAAGCCCTACATCCAGCAGTATCCCATGGGTTATAAGAATGAACATAAACTGCTGGACATTCGCCTGCGGTTGGATATGATGACAGCTGATGAGGTTAGATGGACACCATACAGGATGCAGGAGATTCGAGATTGCTGGATATCCACGCGACACGGATTCATTGCATACTTTGATTGCGTTGAGCCGTACATGCCTGACAGGCTTGTGAGATAGTTCGAGTTTAGACAGTGTATTCCGGCACACCCTATCCGATCTCAGGAGGCACGCAGGACAGCTAACAATAGGATGTACGTAGTGAGGAACTTATTTGTAGAGGCATTGTGGCTCGAGACACCTTCGCATTTGTTGACAAAATCATGGACTAGTGTTCTGGCCATACCACTCAGTTCCTGTACGGAGGATTACATGGACTGGTTCCTCCCCTGCAGTTACCCGAGGATACAGAATCCCTCGAGTATTTCCCGTGGATTTCACGTACCAGTAGATCCCCCCACACTAGCTGAAGCTCTTTTAGATCTGGTTGTAAGTGAAGCTTCTCGAGAGGACATCGGTAAGGAAGAGAGACTTGATAGGGTTTTGGATTTACTAAGGAGGCATCGCCACGCTCCTTAGTTTGATGTTATGTATTTTCATCCTTTGTTTTATATTTTATGCGTTCCCTTCTTATATTTGTAATATTTCCCATGTTTATTATTTTAATTTTCCCATTGGGTTAAATAATGCATTTTAATATATTAATGTAATAAATTTACATTAAAAAAATAATTTAAAACAAAAAACAGTTAATATATTAATAAAAACAGTCAATAAATGTACAATTTATAATTGACTAGTTAATAGCAACATGAGCATGACTCTGAGCTGGATACATTTCACGGTATCTCGTAATCCAATCTACAATACGATTATGATAAGGTTCTGCCCAGCCACCTACTTGTACATCTTGATGATATTGCTATTGGACCTGCATTGGAGGCAAAAGACATCCCTCTCGCAACTGTAACTACAGAACATAAAAGAAAAAGTAAATAAGAAGCTCTGTAAATCAATAAAACTTAAAATAATATCGCATTAAAAAAATAAGTCGATAAATACCTGTATGAAATGATCTTGTTCCGATATAAATCCATTGAATTGTGTTCCAGCAGTACAATCCATATCCGAATAAAGAGGAAGGACGGGGGTCGACCCTAACCGTGCAATTAAAACCACACAGAAATTGAATGTATTGGCAATGACATAAAGATGATCAGGGGTATCCATCCAATGCTTATAAGGTGCCGTACCATCTTCCCAATTCGTCTTCTTTATCAGTTCCTAAACGCATTCTAATGATCCGAATAATTGTACATATATATTCATATGATGGTGCAAATCATAAGACATTCTTTTACGAATTTTAGGCCACTGGTTTTCATCCCTGAACAGAAAATTGGCTACAACCCTAAATCCACAATTACCATCACCTACCACATTTTTTCTGTTTTGGATGAACTCATACATGAAATCAAGAAATGCATTGTTGAACGGGAATGGCGTTGATGGGGAATCCGGATTTACAACAAAAGATAAACTAGACCTTCCACTGTTACGTCCTCTGGCCCTACCCTTTCCGGAACGGGGCGATCTACCTATTCCACGTGGACTAGGACCTGACACTGAGCCTGAACTGCTTCCTGAACCAGACTCTGAACCGCTGATTTTCCTATCTTCCTATGTGCGATAGACACATGGTCCTAGTAAGACTTATCCCTTTGGGTTAAATTGGTCTTCTGTCTTCCCTTCGTGATTGCGGTTTCGAGGGGAAGGAGGGAGGTTGTCAACGGAGGGCAAGGATCTTTAGGCAACACCGGACATATAACACCTTTGATGAGACGACGCACTTTCCGGACCTTCGAAATTGGACCCGTATTAATTTCCTCTAACATTGAGGTGAGATTACGTATCTCGGAATCCATATCTCTCTCATGTACATTCGGGATATCAACACCAATTTCTAGTTATCTCCAAAAAATATAAAAATCTTCCAGTTGTAGCAGAAGTAAATATTGGCACTTACCAACCAGCTCACATGTACATGGTAGACAGTGCGATTTCCTTAAATAATGCAATAACTTATTTTTCGAATTTTCAACCATCTCGCGTGCTTTCTTTATCTCCAACCATATCTTCTTCAAAGCCAAATGACTAATTTTATTACTTATATTCATCAGTATGGCATTACTCTTCGCGGTATACTTCTCTTTAACTCTATAAATTTCCAATGAGGTTTTTATTTTGGCAAATTGACATTCGATGAGAGAGTCGATATTAAGAAACACGGTGTCCAAATCACCATGACACGTTGAGAGCCATAGTTTCAATACCGAATGTTCGCTCTCAGCACGGTTCGTTGTCTCAACCCTAAAATGCAGACTTGAGATGTCCAAACCCTGCAAAATTTATGCGCAAATGGATTCAACTATGTGCTAAACAGGTAATGCAGAAAGTTCGACCTACTTTGCCACCTAGTCTTCAACACTTACAACTTTGTCCGGTATTCTGCCTCATCAATTTCATTTATTAATTTGTGCCACGAGTCATTCACGAACCGTTGTGCCACCTCTTCGTCTTTAACCATCTTTGTCAACTTTGCTAACACATTCTGATCGATGTATCTTCTACATAACATATGATATGAATTTCTGAACACATCATCAATCACTGGCATAAGTTCGCTTTCCCTATCAGTAAGAATCACGATTGGCTCACCGTCATTAAGAATTGAACCGTGCCCAGTTGACATAGCAGATGTAACATATAAGTGCTTTATTTATTGTAGAATCCATCTGTATGTTGTAGTCTGTACATTACACATAAAAGTTGTTGCCACTGTGAAGTTCTTTCCGGTCGGAGTCATGCCTACAGCTTCCAATATTGGCATATTGTACCTTAATTAAAAAATAAAGGAGAAAATTAATGATTAACATGGCAACTGTTTTAAACGAATTTCAAAATATTTTTAACTATTTATTAAAAAAATGATAATAAAGCAATATTCATTTAAATTAATAAAAAGATTTAATAATACAATGATCCACTAGAGTACTTACTTGTTCGTTTTATAAGTAGTATCTATTATCAGTACATATGGCCACGTTCTAATCATTGCTATTGATGTTGAGTGTGCAATACAATATCACTAAGTACATTGCTCACCTCACGGTTTCTATAGAAGACCGTGTAACCCCGTTGTGCACTTAGGCAAAGAACTTCCTCTACAATGTTTCTTCCCTGCATCCGGTTTCTTCTTAATTTTCGTAACAACATTGTAAATTTTCTGTGCACTACATATATCATAAAATTATTTTTATTAACGGAAGAAAAATAAATCTAAAATATTTTAATAAAGTATTAAAAATAATTCCCTTCTAACATATCTAACTGCACAACCAACATCTTGTTCTCGGAAAAGTCGTAAGATATTACGAGGGGGCACATGACTTTTCCTAAACTGCTTAGTATGTTGCAACTGCTCCTCCATAAGTCTTGCAGCTTGAGCATGACCGTGATTGTAAACAACTATTTTATGGTTGTGTCTCCCGTTGTGTACGAACAATTGCCATTTCGCTTGTTGTCATTTGCTATCCCTTTATTTTAAATGGGCACCCACATTTTTTTGTCCCATAAGGTCCCCGCCTTTTTTATTGGAATTTCTTCTTCCTCATCGTCAACTATTGGCTTCGTTTTTTTTTTAACTGCACCTCCGCATTTGCAAGGTAATGTGACATACGGTCGACGATCAGCTGTTCTTGATCTATGATACTGTTTGATGATTAAATATGTCTTGGCTTTCATTGTAGTTTGTTTTGCCCAGTCGACCAACTCAACTTACGAACTAAAAATTCGGTCTGTTGTGAATAAATGTCCAAGATCAATATATTCTTCTAGTTCTACAAATTTTTCAAAAGTATTTGAATCTTAGTCACCCTGTTAATGTAAAATAAAAATATTAGCAATACAAAAAAAAAAAAAAAAAGAAATTCATAAACCAAAAAAAAAAAATTTTGGAACACTTTTGCCCAGGGGAGCGAAAACGCAAAGAAAATTTCATCTGTTTGGGCAAAAATTGCATTCAGGTTTCGCCCAGATGGGCAAAAATTGCCCTGTAATTTCACCCATCTGGGCGAAAGTGACCCAGAAACTGAAAAAAAAAATTCAATCGATTTTCTTACCTCACAACCAACATTTTCTTGCAAAAATTCTTCAACAGAATCCATATTTTCTTCTAATTTTGTTTTAATGTTCAAAGTTGGAGTTGTTTTTAGAGAGAGGTTAGAGAGAAAGTTTGTAGAGAGAGAAAGGTTTACGTTTAAAATGAATTATTCTCGAATTATCCTTATAGATTTCCAAGTTATCTTTATCGACCCCCCCTTCAAATTTTACACTAATTAATCGTTATTTGTATTTATGTACTTCAATTGTATCAATCACTATCTTTAATACTCTTCCTTGCCCCCACCCTTTCCCCACTCTTCTTTCCGACCCCCAAAACAGGGGGAACACACAAGATCTTCTGAAAATTTTCCTTTTATTACCTTTTTCTCTCAGGGTTTATCTTTTCCTTTAGGGTTTATTCTTTTATTTGGTAGGTTTTATTAATATACCATATTGGAAATGTTACACAGAGTGTATAAGTGATGTTAAAAACAATTCGAACAGAAAAAGAAGAGCATTCTAATTTTTTTTCCCGATAATACTCTTTGTAATATTCATAATTTGATATATTTTATTAATAAAACATACCAAATAAAAAATTAACTCTGAGGAAAAAATATAAACCCTAAGCACTACAAAAAAAGAAAAAAGGTGTTTAGCGGTGTTTTTATTTTTAATTTTTTTTTGCGTTTGGCTCTAGTTTGAACCCTCGCAAAATGTTTAGTGGCGGTTTTGCAAACCGTCGCAAATTTTAAGGGAAAATATATAATAAAAAGAAATATATTGAGAGTGAGGAAGAGGCGTGGGGAAGGATAGGAGTGGGAGAGAATATTAAAATTGTGATTGACATAATTAAAGTAAATAAATATTGATGATAATTAATTTAGTGTAAAATTTTCATAGAAATTTTTGTTATATTTAAATTAAAAAAAATAGTACAAGTTTATCTGGATAATGCCTCAAAAGTACATATTAGACAAACTATATATTATATACATGTGGGCGTGAAATTCTCTTTTAACATTGATGCTTTGGTCATGGAAATAGATGATAACAGAAGTTTTAGTAATTATTAGTATTTTGTTTTGGTAATGACTAAAGTAACGTACATACAATACATACATGCAACTCAATCGGAATGCCTTTTGAAATTTGAAGGCCGATTATAGGGTTCATTCATTTATGACCCCCCAAAACCTTTGTGATGAATTAAATGTTCAACTTCTTTCCAACCCCTCGCATATATAAAAATTCTCATAATTAAAATATTGAATACGTCACTAGAGGTGTATGGTCTGATAATTTTATTTTCTTTACTTAAACATTTGTCCTTGATATGTTAAGTGAAAGATTTTAAATTCGAATTACCCAAAAAATAATTTGTATCTTATACTTACTTTTTAAAAATCTTATACCCTACGATTTTTATTTAATTAGTCGAATTAGTGTATAACTCCTGATATCCAAAAAAAAAAATGAATAGGTATTGTGAGGCTTGTTGGTGAAGCATAAGGTGATAGGGGGGGGTCTATAAATAGAATAGAATAGAAGGGTGCAAAGTAAACGTTGGTCTTATGATAGTAGCTGTGATAACTCACGCCATTCTTAGCAGACAGACAAATAAAAGTCCATCTGACGACAACTTCCGTTTTCGTGCAAATTCTTCTAAGTACGGATCCATCTCGTGAGAAGGAACCACTCCCATCCATAAACACCCAACCACCTCCCTCCCTCTCTCCCATTGTGTTTTTTTCCCTTTTCCCCCAAACCATAATTAACACAAAACTAATTTGTATTTTCTTCTCTAATTAGATTGAGTTTTAATTTGGAAAAAAATTAACTTTTTTTCAGAAAATTGTCAATATTAACTCTAAACTATTTTTTAGTCTTAATATAATTCTTAATCTGTGTTTTCATTTAATTCCAAGCATTTATTTTCAAAAACTTTTAGTTCTTGCCTCTAATTTCAAAGTGGAATTCGATAATAAAAATATGTGAGTCTCACTTGACTTATGAATAAAATTAAAAAAAGTCATTTTACTTACTCAGCTCATCCATCACCCTATTAAATAAAACTAATGGGGTCAAATTTGGAAGAAAAATGAGTTTAAACCTTAAGAATATTTTTGGTATTCAATTAGAGAAATTTTGAGCAAAATTTTTTCTCTAAATTTGGAGGTATTTAGATAAAAAAAATTTCATGAACCTCGAGAATATTTTAAGTATTCAATTAAACCCAATTATTTTGTTTAATAAAGTAATGGTGAATTGAGGGATTGATATGATCTCTTTTAATCTTGTTTATGAGTCTTGTGAACTTACATACTTTTTATTATTGTCGAATTCCGCAATGAAATTGGTGGTGAAGAATAAATCTTTTAGAAATGAATATTATTAAACTAAAAAAAGTAAAAATAGTGACTAATGACTAAGTTAAAATTCAAGGAAGACATTGAAGTAATAGTTTACCAGAGATCGTCTACTTTTTCCATGAAAAGATTTAACTAGTTCATTCAAGAAATACTACCAAAGGCTAGCAGGGTTTGATTTGACAGTGTTGTAGAATTTCTTCTCTTCTTTAAAATTTGTTTAAAATAAGTTTGTGGAAAGATTTGTGTTACAAATGACGAAATAAAAATTTTATTTAAATTAATACACAAAAATCAAAATTAGTACGTAATATTTGTAATTACTAAATGTTCAAAACTATTTATGATAGTGTCACGACAACTTCTAATATTTGCCATAAACCTCTCCTTCAGTTTTACATAATAAGTGTTTTTGAACAAGTTTTTTTTTTTTTTTTACGAAAATTAATATAAAATTTCAAATTTAAATTCATATTTATGCACATAAATAATTAAAAGTTTTGGGAGCCGATAAATCTAATTCAGAAATATGAATGTATAGCGCGAAAAAAATCATTATTTTCCCTCATCTTTCTCTCTCTACACAGTTTATCTCTAACTTCTCTCTACTCCTTCTCCACTCTAAAACTAAAATCTTTAACATTGAACTTGAATTTGAGGTACATATAGATCATTATGAAGAATTTATAGAAGAAAATATAAATTTAGATGTAAGAAAAGTTAAAAAAAAAAATTTTCAAAATTAGGCTCGGATCGCCCGGATGGGAGACCCGAACATGGACGGATCGCCAAGATGGGCGACTAGCAGACATCCGGGTCGCCATGAACGGATCGCCAAGATGGGCGATCAGCACATATCCGGGTCACTGGCCCGGGAGACCGACTTACGTTCAGGTTGCCGGCCCGGGAGATCCGAGGATTTTTTTAAAATTTTTTTTAAGGAAGCAATAATTTTTGTAGGTATTTGAAAAACTTGAAACATGAATAACTCTGCGATCAGATGTCCGTTTCATACGTATGACACTCGTTTTGATGGTTCTCGTAAAGATAAACGCAACGCCATCCTCGAAAAAGTGATCCGGACGCTTTTCAAGGCAAAAAAATTGCGTGCAAAAAGAATTTCAATATTTACCAACTTCAATCATTTGAATTTTTAATTAGAGCAAAAAGAAGACTGCTCCTCTGTTTAATTTTCAAATTGGCAGCGTAATGTTTTAGTTAACAAGAGAGAAAGTATTAGAAAATTACAAAAACGTAAATTAAAAGAAAAATAGGAGGTTTTTGTGGAAACGGTCGGTGGAAAACTGTTAGGATTGTTTCCAACGCGTAGGTCTGGAAAAAATACCCGAAATGCCCACAAGAATCGCCTCAATCGAACGTCCGAGCGCAAATTTATGCCCCGTCAAAGTTTTCGACAGTTTTCAACGCGTAGGTCTCGAAAAAATACTTGAAATGCCCACAAGAATAGCCTCAATCGGACGTCCGAGCGCAAAGTTATGCCCCGTCAAAATTTTCGACTATGCAAAATAATTTTTTTGTCCGAAACGCGTCCGGATCACTTTGCTCCTCCTTTCTTGTCTAGAAAGGGGAAATCCTTATTTTTGTTTTCACTTACATACACGAATTCGACGATGCCGTTGCATTCCTCTTTACGAGAACCATCAAAACGAGTGGTCATACGTGTGAAACGGACATCCGATCGCAGAGTTATTCATGTTTCAAGTTTTTCAAATACCTACAAAAACTCTTTCTTCCTAAAAAAAAAACTTGGATCGCCCGGGCCGACGACCCGAATGTGAACCGCTCGCCCGGGCCAGCGACCCGGATGTTTGCTGGTCGCCCATCTTGGCGATCCACCCATGTTCGGGTCGCCCGTCCGAGCGATCCGAGCCCAGTTTTGAAAAAAAAAATTTCAACTTTTCTTATATCTAAATTAATATTTTCTTCTACAAATTCTTCATAATGATCTAATGTAACTCAAATTCAAGTTCAATATTAAATATTTTAGTTTTAGAGTGGAGGAGTAGAGAGAAGTTAGAGAGAAACTATGTAGAGAGAAACTATGTAGAGAGAGAAATATGAGGAAAATAATGATTTTTTTCGTGCTATACATTCATATTTTCGAGTTAGATTTATCGGCTCTCAAATTTTTTTATAACGCAAACATTTATAGCTCTCTAAACAACATTATAGAGACATTCAGCCAAAAAAAAAAAAATAACAGACATTATTATAGAGAAAATGTACAAGACAAGAATAATTAAAGGTCTACAGGTGATTTAAACTCCATCCAAATTAGTTCAATATCTTTATGAAGAATTATCTAATACATTTTCTTTCATAGTAAATTTTTTAAAAAGAATTTTAAAAATTTATTTATTAAAGTTTAAAGTTCTAATCTTCAAGTTAAAAGAAAACCGGAAACAAGATTATTTTTCAAAGAAAAAACAGATAGAAGTATGGTTTGCATGACCCAATATACTAATATTGTAACTAAAATATTGTTTTTTTTTTCTTGAAAGGATAACTAAAATATTGTTGAGTCACATGAATTATGAAATATGGTCAAAGTTATATCTATGTTAATGATCAGTATCTGGGGTGTAAGAGGAGTTTATATAATGATAAGTCAGTTATGATATGTTGTAAAGGAATTGTACTTGAATAGTCCTAATTTAATAATTTTTAAGACGAGACATGGTTAAATTATGTTTGTTAGGATTTTTTTTTTTTATTTTTTTTATTTTTGGACTCTTTCAACTCAATTAGTTAGTTGTTAATTATCATAGTTAAGAGGATTAATAGAGGAAAAAAAAGTATTTCACTATTAAGCCCTCTTTGATCATTCAAATTGACGTTTTAAATTAATTAATTAGTTAAGTATTTATTTAATTAAATATATTTGATAATTGGAGTTATTAGATATTTATTTATTAAGTATGATTGATAATAATTTTTGTAAATTACTTAATTATTTAAAATTTATATAATAGTAGTTAAAAATTAAATAAAAATTCTTTACTTAACTCTAAATTTTGAAATTTAAATATGTATCACTTGTCAAATTAATTGCAACTTTTCTATGTTTTATGAATGTTAATCGTATTACAAATAAATATCTCATCAAAATAAAATTCACACTCTAAAACAAAAAAAGAAAACTGTACTTCACACTTCTTGAACAATTATATATAATGAATTTTATCAGCTAAAAAGATATTTCAATTACGAAACTAGTAAATCTTTAGTTTTATATTGTCAAAGTATGCTATATAAATCAATATTTATTACTCATAAATAAAAAATATCCTAAATTTTATTTTTATTTATATCATTTTCCTAAAAGTGGTAAAAGAAAGTCTGAAATCTATAATGTAAAATTTAAAAACAAATAAGTAAAATTTATTAATTAATTTAATATTCAAATTCACAATTCATAACTTATACCATTCATAGATGAAACTTTAATCCTATAAAAAAATGTACTTGTTTTATGCAATATGACTCAAGAAATATCTAATATAAATAATCTGTTTAGTTACAACAAAATAGTTATATATTTTAGTGTTTATATTTATGAGGCATAGTTGAATATCATACTGCTTCAATCTATTATATTATTTATTACCATATTAGTGTAATAACAGAAACTAGAGCAATACATTACCAAATTGTCCAAGAAATCTATAATAAAATATCAAAAGAGCATATTACACACTTCAAACATTATAAGTCTTTCTCATAGAACAAAACAAATTTAATGGTGTCACAAAAGTGAAACGGCGAAATGATCATTGAAACATAATTGCAAAGACTCCCAACTTTATGCCCATTTCTGGTATGAAACCCTAATAGAAATTCAGTAGCTAGTAGCTACAAGTATGATATAAGTAAAGATTATTAAGACAAGAAATGTATAGTTCAATGGCATCATCCCTAATTTAAGTACTTTCACCTCATATTCCTTCGAATATCGAATTACCAATCAAGCTAAGATTATTAGAATATGATGTTTTTGTAGTGCCAAGATTATTGAAGAATTAGCTAGCTGGCGGCAAAGCAATGAAAATTAAAATCACAGAATATGATGAACTGAAAAGTCACTTTATTCAAGATTGGCAAAACCTCCCCTTATTCTTATTGTTGTTTCTGTTCCATTCCATGCATGAACCACATGTGCAACAAGAAACACTTTACGGTTATTTGATCTTTTCCATCCTTTTGGCATGGAGAAATGATTTCTTGGTTCCCTTTCTGTTTCTCTATAAATGTCGTTTTCTACCTTATTAGCTTCTCACCGCCTCTCAAAGAAAATTTTGCTGCCTTCTTTTTTCTTTCTCCTTTAATTTGATCTTCATTTTTCTTATTACTATTACCAGAAATTGAATTATTGGAGAAAGAATAAGAAAGAAGAAGAAGAAATTATGGGTGGTGGGGATTTCTTGCCTTTCTTGACTATGGTTATTGTCCAATTGGGTTATGCTGGAATGAACATTATTTCAAAACTCGCTATGGATTCTGGGATGAACCCTTTTGTTCATGTTGCTTATAGGCAAATTTTTGCTACTGTTTCTATTGCCCCTTTTGCTTATTTCTTGGAGAGGTAAGAAATAGTACTCCAAGTGTACTTTTCTTGCTTAATTAGGCCCTCCATTTTCTTGAATTTCTTCGTATTCTCCCCTGTTTTTCTTGGATGCAGAACACCTATACAGGGTTAAATTTCTTAAGAATCTTGCCTGATAAACTGGGATGTTGTTATTGATCCTTTATTTTGCATTCTTGTTGAATATAGAAAGGGAGAAACAGTGTATGTTACATTATTAGTAAGTTTAGAGAACTTTTGAAAATGTGATGAATGTCTGCTGTGTTGATCTTGTCATGTTTTTTCTTTGACATTTTTCTTGATCTGTGACTTTTTTCTGGGAATTTTAACTGAAAGTTAGCATGTTCTCTTCAAGAATCAAAATCAAGCGGTAGTAACAGTATATTATACTAGGAAAATTCAGTTATCTTGATAGAAAACAGGGTCAATTTAGTTCTTTATGATATATATGATTCCATATAGTTCTTGATATACATATTTTGCATACTTTTCTATCAAATTTTCCATAAACAAAATGGGCAGCTTTTAATTTGCTTGTCTATATCTGTAACAAAAGGGGAATGTTCGTTTTTGCTTCTGTTAGAAAACAGGCCAAGTATTTGTTTTTTTGCTTCTGAGATATTTAACTAAAGAAACAGTTTTTTCTAATTATTTTGTTGCAGGAAAACAAGGCCCCGTCTGACCTTCTCTGTCCTTTTCCAAATTTTCTTGTGCTCCATTTTCGGGTAAGTATTTGTAGAAAGATGAGGCTAACGATTTTGTCATTGGAAATTTTCAAGAACCATTAGTATCTGAGTTTTAAACTAAAATCTGCAGAGCTACAACGAACCAAATCACCTACTTTGTTGGACTAAAGAATTCAACTCCAACTATTGCTTGTGCTCTCTCAAATTTAAGCCCGGCAGTCACCTTTCTTCTAGCAGTTCCTTTCGGGTAATATTTTCCATCCTTCTCTTCGTTTTCCCTTATGCTGATTTCTTAGAGCATCCAGTATCTCCACCAAGTTATGTCCTCAGAGTCTAATTCTTATTCGAGGGAGCTTCTTTGTTTGACAGATTAGAAAGTGCAGGACTGGGGACTAAGGCAGGATTAGGCAAGATATTGGGGACTATGGTGTGTGTAGGTGGGGCAATTCTATTGTCATTCTACCATGGACCTGTGGTTGGTATTGGTCAATCAAGCATTCATTGGAAACTTGTGGACAATTCAAGGGATAAAAATGGTAGCAGCAGCCATGCAAATTTCATGTTGGGGCCTTTTCTGTTGATTACTAGTTCAGTTTCTTGGGCTATATGGTTAATTATCCAAGTAAGCCATCAGCATTATTTGTACCTATACTTGTTATATTCCTTTGTCATTACTGAACATGATGAACTGATGTTATTATATATATATATATATATATATATGATTCTCTCTTTTCTCATCATCAGACAAGAGTTGGAAAGAAATATGCAGCTCCTTACTCTAGTTCAGCATTGATGTGTTTCATGGCGAGCATCGAATGTTTAGTCATCGGTTTCTGCTTTGATCATAACATATCAGCTTGGTCATTAAGCCCTTCCATCAGGGCTGTTTCAAGTATTTACGCGGTACATTTTCATCAAACCACCGTAGATGGATTTCTTGTTCTTGTATTTGCATTATAGTTCTCGAGACTGAAAAATTATTTATATCAGGGAATTGTGTGCACTGCACTGGCATTTTGCCTAATGTCATGGTGTGTTGGAAGAAAAGGTCCTCTTTATGTATCAGTTTTCAGCCCTTTTCTGCTTGTTATTGTGGCTATTCTGAGCTGGGCTTTACTTGGAGAGAAATTATACATAGGAACGTAAGTCAGCCATCCCTGCATTGCATCCCTTATTAGGACGAAAATCATGAACTGCTGGTAAATTAATGAATTTGATTGTGTTTGTTGTGATTGATTTGATCAGTGGTGTAGGATCAGTTCTGATAGTAATGGGACTTTACGGCGTATTATGGGGAAAGAATCAAGAAATGAAGCCAAGTAAAGGCATGATTGAGGAGGAGGAGGAGGTTGATTTTGGGGGGATTATTAGCCAAGTAGATCATCATCATGACATTGAACTACAACAACAACAACAACAACTATCATCCAACTCCAACCCTTCAAATACAGACACTTCCAACACCACCAATACTACCACTGTAATACAACAAGAATGATTGAAAACAAAGAAAGATCCGTTCTTCATTCTGGAACTCTTTCAAGACTAATTAAAGATGATGATGATGATTGACTAATTGAAAAACTTTGATCTAAATCAATCTACACGTTCAGTTCAGCTCATAATATATATATGTATGTAGAAAAAATAGATTTCCTTAACTTGAAAAATCTTAAAGGACAGCTGATCAGAGTCTGTCTAATGGTCTCTTCTCTGCATATGGTTTTTGAATTTAAATACAGAATTTGGCTTATCAAGAAGACTCATTAACAGCGCCCCCCCTCTTTTTTTTTCACTTATTGAATTTGAATAGAAAAAAGTTTTTATATATGTACTCTCATTTTTCATTACAAAAATTATATAACAGAGTTGAACGACAACGATGCATAGTTTAATGACAAGGTATCTCTCATTTAGTACTTTCACATACCTTTCTAAATGAGAGATACTAAATTTGAGTCACCTCAGCAACGACTTTCATTTATAGTTTTTTTTTTTTGGGCAAAACATATTCATTTGTAGTCACATTTAGAAATAATAATAATAATAAACCATTTATTCTTTGATAGGACCTAATTACTATGCAGCGAAAAAAACCTATTCTATTAGAATAAAAATTTCCTTCTTCCTCTTCCTGTTTCATAGCCGGTTCAAGCCAATTGGCAAGACCAAAAATTAAACACAATAAACATTAAAAGAAAAATGAACCATGAATCGGTAAGGGGCACTTACCTGTCGCTGTGGTGTCGGAACCTCCAACGGCATACAACGAGACTCGACGGCGCCAAGCAGCGACGAGGAAATAACGATCGCATCAAAATGCCGGCAAGACAAAAAGGTATCAACTTTACCGGTAAAAATCACCCTCAGATTCGGCCTCAAATAGAAAAGAGAGAGCAACAAAAAGAAGGGGAGAAGAAGAAGAGACAGAGACGACTTTCGGGAAGGCTGAGAAGGAGCAGAAAAAGAGAGAAGAAATGAAGAGTCTGGAATGCCTCTTGAACCGAGGAGGGAGAGAAAACATAAATAGATCAAGAGTCACAACGGGCAGCTCGGGCTAGCTCGGCCTTGCCCAGACCGGCATCTCTGACCTATTCAAACTTCAACCACCTATCTTGATTTGAAACCCATGAATTCATCGTTGGATTAAAAATAGATTGGGCTGAAAAAATGAAAATATTAAAAAAAAATTGGCTCAAAAAACCTACATACCAACTAACAAAAGTCTTTAGAAAATAAAAAGCACCTCTGCTCCTCCACAAGTTTTCCAAAACTTTCTCCTTTTTCTACAAAAATCTAAAATGGGCCATTTTTCTTCTTACAATTAGTGAAAATGACTCATGATGAAATAATTTGCCCCCCCAAAGCTAAAAGTGACAATCCATGCATGTTCTTGTAAAATATAAAAAAATGAATCGTCTTGAGAGTATAAATTTTTTAAGTCATCTTTAAATAATATTACTCACATAAGTAATATCTAGATTGTTTTGGTAGATTATATCTCAAATTATGTAAACAAGTTAACAATATAAATGACGTCATTTAATATATAATTTAAGAAATTCATGTTTTTTTGCATAGATAGAATTTTTTGGTAAAATATATTTACAGAAACCAAACTAAGTTAGTTTTGATAAACAAATTAAATTACCAAATGACATTTTATTAAAACTTATTAGAGGATATAAGGTTATACATAATTTAGTGATAAACGTACTACTTATCATACCATAAATTTTAAATTTAAACTATGTCACCCTATCAAGTAAAATTAAAGGAATTATACTATTTATAAAAAATATAAAGAATATCTTGTTGATCAATATTATACTCTAGAATTATTAACACTATACAAATTATTAATTCCAAACATTCTTTTGTTATTAAAAACAAAATAAGTTCTTCTATTTTTATTTATTTTTTAATACAATCAAAGTCGAAATTACATAATCATTCATTTATTAATATTAATTCCTTCAATAAAGATTACCACACACGTATATTATTATTAGAAGAGAGGATTAAATAGTTTGATTTATATTTTGATGAGTTTCAAGTAATTGATCTTTGATGTAACATCTGCAAGATAGAATGAATTGTTATTAAAGCGGAGCTTTTATTCTATTTTACTTCTAATGTTAAGTCAGTAAACAATTTGGCAGATTAATTGTATGAAATAGAAACGACAGAATAATAAGAGATAGAAAAATATTTATATTTATAAAGTGGGATCTATTTTTATTTTATGTGAGATATATAAGAAAAGGGTAAATGAGTCTTTTATCTTTATTTACCACAACAAACCACATCTGATACATGGGTTTAACTAAAATAATAGTTATTTTTAAACTCTAATAAGTATTGGGCTAAATGACTTGAATGCGAATTAAAAGTATGAATTCAAAGTATGATAGTTTGTTCTCATCATATTTCAACTTGAAACATTGTATTTTCTACTAATAAAGATTAGAGTTAATTAAAGAAAATAAAGAAAAAGAAAAAAAACCCTTGAAAATTTGTTTTTTGCTAACTTCCTTGAAACCATGTCCATATCACTTCTATGTATCATCAATTGTTTTATTCTTTTTTATAGTATAGTTTTTAAAAAAATTTTCCTTTTTTCTAAAAATTTATTTTTTATTTAATAAATTTTATCACAAAAAAAAATACCAAAAACAGAAGATGGTGCTCAAATTGAATGGTACAAACGAGGCCTTCAAGCATTGATTTTTTTTTTTTTTCTAAAAAAAAGCATTGATTTTTTTTTTATTATAGAATTTGAATAAATAAATGTTCCTAACAAAATAAATAAATAGTTGAAAAAGACCTTATAAAAAAAAAAAAAACTTAAGCAATAGTACAAAATTGACACGTTTCTTGTATAGCAGCAGTATATAAAGTCCTTTTTCCTAAGCACTCTCTCAATACCGCAGTAGATTTGATTTTGCCAAGGGCAGTCTCTCAAGATCTGCCCCCATTTCAACGAAATTCGATCAACCTTTGCTCTCTTCGTCCGATTAATCTCGATCGTAAGCCCTCTTCTCTAAAGATTTTCTGTTTTTCGAATGAATTTATATCTGAATGCTTCTTTTTGTGGGTTATTTCATTGAATTGTGTTATCTGATTTGAGTTTTATTGCAGATCTGGAATTTAGATTAGATCTGATTTGTATTTGTGGATTTGTACATGATATGGTTTGATGTTTGATTCTGATCTCATTTCCGGAAGGAAAAAAGTATAAAGGAGAGGTCTTGATCTGTATATCATTCGCCTTGCTGTGTTGGTTTGTGTTTGTATGATTTCCGGGGGATTCTTTAGGCATGATATGCATTTGATTTTATTTTTGGAATAATTTAGATACGGATTGATCTAAATTTGCAGCTGATGTCATGAAATTGAAACTGTGAAAAGATCGAATTAAATTACCGCTTGATTTAGATATAGAACTTCCTTTTTCCATGCTGCCTTCTGTTTGCAAGGATTATAGTTGCTGCTAATTCCACTCATCATTTGTTTGAAGAATTGGGTTAGATTGGATTTTATGTTGGCTGTATTTTCCTAATTTTGTTGATACGACACTTTTATTCCAGGTCTTGAGAAGATTGAAAGTTCAGGCCTTTATTTTTGTAATGATTTTTCGTGATGTTTTAATTATGCAAAGTTTTACACAAGATTTGCAACAATCTGTCTGCTTATAGACAGTGAGTGAAAGGTCTATTGGTGCCCTTAAAATGGAAAGTGGAAAAAGGGTAATCTAAGGTCTGCTAACATCCTTAACCGAATATAGTTTATTCTCAATCAATTTGAAACGTTATGCTTTGTAGTTTGCAGTTCTTATTTTTCGACCTAACAGATTCTCTGGTGATCTGGTACATATTGATCATTTTACCTTGTGGTTACTTCAGGTCTAAGAAGGAAGGATGGGTTTGTCATTTACCAAGCTCTTCAGCAGGCTCTTTGCCAAGAAGGAGATGCGCATATTAATGGTGGGTCTTGATGCGGCTGGTAAGACTACCATATTATACAAGCTCAAGCTGGGAGAAATAGTGACCACCATTCCAACAATTGGTATGTTCTGTTTTTCCATTTCTTTGAATTACCTTTGTTAATATTTTTGGCCTGTTTGGAAGTTCTTTCTACCTTGATATTAGGTTGGCGAGTTCTCTGTCTTTTTCCGACATCTGAAAGTGTTCTGTTGGAAGTTTGCTCTCATTAATACACAAAACTAGTATCTGAACTATTTCAGTTTTCAAGGTTCTCTAAATTACTTTGCAGCCTTGGAGAGTGGTGAATTAAGAGTATTGATAGAAGCTGGTGGATGATGTAAATAATCCCGTTTATGTTTGTGAAACATAAATTGAATTTGTAATGTGTAGACCATTTGAGGTCCATTTAGTAGCACTGATATTCCTTTTCTGAACCCTACTCTGGTGCTAGATCTGTGATCTCCAACTGTTGCTGATTTAATTTTCTTAGAGCTCCTAGTGCTTAGCTGTTTGAGACGTTTCGAGTGAATAAGGACGCTTTCATGAGTCCTGGTCCTCATCTAGTTTTCCATTCTATTTGCCAGGTTTTAATGTGGAGACTGTGGAATACAAGAACATCAGCTTTACCGTCTGGGATGTTGGGGGTCAGGACAAGGTAACAATGCATTACCAAGACTTCTGTGCTGATTTTGTGTAATTCGCAGTGGAAAAACAGATTTTTTTGTGCCTTTTCTTCCCTGAAGTTTATTTGCACTCATGTCTATTTAAATGACAGTTTTGGTCGAGAACATATGGATACTGAGTAGCATGTTTATTATTTACTTGCACTACTGCTTCCAACAAGTTTAAAAATTTAAAACCATGGATTTTTATGAAATCCTTTTCTGGTTCTTTTGGTAAAAACCTGAGCTGTTTGTGTTTTGTCCCTCCATTTTGTTCATGAGCTGAGGCTTATGTAGGGATTACGTCCACTTCTTATTCCATGATTTTATTCTCAGGTAGGGTCACTAGGTTATAGTAAATGGTCCAATATTTTTCTGCTTATGAAAATATACATGTAGAACTTTTGGAACAAAGGCAATGTTCTCTAGCATGCAACTCATTTTGTTAACTTGTTTTGATGGTAATCATGCGCATGGCAATATGTTCATATCCTTTAGTTCATTGACTAGATGTCTGGTTTGTTCTTTGAGAAAATATATGATTATAAATTGGCCTATCTGTATGTAATTCTTTGGTTATTCTTGTTCTCAGATTCGACCATTGTGGAGACATTACTTCCAAAATACTCAAGGACTTATCTTTGTCGTTGACAGTAATGACCGTGACCGTGTTGTTGAAGCCAGGGATGAACTGCACAGAATGTTGAATGAGGTACAGTATCTAATGCTTGTTGTCCTTGCCCGATTTTGATCAGTGTGCAGTTATGCTGTCAAGGTATGTGAATTTTCTAATATTAGTTTCTGCTGCTGTATTTTAGGATGAACTAAGGGATGCAGTCCTCCTTGTGTTTGCTAACAAGCAAGATCTTCCAAATGCAATGAATGCAGCAGAGATCACCGATAAGCTCGGTCTTCATTCTCTCCGTCAACGCCACTGGTATATTTTTCTCTCTTCGACATCCTTGTATTTTCCATCATCAATAATACACTACCCTTGTAATTTTTTCGAGATAATTGAACTGGATTTTGTAATTCTCACAGGTATATCCAGAGCACATGCGCAACATCTGGTGAGGGGCTTTACGAGGGTTTGGACTGGCTCTCCAACAACATTGCCAACAAGGTAAATTGGTCTGATTATTGCAGCACTTGATAAAGCTGAATCTCATTCATCCGGTGTGCCTAATTAATCCTCTTGTTTATTTTTTTTGTTACAGGCCTAGAGCAGCATAATCAATCCAATGATTTTGCAGATGAATCTTTGTGAAAGTGGACAGCGTATATTTACTTGTATTTTTTCTTTTTTGTTATTATCTTGCTTCTGCAAGACGGAAACCTCATATTCTGTTTGATTGTTTGTTGATGATACAATTTGGCATTATGATCCCATCTAGATTCTTCAGACTTTACTAGTGTAGAGGGAGCTTTGTTGTTTTGGCCTTATTCTTCGTTGGCTAGTATTATGAAAGTTATTCAGTGTTAATTCCTTTCACGGGCTGGCTGGATATTCTAAAGGTAACTTGTGGATCGGGAACACCATTGTTCATTGGGCTTCTACGGGCCTTATCATGGCCTGCATGCCACAAAGGGGGGTTTTTGGTCCACATGAGATGACACGAATTTTCTTATGATAGCAAACTTTTTTTGTTTTTTTGGGGGTGGATAAAGATAAACAAGTACTATAAACAAACACGCTAGTATTTTACCAAAGAACAAAAACGAGTATTTGAATTACTTTAAGAGCGCAACATTTCAGTTTCTTCCGATCTAAATATTCTAATATACTATCTATGAATGCAATATAAAACACAGTACCATAATAAACAACAATTAGCAGAAAATTATTGCTAATAAATTACTCATTTGTGCTTGGTCTTTTCATACCCTTTGCTGGATCAGCCGGTTCGAAGCCCTCCCACTCAAGACGTATCTGATGAAGAATTTTATAAAATCTAAGGGAATGTAGGACATTAGGTTATACAGCTAGATAACCCTAGCCCATCCCCATCCAATCCCTTCGATAGCAGAAAGCTCCAATTTACACACACGTATATGTATATATATATATATATGTATAAACAGATGATTCAATAGTATATCAACAATAAACTTTGTCTGAACAATTATTCAAGAAATCTTGAAGTTCTTTTGATATACTTCCGGAAGAAGAAGAGGTTTTCTATATGCAATCTATCCAACCAAAAATCAACATAAATTTTGGACTCCATAAGGGCTTTCCATTAATTATCTCAACAATATAATACAACTCAATGCCCAAATATCACTAGATTTCTCATTTAAATGCTACAAATATGATTGAGGAGACGCATAAAGTGAAGTGCAATGGCTCTTACCATTCCCATTATTACGCTCCTCCTTATTCCTCCAACTATCTTGGACAGCCCAAAATGTGCAATTTAACATATTCATTCCATTTCTTGGTAAAGTTCCTAGGTAGAGTTTAGTGGTTGTCAGCTAATTTTGAAGAACCATAGACATGTACCAGATGTTCGTCTCCACAGGAAAGCTTGATGATGAAGGTTATGCAAACTACTTCATCGACGCAAAATGGAAGCTGACAAAGGGCAATCTGGTCGTTGCCAAATGTACAAAAGCAAGCATGCTTTACATCATGAAAGCAAAGTTAAGCAACAGTAAAGTCAGTGTAAACAATAACTCCTGCCTGATGTGAAAGGTGTAAGTCTCAAAACCTACATTCATTGTTTAGTTGGAAAACAACATAGCATTTCAAAATTCCCTCCATCTAGAAAATTATTTCCTTTGGAGTTGGTCCATACTGATGTGTGTCATATGGGTAAAAGTAGTCTTGGTGGTGCATTATAATTTGTGACTTTCATTGACGATTTTTCAAGAAAAGTTTGGTGTTTTTTTTTAAAATCTAAGTATCATGTGTTAGATGTTTCTCAGAGATTTTTATTTTAAGTTGGAAAGAGAAACAGGGAGACAGTTGAAATATCTCAGAGAAGAATATGATGGTGAATACGGAGGTCCATTCAAAGCATATTGCAAGGCCCATGGTATTAGACTTGAGAAGAGTCCAAAGATTCTACAACACAATGGTGTAGCTGAAAGGATGAATAAGACCATTATAGAAATGATAAAATGCATGTTTTCTCATGCCAAACTCCCAAAACCTTTATGGGGTAAGGCAATGAGAATAGCAATCCACTTAATTAACCTTTATCTGTCAGTTCCTTTAGGAGGTGACATTTCACAAAGAGTATGGATGGGAAAAGAAGTCTCCTACAGGCACTTAAGAGTCTTTGGTTGCAAGTCATTTTTTCATATTCCCAAAGATGAAAGGTCTAAACTTGGTAGCAAGACCAAACAGTGTATGTTCTTGGGATATGGACTTGAAGAGTTCCGGTACAGACTTTGGAATCCTATTGACAAGAAATTAATTAGAAATAGAGATGTTGTCTTCTTTGAGGATCAAACCATTGAAAACATCAAGAAACATGAAAAGTCAAATTTGGCTCTAGAAATCATAGTCAACCTAGATCCAGTTCTTCAACATGTTAATCATGATGAGCACGGGGGAGTTGATGCAGAACAGGATGATGATGATAAAATTTTGGGGGAACTACCAGCTCCACTAGCACAACCTTCTCGCTGGTTGAGCTTTCTACAAAAAAAGTGAGGTGAGAACGTATTCTCTTATCTAAGTTTCTTTCCTGTGCATTAGCTCTCCCCATCGTAGATGGTTCAGCTACGTCGGATGCCACGAAATGATTGAGAACTACGACGGGGTCGAAATTCATTTTGTTCTTTGTATTCAATAAGTATTGCATGACCAAATAATTCAAGGAAGGGCGCACTCCAGGGAGGGTCTTTTTAAGTAGATGACTCGTCGGGCTGTTGGAGCAGGACTTCTTTGGGAAAAAGAACTAGAATAACTTAGTTTTTCTGAAGAAGTCGTCATTTTCTATTAGGAACACTATGTCATTTACAATACGGGTGGCCGCAGATGGGTATATACCCTGAAACACAAAAAGGATGGCTCTCTCGAAAGGGCTCGTATTGTGGCGAAAGGTTTCACACAAAGCTATGGCATCGATTATCCCGAGATGTTTGCTCCTTTAGCTAAACTAAACTCAATTCCATATGAGTCATTTTGTCATTGCAGCTAACCGATCTTGCCTCCTGTTATTTTGAGACAAAGCTGCGCGCCCTATGACCCACAACTAAAAATGAGCCTTGCGACGAGACACGGACATTCCCCATGCTGCGGTTCCCTGTGGTCCATTCCTGGGTTGGGTTAGGGGAACATCTGAGCGATTATCCAAACGCACACAAGAGATCCACCAGAGAAAGGAGACCATCCACCCGACACAGTCCATAGGAGTACGTGTTACTTACTGATGGGGGAGAACCAGAATGTTATGAAGAAACTGTAAACCATGAAAAGAAGAAGGAATGGTTGAAAGCTATGCAAGAAGAGATGAAATCCTTGCACGACAACCACACTTATTATTTGGTGAAACTTCGAAAGCGGTAGAAAAGCCTTAAAGGACAAATGGGTTTACAAGCTAAAGACTGAAGAAAACAACTCCAAACCATGGTACAAAGCCACACTAGTCATGAAAGGCTTCAATCAAAGAAAGGTATTGATTTTGAGGAAATATTTTCTCCTGTGGTTAAAATGTCTTCTATCCTAGTTGCTCTCGGATTAATAGCAAGTTTGAACTTGGAAATTCAACAACTTAATGTAAAGAAAACATTCCTTCATGGTGATCTTGAAGAAGAAATTTACATGGAGCAGCCTAAGGGTTTCAAAGATAAAGGAAAGGAACACCTTGTTTGCCGGTTCAAGAAAAGCTTGTATGGACTAAAGCAAGCAGTGAGGCAGTAGTACAAGAAATTTGACTCATTCATGATAGAGCATGGATAAAGCAGGACTACATCAGATCATTGTGTCTTTGTGAAGAAATTTTCTGATGGTTCTCCTACTATATGTTGATGATATGCTAATTGTTGGCCATGATATAATGAAAATTGCCAGGTTGAAAAAGGAGTTAAGTAATTCTTTTGTATTGAAAGACTTAGGCCAATCAAAGCAAATCCATGAAACGAGGATTACTCAAGATAGAAAAAATGATAAACTTTGGTTGTCTCAACAAAAGTATGTTGAAAAAATTCTTGAGAGATTCAACATGAGCTAGGCCAAGACAGTTTTCACTCCAATTGCATGACATTGCAAGCTCAATGTACAGCAATGTCCAGAAAGTGAGAAAGATAAGGAAGATATGAAGACGATTCCTTATTCTTCAGCAGTTGGAAGTCTGATGTATGCTATGGTTTGTATTAGGCCAGATATAGCACATACAGTTGGTGTAGTCAACCAATTTCTCTATAATCATGGCAAAGAGCATTAGAAGGCAGTTAAGTGGATACTCAGATATCTCAAAGGTACATCTAAACATTGTTTGTGTTTTGGTCATGGAAAACCGATATTGGAAAGTTATACAGATGCAGATATGTCTGGAGATGCCGATTCGAGAAGATCCACTTTAGGATATCTAATGAAGTTTAGAGGTGCAGTAGTCTCTTGGCTAAGCAGACTATAGAAATGTGTTGCTCTATCCACTACAGAAGCAGAGTATATTGCAGCCACTGAAGCATGTAAGGAAACCAAAGGTTGAAGAAATTCCTATAGGAATTTGGAATGAAGCAGGAACGGTATGAATTTTATTGTGATAGTCAAAGTGCTATTCATCTTTGCAAAAATTCAACTTTTCATTCTCGGTCTAAGCACATTGAAGTTCGATATCATTGGATTTGGGATGTCTTACAATCAAAAGAATTGATTCTTAAAAAGATACATACTGATGAGAATGGAGCAAATATGATGACAAAATCCCTGTCCAAACGGAAGTTCAAATTTTGCAAAAGAGAATTTGGTATAGTAGAGCTTCCTTAACGAATTGAAGGAGGAGATTTGTTGGGGTTTTTTTCAACTCATTAAATGAGGGAGGCCCCATATTGGTTGAAATTCAAGATTTCAACAACAATGAAATTCAAATTTTACTATGGAGATTTTGAAGTTTTCTGCAAGGAGAAATGAGAAAGCAATGGGAACCCATTTCAGCCTACCAAGTTTTGAGAAAGATGTCTCACAACTTACTCCTGTAAATAGTCATCCTTCTGAAGGTTTCAATTGCACCATCAGATGAAGAAGAAAGAGAGGGGGCCAGAGATAGGATAGAAAGAAGAGAAAAATTACAAGGAAATTAGAGTGAGGAAGTGAGAAAAATCCACTGCTTTTTTTTTTAAGGTAGAGTTAGCCACTTTAATTTGTCATTCTTTTTGAGTGATCTCCTGGTTTGATTTTTAACATTTTGGTGAGGATATTTTGTACTATCTTCTAGTACAACTAGAAGAGGACTTTGTTAGCTCGATGTTTCGGTTAGTGCTTGACCCATAGTTTTTATCTGTTTTGAAAATTTTCACGTAAATTTTAGTGTCGATGTATTTTTCTCATTTTCACTATTTCTTATTGACAAAATTTATTTTCAAAATGGTTATTAATAAAATCTCATTTTTATCAATATTGAGTTTTTTGGAAAGTAATTTTATTCTAGATAATTTTATTTGTAATATCTCTCAACAAAGTTCAGTTTTGCAGTTGAGTTTAATTTCTATTAGTAAAGCTTCAACTAACTAAGCAAAGCACCTCTTTTGGATATGAACCGGTTTGATTAGATATTTCCTCTCATATAATATTCCTATAAAAAAAATTAAAATGGCAAATAACATAAAGATTAAAATAAAATAGAAATAAGAAAATTGTAAATAATGTAAATTTTTAAATGAAATAAAATACAATTAATGACATTTTTAACTTAGAGAGAGTATCAAGATGGTTAAAACCTTATAAAACAATGGAACTTAATCATGAGAGAAGACACTAGTAGTGCCCATAACAAAGCGATGTCTGTATTCAAAAGAACATTTATTTTATTTTACTTTTATTACTTTTATTTAATTTTATTGTATATTTTGTTTTTCTAATTTTACTTTATTTGTTAATAATATTTTTAAGCCAAAATAGTTTGATCCCACAAACTTTAATTTAATGTTAAAATTTTAAGGGAAAATATGTATTCTTCATATTTAATTATTATTTGAGAAAATAATCAAAATGGTCTCCAAAATTTTGTTTTTAGCCATTAAGGTCTCTTGAAGATTTTGTAAGGGAAATCAATTTTTGATGCCTATTTTGCCCTCTGCCGAGCTCACTGAATGATTTTTGTCGGAATTCATATCAAAAAATGATTGGATGCAGATTTTAGATGTGTGTAAACGTTTTTAGAAACTTTAATAATTGTAACAAAATATGTGGGATTAAACTATGTCGAGATCCTAACTTAGGACCATTCGGCTATTTTCCCATATATAATTTTGAATTAGAAATATTTATAACTAAAGATGACTAATTGAGTTTTGGAGGAGTTAATGTTTTTGTTTTTTGTTTTTCTTTTTGCTTGCTGAACGAGGAGTTGATGTACTAGATTGTTAGTTATTGTCTCGTAGTTAATGTATAAGATTGTGCCGGGAGATAGATATTTCTTTACCACCTCTATTTCATACTATGAAAATATGAAATTTATGTGTTTAAAAAAGATATATGCAAGGGATACAGGTGCGGGGTACAGATATAAGAGTAAACCAAAGGGGCCGAACGAGTCAGCTTGTTTCGCGGTAGGTGGGCGCGGTGGTTAAATGAGACTACCAAGATTTATAGGCATTCCGATCAAAAGGGGCAAGTTTCTTATAGGATCCACCCTTCCAACAAAAAAATCATTCCTTGTTGTGGAAAAGCTGTTCAAGGTGCATAAAGTAAGAAAGGAAATCGTAGATAGCAAAATACCGGGAATATAAAGACTATTTGGATAAGAGCAATATTGTATATTTCCTAGATGTTAGCAGTTGTTATCTCTTAGCGTAGTCGGTCCTAAAGGGAAAACTTTGCTGCTTACTTGCTATATCCCCGCGTCCTTGCACGGCTCGTTCTTCGAGCCCTGCTTCTCCCTTCCCCCTCTCCGCGTCCAAAACAGGCCTATAAAGTATAGCCAAGTGGTAAGACATCGGTTTTTGATACCGGCATGCAAAGGTTCGAATCCTTTTACTCCAGATTATGAACACCCGATCCCGTTAACACCGGTGCCTTTCCCTTTTACTCCTTGTTACCTATGCTTCGTATGCCATTTGGATGACTTACTCAAGAGTGACTTCCTTCCTTGCCTACTCCTTGCCGCTGAAGAGTCTGATCCATCTCCTATCCTTCTTGGGAAAGCAGTGGAACTAATGGCTGGCCTAGCTGGCACTTTATGCTAATCAAACTAGAAGTGAAAGTCAAATCCGTCGCTACGTTGTTCCCAAGGACTAGTAAAATTGAAATAACTAAATTCTTGGGTCATCTCAATGGGTTCAGAAACCACACGTTTCTCTGGTTCATCATAGCGTACTTCCACAGTCGCACAGGATTCTGCTCCTATCTAAAGTGATGCTAGGCTGCTTCATAGAGGTGCGCTTTGCTCGGCCACAGGATGAACATCTTTTAAGCTAATTGTATGTCAAGCGCTTAAGCAGAGCTTGTGGTCACTCCTTTCTCGCTTGTTCCAAAGAATTTCATACTATGAAAATATGAAATTTATGTGTTTTTTAAGAGTAAAATATCTCTATTGTTCTTATATTAATCGAATATGAGTATTCTATGAAAAAAAAACTTATAAAATGAAACTAATTCTAATAATTTTTAAACAATTAATTATGAAATTAGAATTGAATTACAATTTTAATTATACAAATTTACTAATTCCATATCAAACAGTTAAGTCATCGTTTAATACATCTTTTAGTACACTCTCTCTAGTAATCATAAGGAATAAGTTACAATTAAAAGAAGTGTACTAAAAAAGATATTAGAAGATATATTAGACAATCATGAGACTTAGGGTCGTCTAGTACATCTTCGAATACACTCTCTAGTATGCTTTCTTTTAATAATAATTTTTTCTTAGAGTTTATTTTTTTAAATTTTAGTATTTATATTTTATTTTATAAAATAAAAAATATATTATAGCATGTAGGAGACGATTCTAACCGTTATTTAAACACCTCTTTAAAATCCTCCAAAGTGGTCATAAATAACTCCAAAGGGGGTATAGTTCAGAATAACATATGTTGATTTTGGAGTCATTTATGTATGTGGTTCGTGTTTCAAATGCTGGGAAAAAATATATATATTAGGGACTAATATTTCTAAGATAGGTTAACTAAAAATACTCTTAAATTATTTTAATTTTTCTCATTTAATTTATAAAATTTTATTTTATCCTTTAATTCCATGATCTATTTATTTATCACTAGAAATGTTAAATATTTGAACTTACAAAAAAACTGGATAATTTAATTAACTTGGATTGTATGTGTTCTTTTCCCTAAAGTATATTGTTGTCTATTTCTATTACTATAACACATGGTATAAGTAAATTTTATGCAAATTAATTTGTCAAATTCTAAAGCAAATGTCACAAACGGTTAAAAAAAAGTTTATATCTACAAAAAGTTTATGACAATAAAAGAAATTAAAACAATATATGTATGGATATTCATAGCTAATTTTCTCTTTAAATTATTTTCTACTTTCAAATTATCATTTTATATGCTTTCATCTTATCCAAACCAAACCAAAATAATTTAGACGTAATTATTGAACCTTTTTTTTTTTTACAAGGAGGTTGATTAGGGATTTTTGCATTCTGGGGAATCAAGCATCTTTCTGGCATTCCGGCTTTGTTGCTTCCACCAACCCTGTAAAATCTCATCTAAGAAGTAGATAATTCTGCCCATGTTCATTATCAATTCTACAACAATGAAAATGGACTTCTTCTGTGTGAAACTAACAATGGAGATCACATCTGTAAAAAAAAGACCTCAAGAAGACTAGTTCTTTATTACATAGATTCAGCTTATTACCTAAGAACCCTATTAGAACTTAGAACAAAATTTTCTTCACCAGCAATGGTGGAATGCAGCCTACCACCAGCCCACCCATTGTTTAATGCCCGGACAGCAACACGAGCAGGATCTCCAGTCACCCGACTTCCTTCCAATTGGTTTTCATGTTCCGGTAGTCCTTTTGCCTTCCTCTCTTTCCTTCTTCTCCTGTCCTCGTCTCTTTCCTTTCTTAGCCAACTTTCAACCGTTCTCTGCAGGCAAATCCATAAGATACTTCATTGTCATAACCATAAAAAATATATTCATAAAGACAAACTCGCTGATCAGTACAAAATCCTGTATTTGTGAAAACAATGCAAGATATTTGTACTTAATCCCATAACTAACCGGCTCTAGATCAATGTTACTGGATATCGTAGGTGAAGGAAATTTCTTACCATAAGTGACATGTTGCTCATCTCCTTAACCTTGTCCATTGGCATTGCAAATTGCAACTTCCCATGAGCTACATACAACTAAAAAAACAAGAAAGGGGTTGCTGATGGTAAATTTTCACAAAAAAACTGCATGAAAAAAGGGGAAAAAAAAAAGAAATAGGAAACTGATCATACAATATGAGATGGCCAATCCTCAAGACCATCAAAAATATGTGTTGCATAGACAATGGTAGCACCACGTTCTCTGCACTCCTTTTTCAGAAATTCCATAAGATCAGCCCTGGCAAGGACATCTAGATCAACTGTAATCTCATCCAGAAGAAGAACCTAGATAAACGAAGGTGATGGGTTTAGGATACAGATAAGAGCAATAATCAGGATGTTAAAAGAGAAACACAATCAGGGAGAGAAAGAATCTACCGCTGCAGACAGTTATACCTTAAATGGTTTGAGAAGACCCATACAAATTTGTACTCTTCTTCTTTGACCGTCAGATACTTTATGCATTCTCCATGATAGATCAATGCCTAAAACCTACATTTCGGAGGAAAAAGGATCTGAAGTTAATACTTGTATGCCTGCATCTACAATATGTAACAGGGGTAACATCACCCACCCCTGCAGTTCTTAATGATGATAAGTTAGGATAAAAAATCTGGCACTGCAATTCTCAAACAGACTAACTAACATATCAGTAGAGTTTCATAGGTGATTTCTGTTTTCTGTATAATATAGTACCATTCTCATTCCTCAATATGGTGTGTGGAAGTAAGACATATCAGTAGAAAATTGGGCTAAAAATTATTCTTATTAAAAACAGAAACATGCTACATAATGGCAAACCTCAAACACTTTACCTCCAGAAACACAAAACGGAAGTCATAAGCACATTATTATCTAGAATGATATCAGAGCTGTTAGGCAAATTTAAGAGCTTCATTTCTTTCACTTCGGGACAATTAAGGGAAAACTCAATTTAGTTTCACAAGCTGCCTGGCACTCTATATGAAACATGTGTCTATATCTCATCAGTAACTTTTCTCTACAAAAGAGAGTATAGAATTCTTTAAAGGAGCTTCCATTTTCGCTGCCATTTTGGAGAAGTACCAGTAAAGCCGAGGGACAGATCAGAGAATAAGGTAAAATGAAGTCCAATGATATAAAATGACACAAATATCTGAAAGCACTAAACAATTTTGAGGCTAATTTAAGTTACTTCAACAGATATAATCCCAGCTAGTAAACAGAGACAAACAGAAACATAGTTAAGTATATCTAATCTATTATCAGACCTTAATAAGCTCTTCTCTTCTTTGGGGATCAACACCTGAGACACCAAAGATCATTTTCTCAGCAGAAACATCCATTTGTATGGCAACCTCAAACCCAGCAAATGCAATTTCTCTTCTCCACTGCATCCAAAAAGGTATAATTAGGCTGACCAGAAGAAACTTCAAGAAAAATATTTCCTCAAGAGAAATAACCAAAAAGAAAAAGAAAAAAAAAAAAAAGAAGAAGAAAGGAACAGACCTCTCCTCCTAAGTAACACAGATCACCAGAAACTGTTAAAGCAGTGTCATGAAATGCAGATCTTCCTAGCACTCTAACCATCTCAGGTTCCACCAAGTGCTTCCCTCCCAATATCTTCAAAATCGTAGTTTTCCCTAAACACCAACCAATAAAAAAATCAAAATAATCTTAATTTAAACAATTAATACCGAGATTTTAACAAAAGAAATGCCAATATTTAACACAAATTCTCAATTCGCAAAATGCCACCTAACTAGAACAAAGTACTCCAAAAATTTCATTTCAAATTCCAATAAGCAATAAAGAAAAAAAAAAGAAAGTAATTACCGGCGCCATTGGATCCAACCAGCAGGCAGCGATCGCCAGAGCGAAGAGTGACGGAGAAATCATCAATCAAAGGAGTGGAGCCCGGCGGAGGATGGCCGTCGATTCCAGGATAAGTGAATCTCAGCTTATTGACCTCTACAGTGATGGGTTTTGGTGCTTGTTCTTCACATTTCACCGCCATTTTTTAATTCTTTCACAGTTCGATGGAAAAATGATGATTGTCTGAGTATTTATAGGCTTCTCGGAAGAAGAAAGCAGAATCGTGGCAACGGTCGTGACACATAAACGGTTCTCGAACCGGGTTATTACATGGAAAAGAGTACACGGATCATCAATATCCCGCCAATAAAAATTTGACACGTGTTACTCTGAACTTCTTTTGCTGCGTGGCGGAAGTCAGTTGGTTTAAATTGGTAAAGTATGGAAATGGAATGCAACGGCATGTTTTGGAACAAAACCCTCTTACCTAACCTAACCAAGTGAACAAAGGGTTAATTACATAAACATCCCCATACTTTTGAATCATTATTAATTGAGTATCTAAATTTTTAATTTGGATAATTAAAAATATTCAAATTCGATTTTTTGTCCAAAAAACAAAAAATAGCTAAAATATTTTTTAATTTTTACAATAAAATTATTTCAATTAGGGTTCAACCATTAATGTTTTTATAAAACTTAAATTTCAATGTTTAATTATGAAAATTAAAACCTTAGGTACTAAATTGATAATTGACTAAATGTATAGGGACGTTTTCGTAATTAATCCGTCCCCCCTCTCCCTCTTCTTCTTCTTGTTCCAGCGACAAGGTCGAAAACAGCCATAGCCAATCAGTGGGAGAGGGAGAGGGAGAGGTAATCTGAAGTGTAGCTGAGTTTGAGAGTTCACTTGCTGATTTGTCTAAATGGCGGCGATCTATAGCTTATACATAATCAATAAATCAGGGGGTTTAATTTTCTACAAGGACTATGGATCAGCGGGACGAATGGACACCAATGATAGTTTGAGACTGGCCAGTCTTTGGCATTCAATGCACGCCATCTCTCAGCAACTTTCCCCCGTTCCCAATTGTGCTGGAATTGAACTTCTCCAAGCTGACACTTTCGATCTCCATTGCTTCCAATCCCTCACAGGTGACTGTTGCTTCTCTTTTTCTATCCCTCTTAAACCCCATGTTAGCATAAATATGAATAGTAGTTGTTTCTTCACACACACATATATATATTTTTTTTAAAATTCATTTCTGGTGGGTAGTTATTTACTTGAAACGTAATTTGATCTTTCTGCTTACCGGGTCTCTCTTTTGTGGATCATTCCCTTGTAGGTTTTGTTGTTTTCTTTCTTTTCTCTTTGGGGGGTTTGGTGGTTTCAGGAAAGGGGAGTGATGGAATTTCTAGTTCTTGAATTAATGATGGATGAACTAGCATTTGATGTATTGTCTAGGACTCAAAAAATAAATCTTAGTTTAGTAGATTTACTTCGACGGTAGTCAAGAATTTTGTAGATGTTGTAATTTGTGAAATGCAAAATTGATAGCTTTTGCACAAAATATTGGATTACGAGCTGATACTGACAGTCATGGTCTTCTCTGTTCTATTGATCCAGTTTATGGGGGATGATTGTACTTTCTTCTTTCTCAGAGAAGTCATTAACTTAAGGATTCATCACTCTCATGTTTCCTGTTCTCTTCAAATTCTATGAAAATGTAAATTTTGTACATGACTCTAGTTGAAGTCATGCGTTGCTGACACGAGTTGTGAGTAACTGAAATGGTTTTAGTTAAGAGTTTGAGAGATGGGAAAAATTGGCATTGGAAAGAAAAGGGGTTGCATCCTTCTATTCGTCAATTAGATCATAGCAGGTAAAGGATGAAAATCCTGTTTCATTGAATACATATGTTAATAGTTCTCATGGAAGACAGGATTCTTTATGCATTTTTTCTTGGCCTTACTTCATTGCCCCTGAGAAATTGGCTAACCCTGACACATTTTCCCAATGTGGAATGTAATCTCTCTCTCTCTCTCTCTCTCTCTCTCTCTCTCTCTCTAATATTTCCAAGTTCTCCAGCTTCAAGAATGTGACATTTTTTATGTTATGTATAAGGCTTTGGTTGTGAAGTACGAGGAACTTGTGCTTTCTTTCTTGTTATATTAAAATAACAGCATTTTGCTGATTTCTGAAGTAGCAGCACTGAAATGAATTTCATTTGACAATCATAGAGTCTGCTTTATAGATTTTGCTGATGAAGAAACTGCAACGTGGTTTGTTCTCTGATGGGGGACTCTTGGCTGTCAAAATAATATGTCCATGCTACTTTAAACGGGAGCTTTCTGTAAAATATTTTTCTGAAGATGGTTTTGGGTTATTTGTTGTTGTTGTTTGTAATCTAAACTGTATGAGGTCATGTCTAAGGTTTTGAACACTGTGATTTTAAAACTCGAGCAATTTAGGAGTTGGGCTATGCAAGGAGTCCTATGAACTTAGGTTCATCATTCTATTGACGCAATTGCCTTTCACTACAGAAATGGAGCTTAAGCAGTACTTGCCTCTCTTTCTTCTTCTTCTTCATAACATGGAACTTTTCCGTTCCTGTAGTGTTTGATACCATGGGAAGAGAGAAAAGAATGGAACTGGAACAAAGAAAAAATATGAAATGAAAAGCTGTGTTCTCTTCTGTTATATATTCTCTTTTCATTTTGATCAGTTAAGAATGTCAGTGTCAATGGCCTCTTATGAATATAGGCGGAACAAGACCTTAACCTTTTTTTTTCCCGCAGGGTGGGTGGGGGGGCCGAGAATCTACATAAAGAAAACTTTCCAAATGTTGGGTGGCGAACTTGAAGAAAAAATGTTTAGAAACCTAAAAAAAATGAACAGTTATAAAGGATTTTTACAAATGTTGGGTGCAACAGCAGCCCCTTCCCCCTTTGATTCTCTGTCCTTGCTTGTGAAGTGTGAACTTGTGGCTGTCAATCTAGTTTCTGTTCTGTTTTGAGTGGCTCATAAGCTATTGTCTGCTTGTCAGTGTCAGTTAATGGAAAGGACATGAAAATCCAGATATTGTTTATATGTTGCTTAAGTTCTATGTTGTTTCTTTATGATGCATATGTTGTATGGTTACCATATTTATCCTAAAGGTAAATTATGTATTCAATCAATTCTCAACTGTTGATGTTGTGCTGCAATGTGCTTTGCTGGAGTTGTATAGTCCTCTAAGATCCTTAATGTGAAGCCCGTTCTAGAATTTTTATATGTTTTCTTGATGTCTTATTCTACCCCTCAATCTTTTCTCATATTTTCCTTCTTGAATTTACAAGGGCAAAACAACCATTCCACCACCCTAACATTTAAAGCATTAACATTTATTTTAAATTAGAAAGTGAAAGACATATTGTTGGCAATCACTGCCCATTGTTTTGGCTGGAGAATGGTGTTTTGATTGGTAGAAAGGATTTTTAAATTCCAATTTTGGATTTTCCGCTTTCTTTATCATGTTTGAGAAATAACTAAGAAATGAAACTTGTTCTTTTGCAGGGACCAAGTTCTTTGTTGTGTGTGAACCTGGTACACAGCATATGGAGGGTCTTTTAAAACATATCTATGAATTATATACTGATTATGTCCTGAAGAACCCCTTCTATGAAATGGAGATGCCAATTAGGTGCGAACTATTTGATATCAACTTGGCTCAGGCAGTGCAGAAGGACCGCGTTGCCTTGTTGGCGAGATGAACTCCTCCTTTCTCTGCTTAATGTATCCAGGAGCTTAATGTATACATTTCAACTCCGGTTTCTATTGACAGGATAATCGTTATGTGAGCTTAATATGCTCAGACATAGGTACAGATGTTTAGGAAGGCCTTGGGAACGCATTGAGTTTTCCAGACTGCATAGCTTGAAAATTCTCAGTTGGCTCTTAAGAAAGTTTCAGAGATGAATTTGTCTTTGTTTTTTTGGCAAAAAGCTGTTGCTACATTGCATACTTGTGTTATAATCCATGTAAGTACTGTGATGTTGGATGTTTTTGATTTATTAATTACAGTTTCTTCTGAAGTTGGAAGGCTTGATGTTTTAGGAAAGGTCATCCACTTAACCTTTCAAAGCAATCAATAAGTAAATAGTTTGGTCTACTCTTTGCCTCATATTTGCTAGAATTAATGACTTTATAGATTATAATGAAGCAATTCTTTCACTTTTCAAGCAGACCAGCAAATGCAACATTTCAACAGGACAAAGGAAAAGAAGAACCAAACAACTCGTAATTTTGCCTTTTCAATAATCTGGTGGCTTCAAGTAGTGAGTAGTAAACACACTGTGAACTAAGATTTGAGTTCTTCTTATGACATTATGAAGTGCTTAGGCATATTAGTTTGAGTTAGATGCCATGCCACCCAGCGCCTTTCACCAGGTCACCTTGACAATGTAAAAAAGAGGGAAGAAAATAAAAAAAACCAATCCTTCATCTGGGATCGGAAACACAATTCTCAGTTAAAATAAACAATATCACAAAAGGAAAAAATCAAGTTTCCCACAAAAAAAAAAAAAAAAAAAATCAATCATTCATGTTCTGCACATTCTCATAATAAGCTTTAGGAACATAATTATTAGCAACATACAAATTAACACTAGCAGAAGCTTCACAAGTCAAAATCATATCTTCACTAATCCCTGCCGTTGAATAATTATTCCAATTAGGAGGAATCCCATTCTCACATCTATAAGCCAAATCTTGGCTTTGTCCCAATTGAATTATCTCTTTATACTTTCCTTTCTTGGACAATGCATAAGCCACTTCGATTTTCTTCAAAATCAATTTATAAATAATCACACAATCTTCGTAAGAACCTTTCAATAATAGCCCATCATGAATATCAGCCGTTGGATTCTGACTCTGACTAAGTTGTACAAATTTCTTCAAGTTTTGAATGGCTTGATTTCTTGTTAGATTGATGGAAATCAAAGACAATTGAGGGAGAGTTGAAGAATCCGTCCGAGAATCAGTCTCAAGAATCTTAACACATGTTTCTTCATTTTGTGTTTGAGAACAAATGTTGTACAAGGTTTCATGTTTGATTCCTAAAGAAAGAGAAATCATCATCATCATCATCATCATCAATGATAAGAAACAAGGTAGAAGAAAATGCTTAGGACCCATGTTTTTTTTTTTTTGTCCACTATTGGTTTTTTCTAAATCCAAGAAGAGGTTTCTTATAGAGAGGAAAGTTGCTTATAGTATTTTATTTATGGAAGTTTGAGAGGAAAAAGGGTTTTTAAAACATGGTACTACTGTGAATTAAGTTTGTATTCTTGGGGAAAAGATTCTTGCATGGGACTTTCTTATTAAAACTTTCATTAATTTGAGATTTTCTATGATTCTTTACCATATGTATATATGTTGTCATAGAAATAATGAATTTTTTAAATATGTGACAGGACTAAAGTCCAGTCAACATTTATATATGAGAATCAAATTTAAATATAAAAATTTAATGTATTATTTATTTTTTATATGTATCATATTTAATTTTGAAATAGTTAATAACTTAGTTTTTCTTGGTATAAAAAAATTCGAAATAGCACATATGCTAACTTTTAATATGAAATAAACATAATTTTATATCAGATATATAAAAATATAAAAAAAAATTGAGGTCAGGCCTTCCTTGACCCTAAGATGGCTGTCTAGGACACACATCAAAATATATATATATATATATTAACTTTTAAAATTATAAAATGTTAAATATAATTTATTTTATATTAACATTATCTCAAATGGATCCAGAAATATTCACCATCATGTCCTTTGATTGGCTTGATAATGGATTATGGTGGGATAATTTTATGTCATCTAGTCCCATACTTTATAACCAAAATCTCTTCATGTAATTTAATAATGAATTATTCAGAAGAAAATGTAATAATGAAAACACGAAAGAAAATAGATACAAATGTTAGAAAGAGATGAAAATAGTCAATAAAGATAAATTTCAATTGGATGGTTGGCAGCATAAAGAGTTTTCAAGTTGAGAACTAATTCAATCATTGCAGAGGTAAAGGACAAAGCTTAAAGTTGGAATTTAATATATATATGAAGGAATTTATTGTTTTTATCTCTAAAGAGTCCAATTTAATCATAATCATTATATTTGAACCACTTGCTAAGTAAATAATTAGGTACATCACCAGTGAGTCTTCTGTCTTTACCCCTAAAGCCTAAAGAATTAGGTATATCACCATTATTGGATATCACCAGAGAAACTGCCTTAGCCAAGGTGATCATTTATCTATGTACATGTTTATATATATATATATATATAGAAATTTTTTTACATAGTTGTGGCAAGATAGAAATTTAGTAGTGGATGGTAAAAATATTTTTTATCATAATAGATATTTTAAATTTAAAATACATCCTCTCATTCGATGTATACAAAGAAAAAAAAAAAAAATGTAACAAAGCCGAGAGCCTATGTTTTGCATTGCATGTTAAATAATGTAAAACTAATAGCATACATTTGCAGTTTTCAAGTCCGTTACGGAGGGGATCAGCCCAACCTGGTTTCTATTTAATGGGCCATCAACAATTTGACCCAATTACATAAAATTAAGAGTTCAAAAGGGTCAAAAGAGTCAGCTACAACAATCTCTTTCACCAACTTTTATATGTTACAATAAGAGTGTTATATGCATATTAAAAAAGTAATTGTATCCTCATGTATAACCATAAATTAAGCTGCAGAAGGAAAAAAAATATAACGAATTTTAATAGAATAAAAGAATATAACATTATTATAAATATTTCACCGTTACGATTTAACTAAAACCTTTAATATTATCTCTATTCATATTCTCTTTTTTACCATGAATAAATAAATCTCTAAAGTTTCGAACTAGCAGTACAATAATGAACAACTTTATCTTTATCAATCTCAATTTTTTTATCGCAAAATACTCAAAATTAAATTATAAATTGGAGGAATTGGTTTATAAATTTCTTTAAAAAACATATTTAGAAATGGTATGGGAGGTGTCAATTGAAGCACCTACGATTGTCGGCAATATTTTTTATAATATTTTCTAAAAAATATTATTTAGAAAATCTCATTAAAAAGGAAATATATATTTTTAATCTAACAAGAATAGAATAGGCAATTTTCTAAGTAGGATGCCCCACCTCTCGTATAAAACGGGCTAAAGACGATTTGAACCGCGATTGAAGAGTAGAGGAGATCTTCGTAGGTTTTAAGGTTAGATTCGTAAATAAACATTCCGGCGGCGTTGAAATAAGGAGGGATTTTGGGCCTAATTCAGAAGTAGGCCATTGAACTTTTTCTGGGGTTTGTTGACAATAGCCCATTTTGTGTGTTGTGGAGTGTAAGCCCATGTTCATAAAAAAAGAAAAAACAGTCCATAACGGCGTAGAATGAGCCTTTTGGTAGGTCAAAGAGATGGTCAATGTTTTCGAAGACTTGTATATCGCTGTCCAAATATATCATCCATCCGGCTTTACTCCACAAACTGCGCATTCAGACGCGAATTTCAAATGAATCTTCCAAACTTTAAAAGTATAGAGCATCAATACTAAAACAATCTTGATCAATTGATAGATTCAAGGACAAACATTTTATGTGCGAATTGAGAAATTATCTGATAAGGTAAATTGAAATAGATTAATAACAAAATATCATAGATGTTACACACTTACATATTTAATAAACACGACATTTAGTGTGTAAAACGTGCAAATCAAAAGAGAATATAAGCTAGAATAGTTCATATATTGAAAATTAGAAATTTTAGGTGCGTACTGAATAAATCTTGTCCTGTATAATAATATACAAATCACAAAAGAATGTAAGTTAGAACAATCTCAACATAAAACATAAGAAATTTTTAATTGTCCATTGAATAAACTTGTCTAGTATAATAAAATGCAAACTATTCCAAAAGGCTAGATGGGACGAGCTCACAATGAAAAATTAGAAATTTTAATTGCTCATCGAGAAAATTTCATCTTGAGTATAATATATAGCAGATTAAATCACACTAGAAGGTAAGTTAGGATAAATTCATAATGGAGATTAAATTTGGTGGTAATAGATAAGTCATTTATTTACGAGAAGATAGAATTATAAAATTTATTTACGAGAAAAATATTTCACAAGTGGTAATATGTAAATAAAAGAAGGTGAGAATATATTAATTACGAAGCGTGGAGAAGGTATAGCAAATTGGGTATGATTGATTCTCCGGGGGATGCAGAGAGAGGTTCAATCTCACGGATGATACATACAGCCATGATCCACCAGCATGCGGCAGTGCTCTTGAGGAACATCATCAAGAATTGCCACCATAAGTGACCCTTTTCAAGCCCTTAGCCAAACCCACCACTCCCTTTACATAGTCTCCACTGCCAGCTAAGAACGTTACATATGCATGCTCGGTTAGACTTATTTGCATAAATTATTTCATGTCCAGCAACAACATTATCAGCCATTTTTATTAACCTTAAAGAACTCGAAGAACTTAAACCGCAAATGTTGTTAAGGATTAAGAATCTCGGAGAATGGAGGCCCACGATGCTATCCAAATGGCCTAATGAAGATATATATAGGAAACAGAAAGATCAAGAATCTGAAGGGACAATTGCTTGCCTTGGTTGTTTAGTACTTGGTTTGGTATATTCGCTAGTGAATACAAGAGTTTAAACATAAAATACTAGAAGTTGTATTGATCGTCTCCTTTGATAAAAAAAAAATAAAATAAATTAAGAGTATGAAGACAGACGTTCTTTAAATCTTTAGGGAGAATTGATATAATTGGTTAATCTAGAATGAGAAAAAGGCTTTTGAAATTGAAACTGTACATGCATATCGCTCATTGGGATTTCATCTAAGGGTTGATTATGGTTGGGAATTGGTGCTGAAAGTGAAATTTCATCATTAGAATAATGTAACATTTTTTTGTCTTAATAAATTGTGTGATGGGAGCAGTCAATCGACTTTTATTATTTGTGCTCAATTTTTATGGCCCAACAAATATTGGTAGGAAGAGATACATTTCTTCTTAATCAGTCCAATCCAATAACCTCAAGGGTTCAAATGATTCAGATTCTAACAATCCCACATAAGATATTTTTGAAAATGTATAAGAAGGAACCAAATATACAAATAGAGGTATTGTTCATCTTTATTCTCTGAGGTATACATTTTAATACCCTTACTCTGCCCGATTGTCTATTGACTTAAGCACCAGAGCTAAAAATGGGAGATCAACCTCTTGTTGGTAATTGTTTGTTTGGTCTTGCAGGTGATTTATATCCAAGATCGAGACTCTGAACTCATCATTTGGCGCCCACCGTGTCTTATTCTTTTCTTTCTTCCTTTACTTACTCACATTTTGTGAGCGAAGGCAACTGATCCTACCAATGGGGAAGATATTCCTACTTTTGATCCTCCTCTCATCCCACCTACACTACCAACCATCATCACCCTTCCATTTTCCTTTCCTGTGCCTACTCTATAGGCACCAGGATCTTCAATCTCTTCCATCCCCTTTTCTGGGATAGGTACTCCAACTACTACCTTACAGCAGGAACAGATCCTTCAATTGCAAGCCTTATTAGCATCCTTACAAACCATGTTAACCCAACAAACTGTACCCTCCATCCGATATCTGCCGCTAACCATGGTAACCCAACAAACACTGGCGTAGATGACCCTATTCACGCGTGTTCCTAATGTGGTGTGGGATTTTTGGCAACATAATCCCTTGATCGAGTCTTAAGCTTGTGCACTCGTGCCAAGCCATTTTACTCAAAACTCGAAATATATGATGGCTCTTCAGATCCCACATAGCATATTCTGCGTTTCACCTTTCAAATGTATATTTATAACGCCATAGATATCACATGTTGTCGTATGTTTACCAGTTCTCTAACTGGGAAAGCATTAGCGTCGTATGCTTATCTATCACCAATAAGCATTACTTGTTTCAAAGACTTGGGGGAAAAATTTATCCAAAAATTTCTCCCTCAATTCATCTTTCATCCCATTTCAGATTTCCTTCTAAGTGTTTGGCAGCGACTGTTAGAATCAGTCAGAGATTTCACTGCTCGGTTTAACCAGGCAGCTCAAGAAATTCCCCATCTCTCTGAATACATTCAGGCTTACAAACATGGGTTAACAAACCTAGCCATTTCAAAAAAATTAGCTCAGAAAGAACCATCCAATGTTAATGCTCTTTTAGCCAAAATTCAAATGTTTATTCATGCAGATGATTACGTACGGAGGAAAGGGGGATTGGATAAACATCCTAAGAAATCTAAACAGGAAGATGTGAAACTAAAGCCAAGGATCTTGGACCGATTAGGTCCCTGGAAGCTTGTCTTTCATATATATATATATATATATATATGATTACACCCTGTTATGAGTTCCCTGATCGGAAATCTTACGAAAAATTAGATCCTTGGGGATTCTAGAACGTCTTACAAAGATGTTATCTCCAATAGAGAAGCGAAAAAAGAAAAGTATTACAACTTTCATAAAGACCATGGCCATCACATTGAACAATGGAATGAAAAAGACCATAGAGAAACCGTAGGCAAAAACAAAATAAAATAAAACTACGAAAATCCACCAACAGGATCTGCACATACTAGAAAAACTGATTGGATAGAAATTACCTCAGTGTTTTGATTGTTCGATGTGGAGGCGCTGCTGTTTACGCTTCGCCCTTTACTGGTATCCACGAGACGAACTCCTCTGCAAGCGGTCGGGATGCTAGACCCTTCTGTGTTCTGAAAACTGTTCAAAACTGATCCGACTATCTGGTAATAGGTCGTATTTCGGAGAGAGGAGGCTAGATACTATATCGCCGTTCTAGGGTTTAGGGTTTTATTTTTCTTTAATCAGATAAAGGACGACTACCAAGAAAAGGTTAACATAACCTTTTATAGCTGTCAATATCAAAACCCTAACTGTCATCTAGTGGCAGTTTAATCTCGTCCGTCTATTCCTATAATCATCCAACGGTTGGATGAGTAATATTAAGTAATTAATTTTATTTATTCGATTAAATAAAATTAATTACTTATTAACTTACTAGAAAATACAATATGGAATCTGATTCCCCTTTTGTATACGTTCAACGAATCTGGACACAATCTAGATTCATTGAACGTGGACATTATGCTCATAAGATCGTCTATGCCTGTGACCTTGTAGGTTCACTTAACGTTGGCAGTGAATGAAAAATGTCCTAGACATTTATTCACAGAACATAAGCGGCCTCTAGCAAGACATTATGCTTACTGAGAAGAAATACTTATAACTTAAACCCATGCAATATTTCTTCTTCACTTTGGGTCATGTCCAATACAATATTCTCAATATGTATTTATGAATTGATTTTATATCTCATATTCATGATCAGTAAAACTTGACCATCAATCAACTTCACACTAGTTTATAAGATGTAACAAACTACGGACAAATAAGAATAGTATTTTATTAGCTATAAGGGCTTTACTATCAAGTCACATACTTGATGACCAAGAGCATAAAATACAATTAAAAAATACATGCTTCATAAATCATAAATGTAAGTCAATTGGTCTTAGGGCATATACTAACAACTTTCATAAAGACCATGGCCACCACATTGAACAATGGAATGAGTTGAAAAAGGCCGTAGAGAACGCAATCAAGAAAGGAGAATTGAAGGAGTTCATTGAAAATGCCTCTTCTAAGAGAACTTTAAGTAATGAATTTGGGAGAAAACTGTGGCAAGAAGAGAAGTAAAGTACTAAAAATGACATTTCCCCATCGAAGATGAAGGTCATTAACGTCATATAAGATGTTGGCCTTCCAGCTTCCCGAAAGCAATCGTGAGAGACGCATTGTGATGATCTTTGGTTATTACCATGACCATTGGTCAATGTGTTATTAAGCATATTCTTGTTGACAATGACAGTTCAGTTAGTGTTCTCTTTAAAGACACTTTAAAGACAAATGGACGTTCCTTGGGATAAAGTCCTACCATACTTAGCTCCATAAGTCAGTTTTACCAGCCAAACCATCAAATATGATGGCAAGATCAGTGTTCCTATTTCTGTGGGAGACACTGCCCATATGGTAGAATTCCTAACTGTGTCTGTACTATCTGTTAGTTATATGCCCTAGACCAGTTTACTTACATTTATATTGGTTATTTATGAGACATGTATTTGGAATTGTATTTTATGCTCTTGGTCATCAAGTATGTGACTTGATAGTAAAACCTTCTTGCTAATAAAATACTATTTTTGTTTGTGCCTAGTTTTATTACATCTTGTATTATTAAAACTAGTATGAAGTTGATTGATGATCAAGTTTTATTGATTATGAATATGAGATATAAAATCAATTCATAAATACATATTGAGAATATTGTATTGGACATGACCCAGAGTGAATAAGAAATATTTCATGGGTTTAAGTCATAAGTATTCTTCTCAGTTTTATGTTTAGTGTCCTTTGACCTAATGTTTCTAATGCTTCTTGCATGGGGAGAAAATATGTTTTGACATAGTCAAACATCACTTTTAATCAGGTAATTATTATGGCTATTTGTTGGGCTATTTTCTTGTCAAGGCTTGAATATTAGAGATAGTGAAAGGGATTTGTCTCTCTTTTATTAGAGAGAGATATCCATGGGCCCCTTGATAAGGAAGACTGGAAAATACGCATGGCCATGCTCAAATAAGTATTAATAAAATGTTATTAACATTATTTATCAGAACAGTCTACCTGGTGATCAAGTAAATGGTTAATTAAGCTTTATAAGGATGACTTGGTCCATGCCTTATACTTAATTAGGATATCGTGTGATAAAAGGAATAAATATTAAAACTGATGTTAGGTTATCATATATTTTACTTAACTTGGGTAAGCATAATGTCTTGCTAGAGGCAACTTACGTTTTATGGATAATGTCTAGGATATTTTTTCTATTCATTGCCAACGTTAAGTGAACCTACATGATCACACGCATAGACAATCTTGTGAGCACGATGTCCACGTTCAATGAATCTAGATCATGTCCAGATTCGTTGAACGTATACAAAAAGGGATCAGGTTCTGTGTTGTATTTATTTTGTATATTAAATAAGTAACTAATTTATTTATCAAATAAATGAAATTAATTACTTAATAGTATTCATCCAACCATTGGATGATTATAGGAATAGACGGACGAGATTAAAATTTTCATTAGATAACAATTAGGGTTCTGATGTTGACAGCTATAAAAGGTTATGGGTAACCTTTTTCCGTGGATATCTTCCACTCATTAAAAAAAAACTTTAACCCTAGAACGGCGAGGATATTATCTTGCCTCTCTCTCTCCGAAATTCCAAAGCATTACCAGCTAGTTAGGGTTTGTTTTGAATAGTTTTTAGAACGCTGAGGGGCTAGCATCCTGATCGCTTGCAGAGGAAGTCGTCGCGTGGATACCAGTAGAGGGCGAAGCGTAAATAGCAGCGCCTCTATACCTAGGATCATCAAAACATTGAGGTAGTTTTTCTTTCCAATCGATTTTTCTAGTATGTGCAGATCATGTTGGCGGTGTTCGTAGTTTTTTTTATTATGCTTTTGTCTAAGAATTTCCATCAACATCATCGTACAATTATATCATGAGACACCCATTATTGAAACAATTAGAAGCCAAAGTGTCTATTTATCTATAGAAGTTCCCAATGGTAATGAATTGCAAATGATTTACGACAATAAAAAAGCTGGACAGGAATGTTACTTTGCCACTGTTAAAGAAGTGGAGAAAATAGAGGAAGAATAAGGTAAAATACCTAAACTAGAACCCGATGGAAAATTTGAGCTCTTCATTCTTGATGTGAAGAAACCGGATCAAACTGTAAAGATTCGAAAACATTTGCCGATTGCCTTGCGAATGAAATTAGTAGAAATCTTGGTAGAATTCAAAGACATCTTTGCTTGGTCTTCTTCAGATTTGGGTACTATACCTCGACACATTGCTGAACACAGGTTGGGGATTCCAGAAGGAACAAAGTTGACCTTTCAAGAAAAGAGCATTTGCAAAAGTTAGAGAAGAAATTATCAAGAAAGAGGTCAATGAGTTACTTGCAGCGAGAATCATCAAACTAATTGATTTTCCCAAGTGTCTTTCCATCCCAATAGTGGTAGCTAAACCACGAGGTTCTTGGCGCGTATAGATTTTACAGATCTAAATAAAGTAATTCCAAAAAAGCCTTAACCCCTTCCACGAATTTATCAATTAGTGGATTCTATAGCTCGAGTTGCTTTCTTTCCTTGATGCTTAAAGGGATATTATCAGATCCCGATGGCGAATGAGGATATATGGCTAAGACAGCTTTTGTCACAGATGATGACGTTTATTGTTACACCAGAATGCCGTTTGGGTTAAAGAATGCTGGAGCAGATTTTTAGGAAGACATGAATAAATCTTTTGAGGGGCTCATTGGGAAAACTGTCAAAGTTTATATTAATGATATCATTGTCAAATCTAAGACAAAAGAAACTGCTTAGATGATTTGAGACAATTTTTGATCGGATTTGGCGGATTGGGATGAGACTTAACCATAAGAAATGCACATTCGGAGTATTATCTAGTAAATGTTTGGGCTATTTGGTCTCAGAGAACGGCATGGAAGCTAATCTAGTAAAAATCAAGAGTATTCAAGATATGCCAGAGCCTAAAGCAGTCAAAGAGGTCTAGAGATTAGCATCCTTGTGTCGATTTTAGTAAGAAAAGGGAAACTAGTATCCCTTTTTACCAGATTTTAAGGCATCTAACCAATTTTGTCTAGACAACGGAGGCTAGTAAAGCTTTTCAAAAGCTTAAGGTTACCTTTCTTCCCTTTCCCTGTTAGTTACTCCCATAGCTAATGAGACATTGTATTTGTACTCAGCAACCACTCTCAAAGTGATTAGCTTTGTACTTTGCTACAAGTGTGATAATACAATGAAACCTATTTAGGCCAGAAGAGCATTATAGTTCTCTAGAAAAACACATTTTATGTTTAGTTATAATGTGAGGAAGTTAAAACTATACTTTCAAGCACATGCAATTAATGTTTTAACCAACATACCTCTGAGACATGTATTACACAAACCCGATATATCAGGACAAACTTCCAAATAGGCTTTGGAGCTAAGTGAATACTAAATTAACTGCTCCTCTAAAAAAACCATCCAAGGTAAGGTTCTTGCTGATTTCATAGTGGAATGTACTCTTTCCGAAAACCCTAGCAATGATAAATCTCGTTTCACTCCCGACACAACTCCAACATAGATTCTCAATGTCGATAGTTCCACGAGAGAGAAATATAAAAGAGCATGTTTCATTCTAGAAAATCCCGATGGTCATTAGTATGCATACACCTTGAAATTCTTGTTCCCCGTTAGTTACAATGAGATAGAATATGAAGCTCTTTTAGCAGGATTGAGAATGGCTCAAAGCCTCAAAATTACTCATCTTTGTGTTCAAGGTGATTCACAGTGGTCATTTGGTACATTAATGGCATTTTTGAAGCAAAAGGGGACAATATGTAGAAATATTTAGCTTGTGTTCAATAGTTAACTTCAGGATATTTAACAATCCTTTTTCAAAAAGTACCCTAAGAGGAGAACGTATGAGATGATATGTTGTCTAAACTTAGTGTGGGTGAGCCAATGGAAGGAACGTGGTTAGTGTCTCTCCAAGAAAAAAGTATAGCGGAAGATATTTGTGTTACAGACATTACTAAAGACTGGACACAACCAATCAAAGATTACATCCTAGAAGAAAAATTGGCTAGTGATGAAAAAATAGCTAGAAAAATCCGCACAACTCCTGCTAGATATGTCCTCATTGATGATCAGTTGTACAGAACTATGGGCACTTGGTCTTTGTTAAACTGTGTCAATGTGAAAGATGGAAAATATGTGTTATGGGAAATACATGAAGGTATTTATGGTTCTCACATTGGAACTGAAGCACTGGTAAAGAAAGCTTTAAGATATGGATATTACTAGCTCACTATGAAAGAAGATGCTGTTAGTTTGGTCATAACTTGTACAAAGTGCTAGATATATGCTAATGAGCATCATATCCCAATGTCGGAGTACCACACCTTTGGTACTCCGGTACCTTTTGCCTAGTGGGGGATCGATCTCCAAGACCATTCCCTAAAGCTCTTGCTGGAAAAAATTACTTGGTAGTTGCTATTGACCACTTCTCCTGTTGGATCGAAGTCAAAGCATTGGCAAGTATCATGGCAAAGAAAGTTAAAGAATTCTTTTATGAGGATGTCATTTGCCAATTTGGGATTCCTAAAATCCTTATATTAGATAACAGAAAATAGTTTGATTCCAAAGAGAGTTTGGGGATTTTTGTGAATAGTTGGGAATTGAACAAAGATTCACGTCTATAGGTTGTCCTCAAACAAACGGGGACACTGAAGTAACTAACAAAACTATTTTACAAGGATTGAAAATTAGAAGAACTCCCAAGTGTGTTGTGGTCATACAGAACCACTTCAAGAAAAGCCATAGGGGGAAATCCTTTCACTTTATATTTTGGGGTAAATGCTGTTATACCAGCTAAGATTGGCAATGAATCTTTGCAATGTATGGCATTTGATGAGCAAGAAAATGACCAAATGATGTGTGAGCACTTGACACTTATAGATGAAGTCCGTGAACAAGCTTCTAAAAGGGACGAACATTACAAAAAACAAGTGGCCCGATATCATAATGCAAAGTCAAACCTTCAACAATTAAAAGAGGGGGATCTAGTCTGTAGAAAAATGAAGTTAGTAGAGTTGATTCAAACAGAAAGTTAGATCTAACTTGGGAAGGACCATATTAGGTTGTTGAATGTAATAACAATGGAAGTTACAGGTTGTAGGATGTTGAGGGAAAAATTCTGGCAAGGGCTTGAAATAGTTTCAATCTTAATTTTTTTTTCCTTAAATAAAGTTATCTCATATAACTTATCATGTATTTGAGTATGTCACAAATATCAAATACATATTCCATTATCTATATTTCATGACTAAAAAACATCTGGTTAGTTCCAAGTCATCCATGACATAGCAAGTTATTAACATAGACATAGTTGGTTATCCTTCTACTTTTTCTATATGCTTAAACATATAGTAGTCATAGGTTTTCATCAGAAAACATTTTTCATAACTTTTACATACACATTTTTTCATCGTTGGTCATGATGTTACAGCTCAAGTCAAAGATTCAAAATAAACAAAGTATAAAAACAAAGTATATATATTTATATAGGTGTGTGTGTATATATGTGTGTTGTGTGTGTACATATGTGTGTATATATGTACATATATATACATACATATATATTTTGTAAATAACCATTAACAAGACTATTTTGGGACCTACATTATCAAAAGATACCAGGGGGCCATCCCCGATAACTTATATGGCCAACAACAAACAAAAGTAAACAAAAATACATATCAGGGGCCATTCCTGATAAGCCTCACATCCTACCATCCCACTTGCAGGGGGTCTGCCATCCACAAAAACTTAAATTTTCTTAAAATATTTTTTCAGAGGCCCTGTTAACCCTCTGCTTCACTATTATTGGCGTCCTGAGTAGCTTCATGTGTCTCCAGAAGCTTCTGCCTGATAGCCAGTTCCCTTTCCTTCTAGTAAAGGTCCTCCCTTAGTATGGCCCTTATCTTTAAGTATAAATACTTGTCTAGATAAAGAGAGTGGAGATGCACATCCGAAAAAATACAGCCGACTAGTGATATGGCTTCTTGGGGAGCATACACATCTCCCACAGTCTCCACGAAACGGCCTTTGACAATTTCGATCTCGTGATTTACCTTATGTAGGTCTACCTCCACTTTCGTAACTCCCCCCTGTAGTCCCAGATACACCTTCAGTAAAGTTATGAATTTTTCAAATGAGAAAGTATCATATTATTTGATAATTGGAAGTAGAGGAACTCAGATATATTCTTGCCAATAATGAAGATGCGGGTGTGGCAAAGAGTTAATTCTTTGCAGGTTTGCAGAAAATATAGAGCCAAGAGAAGATAGAATATGGGCTCTTCCTCAATGAGTGGCTATTCACAGCCTCCATTTTCAGATTACAACCCATTTCTCACGAACAAAGAAAAGTATGTTGCTTAAGTTGAAAGGAGGTAAATGACAACAGCGCTTTATATAGGTAAAATTCATACTTCTTGATATACAAAGCGTCTTTTCGGCACGCTTCCCTTGGTAACAACCATCATGACTATTCTTTGGGAACTCAAACATCCTCTTATCTTAACGCGCCACGTGCACTGGTATCTGCACCTTTATTAAATGCACCTCAAGAATCTTAAGGGGCCAGCACACGGAAGGTTTGTGCATGTATCTTCTTTATACGCCCTACTACTGTGCATTACATCATCATATCTCAAGGAGTTTTCATATGAAGTTTCTTCAGTAGATTATTTATAAATTTCACTGGCTTTTTCAAAAATCTATTACAGGTTTCCAAGCCCAAGTATTCTTAATTCTTTATGGACCTATGTTTAAATTACACAATACACTCAAGGATTATACAAGGACTTATTCCTTTCATGGCCATTATGGGCTCACTCATAAAGATAGCCATTTGATTTAATCATACAAGTTTAATCCATTAACAAGTTACGAGTAATACTACATGTTTCATTACACAAAATAAAAACTTCAAAACATCGAACTTTAGGCTGATATACAAGGTCCAAGTTTATCTAAGGGAGATGGCTAAGTCTTCATAATCCCACAAATATTCTATGCACCGCTAGGCTTATTTTCCATTTTTCTCTTTCCCATTAGAGAAGTACTCTTTCTTTTTCCACAAGGAGATGTAACTTCTTAACCTATCTTGGAATTCTTTTCTGCAATTTGGGCTACATCCGTTCTCTTCTCAACATGATTATTACCTTCCTGTTATCCTTCAATCCAGATGGCACTAGCATCCTTAGATGCTACTTATCCTAGAAAATATTTCTCTCCCGGTACATTAATAACCGGATCAGTGATACAACTGCATGCTTCTAAGTGCACTCTCGCTGCTTCAACATATCGATCATCTCAAAGAGTTAGAGAGGGAGTATCTAGAATACTAGTTTTCGAATGGTCATGTAACTCGCTCCCTTTCTGATCTGTAGAAACTTGTCAGAAAACATAAGTATGGTCATATATGTTGATTATGTGGCGGCACAAAAACTACAGTGTTATAGCGGCACTATGTGTTGGCATAGTTTTAAGAAACTTGATAAAATCCCAACAAATCTAGGATCATGAGCTAAGACGTGGAAGTTCAGTTAAGGTAAGATTGAAGCATAAAGAATGGTCAGAATCCTAAAGGAAAATAGGATTTGTAGGGAATCAAAAAAAGCATTATTTGGAAACTAAATCCTTGGTCCACATTCTTTAAGAAATACACGACTAACAAATGAACCTCACGCATCTATAAATAAAGCTTTGTAATGGAAAGGTGAGGTTCAGTCGTTCTGCAATTCTTCGAAGATATTCTGCTTGAGAGAAGACAGCAATTCACGGGGGTTGAGTTTGTGTAGTCACAAACTTCAAACATTGTGATTCTCCATTGATGCTTATTGTTCATCTTTCATAATACAATGGAGTTTTTGTTTTGAAGATCATAACTTCTAGGAATAGAAGTTATGCTACTATTTAACGGAGTTGAAGACTTAAAGGGATTCAAGGAGAAGTAGCTTATTCCAAGGGGGAGCCTTGAAGAGTTGAAGGGATTTTTCAGCTGTGCTGCAGTTCAACAGTGTTGAGGATTGAAGGGAGTTCAAGTCCGTACAACCACACACTAAGGGGAAGCCTTGAATAGTTGGAGGGATTTAACTATGCAGTGTGCAAAGGGAGTTTGCACTGATTCCACTAGAGAAACTCTAGATGTGTAAAAGAGTTAGGAGTTTTCTTGTACTGTGTTGACAGTTTTAGTGGATTGCTTTCCGGGCATAGTCTTGCAGATGTAGGCTTGGCCCGAACTGCATTACTGATGTATGAAAAATAAAAGTAATAAAAATGGGGTGGAATCCTAATCACTACAATGCAAGGCAAGTGGACCTAACAATATAGAGGTAAGTTTCAATCTGAGTGTCGAATCTCTAAAGGACGGACGACGGCTCAAGTACTAATCGAGTTTCTAATGTTTAGTCAGAAAAGATGGTCGTTGATTAAAAAGAAATAAAAACTGAAAACAAGTAAATAACTAAAAGAAAGCAAAATAAAACGGTTTTTAAAAAATTATGAAGACAAGAGTTTGGATTGGTGGAAGCCCCCTAATCCTTGTTACTAATTCAATTGGAAAAAACTTTAATGAAAACGATGTTGAGTTAATTGAGTTGGGTCATCACTAAAATCGGGCAATCTCTATCTCAAGGACGAAAGCCACCCTACTCACTAACCGTTAGAGGAAAATCTTTTTTCTCCATAGCAAATTATGAATGCATTAAACTTAGATGATTTAAAAGACCTGAAAGTGCAATATCGTATCTCTAGTAAATTGTCCCAATTAACTCCCAATTGGTTGCCCTAGATTGTTCTTTCTTTTTAAATTCCGAACAATCTTGATCTAATCTCAGACAATTAAATTACGAACAAATGCAATTGGAAGACAACTTAAATTAAAACAAACATCTAAATCAAGAAATTAAACCAAGAACTTCATAATCAAGAACTAGGGATCAACCCCAAACCAAACAATAAAAACTACTAACTATTCATTATAAAAAAAACTGTAATAAAACATAAAATTCAATAACAAGAAGGGAAAAAGAAAGCTTAGGATTGAAAATCGAAGCTGCAATTGAAATCCCAAACGTCGTCTAAGCTCGTCTTTCGAGTTGCCAAGTTGAAAATTGAAATCTTGAAAATAAGTCTGCAATTCTTGAATCTAAGAAACAAAAATTGCATAAATCTTCAAACTTTATTACCTACTTGGATGTATAAAAGCCTGAATTCAAAGAGTGTTTAATCTAATCTAACTTAACTAATCTAATTCTAACATAACTAATCTAATCTAAATCCTAAATTGTATATGTATCTAATTATATCTAAAACATCCTAAAGCATGTCTACAATAGCTGGAAAAGGACCCCTTATATAGAGGGTAAAAATACAAGAAAATCAAGTTGAAATTTGAATAAAATACAAGAAAATCGAGTTTGTTTTGGACTCAACCGCCCCTTGCCAGCATACCCTACTGCCAATGGTAGGGCAAGGCCTACTGTCCATGGTAGGTCTCTGTTGACAACGCCTCTTGATCCTCGACACCTACCAGCGATGGTAGGTTAGTCTACCTCACACGATAGGTTGCTGAATTTTTGCCGACGGCTCCGCTTTCATCGTTTTTGCTCTGTTTTCATCCTTTTTCATTTTCTTTTCATCGTTTTCACTTCTGGAGGGCACCTAAGACAAGGATAAGAGATATTAGATACTTTTACATATTAAAAATACCGAAAATGATGAAATTAACATAGAGAAAATATAGACAGATATGCACTTATCAAATACCCCTACACTTATCCATTGCTTGCCCTTAAGCAACACAAACTAAATAGGCAAAATGAAGGATACAAAACTTTTATTCTAGAAAGACCAAACACGAAAATGACATAAGCTGAAATATGAATAGTTAAAATCTCAAAACAATTACAAACATTTGTAGCTCAAAATAATCAAAACAAAGTCATCAAAAAAAAGAAAAAAACAAAAACAAAAACGAAAATTTAGAAAAACAAAAGATAAAACTACTTCAATGGAGCACTTCACTTCCCAACTCCAGATAATCCCAAAAATAGACAAATGACAAAATCACTAAGTCCACCACAAGTTACTAAAAATCATTACCAATCAAATGTGTGCATGTGAGTTTGCTCATGCCATTTTTCACAGAAAAAAAAGAGGAATGTTAAGTGATTAGCATAAAGAAATATTTTCAAATATAATGCACACAACTCATACTTTTCTATCATTTAGCCACATTAAAGTCTATTTTAGGTCGTTCCTGGATTAGGTAGGACTTCTGGCTTGTAATATTAGGTTAGGGACATAAGTAGGCTACAAATGAAAGTAAAAAGAGAGGAAAACAAACGAGATAAAGCTAATGCAACTGAAAGGACAAGATAACAAAATAAAAGAAACACTTTTCAGCCACTGTGTTCACTTTTCTCACTCATCTTTGTACTTTTTACTTCATTCCTCCTTTATGTATACCCTATCTAACAACATACTTTCTCAAGAATTTCTTCAAGAATAACCAAATAAGAGAGAGATGCTTGAATTTTTCTCAAGATTTTTCTATAAAATAAAGGCACATATTTTTTCTTCATTTTTTATCATTTTTTTTGTCATTTTTTCTTGACTTTTTCTGTTTTTCTATATTTATTTCTTTTCAAGCATCAATATTTTTCTTTTTTTTTCTCTATTTTGCCAAAGCACCGAACACATGATATTACCAAAAAATACCCTTTCTTTATAAAATAGGCTTTTCTTTCTTTCTGTACCCCTTTTATCCACACACTTATCCATTTCTTTCACTCAAAATGGCCAAAATTCTATACTAACCATTAGCTAAGTTTTGCTCAAAACGATCAAAAGTCTATACTAACCATTAGCTCCACGAATTGAGGTTTTATATAGTGAGGTTAAAAGAACAAAGAAAAAAGAAAGGAGTATAACCCTTGGCATAAAGGCACAAAAAGGGAACTAGGGATTGATTTCATCAAGGAATATGATAAAAAAGACACAATTGGTTCAAAGAAGGCCTAAGACCATCATCTCTGGGACCATCATATACTAGACTTCTTTGTTTTTAAAGACAGAAAAATCATGAAACTGCAGGAAAAGTTCAAAAATTATTATGATAATGCTAATAGCCCAAGATTTCTAATATTCTATTACTAAAACAACATTCACAAGTGCATAAAAACCATTGAGCATGTAAGAAACTTAGTACATATGGTTTTCCAGGTAATTAAGTAATACGTCATTTTCAAAAAACCTAAGGAATTTTTGAGTCATAAACACTATCAAAAGTGATGAAAACAAAATATTTTTTGATTTTTAAATAAGAAAGTAAAAAGTAAAGAAAAGAAAATATTTTAGGGATTTTTAAATTTTTTGAATTTTTTTGGAATTTTTTGAATAAGAGACTAGAAAAAAACTTAAATAAATAAAAAGAATAAACTAACATAAAAAAACTTAAATAAAGAAAACGAATAAAAGAGACTAATAGAAAAAACCTTGAAAAAACGAAAATACTCCCCCACACTTAATATCACCTTGTCCTCAATGTAGGGGTTAGACTAAAAGAAAAACGGAAACAAAAACATACATGGGAAATAATCCCCCAGATATAAAGCAATAAAGTACATCAGGAAGCCATCCCCACGCAAAAATAAAATAAAGAAAGGAAAAAAAACAAAAAGATGAAAATAAAATTTTTTAAGGAAAATAAATAAAATAAAAGAATCGAAAATAAAAGAAAAGAAAAGAAAGAAAAACTCCCTATTGTGGACCAAAGTCCGTGCCGCCTCCTCCATTACTGCCTTGATCAGGCATGAATCTTTGGTATAATCTGGCTAGCATTACTTCTTGTGGATCTATTGATGCCCTTTTATGTGCCAACTTGTTCGCATAGCGGCGAGTGGACTCTACCATTTCCATCAACTGCATCCCTTGGATCTCTTGAGTGATCCAGAGTTTCTCAAAGGCAGCCCGCATTTCTGTCAGGAATGCATCTATCAGGACCATATTTTGGGCACCGGCCTCGTCCTCCTCATCATCTGAGAGGTTGTAGGACTCATCTGCCTCATCATCATTCTCAACTGGTTGCTAGGAAGACATCCCCAGGCCGGTTTGGGTAGTTTTCTTTATTGAGCAAAAATCGACCAGGTTGCGATCCCGCATCCTATCTTCAGATAGTGGGATCCATACTTGGTTATCCTTGTCCTATGAGTAAACGTAGTTATTAAAAGTTGTGAATTTAATAACCTGTTGTGGTCCTGTTGATAATCATCATTCTCCTGTAAAGTTGACATGACAAGCAACAAAAATTCTAGATAAAATTACAGGATAACGAAAAGCACGCTTTTTGGTAGGGTCATACCCAGTATTACGCATTGTTTGGATTATCAAGGAAGAGAGGAACAGGGGTGAGCAGTTGTGGAGTTTCTCTAACAAATAAATATCAATGATATGGAATTCACTAAGCCTGCCCTCTTTTGAACAAGCGTGTGTTGAAAGAAATAAGCAAGAGTACGATAAAGAAGATTCGGGAAGTCGTCCCTGTGGATGATTCGGCGACGGTCCATTACTTGTGGCCAGATCTCAAAACGGCTACATGCCGCGTCAAAATTTCATCCGGGTCCTCATCAAATGGATTTTCTATTAGAATCCATAGTTACTGTATTCCAGTTGTTTGGAATCCCAAGAATGAAAGCCAGGTATTCCCTATTGAGAATGATCCTAACCCGTTTGATAGTTGAAATGATTATTTTGAGATCCTTATCTATTTTGTGGGTCATATTAGCATAGAATTCTTGGACAAGGTTATGGTAGTACTTTCCAGAAATGAAAATGAGAGGAACCCAAACCAACCCTCTAAAAAGATTTTCAACATTAAAATGTCCGATGATCGACTTATCGAATGACTTTTCAACAAAAATTTTGAGAAACGCTCTTTTAGTTGCCCATTGATGGGCCACCTGAGAGAGGTGCTTCGGATAAAGAAGGATATCGGGGTCGGGCGAGGTCCCCGCAACTCGAGCCCGTTTGGATTTTGAGAATGAAGCAACGGATTTCTTGGGAGCCATAGAGAGGGATAACAATCAAAAAAGGAAAAGGAAGAAAAAGGAAAATAACAATGCAACACAATGGCACCAACACAGAAATAACAAAAATTGCACCAAAACTCACAAAAGAATAAATACTAGCATTTCCCGTGTGTGCTATAGTTATCTAACGTTGCATGTGGGTGCGAAAGTGTGCAAAACAAGGAAACCACAACTAGAAAAATACTAGCAACAATGCTTCTAACAAGATTAATAACACGAAAATAAGTCCAAAAATTCAAGAATTAAGCATAAGCAAACTATAAAAAGGAGGCACAAAGTTTTAAGAAATAGCCTATGTTTGTTTGAGAAAACAAACTATGGCCTAAAAAATTTGCTTGTTTTCATGCCCCGTTCGGATTGCTACCAGAAGTTCGCCGGAAAATTTTCTTGGATTATTTTCTGCAAATTTTTGCGAGAAAATAAGAGAAAACACAAAACAAAGTTAGTATCTAACAACAATTAACATAAAGAATCGAAATTACAAAAAATACCAAGAAAAAGAAATTAAGAGAGAAGGTTAGAGGGAAGAATTTTAATAGAAATATGGTTTTGGAGGGAAGAAGGAAGAAGAAGAAGAGTTTAGCATAAAATTTGTGTAGAGAAGAGGAATGGAGGCGGTAGGAGAGTTAGAAGAAAAGAATAAGTAAGAGAAGAGAGAAGAAAAGAAATAAAGAAACAAACCAAGAGATGGAGAGGTGGAGGAGTTGCCGCCGTTCTGCTCGTCAGAGGAGAGGAGAGGTCGCCGGAAAAAAATGGAGAGAGAAGGGGAGAGTGCTTGGAGAAGTTGGAGAGGTTAAGAGAGTTTGAGAGAATAGGAAGAGGGAAAGAAAATATTCAAGGGTTTTGGAGGAGAATGGGGGAAATTTTAATTAGAAGCTGAAATTTTGGTACCTAATTAGGTCGACCTGACCCATTTTGCCTTGGAAACTTGAACTGCTACCCTAATCTGGACCTACCGTTGATGGTAGGGCGAGAAAAGTCCACGGTAGATCTCTATCTTGCTCGAGCCGAGAAACACCTAGAACCTACTGCTTGCGGTGGGTTGAGCCTACCGTCCGTGGTAGGCTTCTGCCGGAATGCCGTTTTGCTTTGTTTTCTACAATTTTGTGCCCCCATTCAAGCCACCTACCTTATAAACTCAAATAATCTTCACGTAAGCCTTTGGGCTGTCACTTTTTCTCTTCAAAACAATCTCGTAACACAACATCGACAAGCAATCAAAATAGAAAACAAAAGTGTAAAACTTAAAAGTAAAATTTTTACAATTACAATTACAAAGAGTTAAAAGAATACTCCCCTTTCTTAGGTGCTAATTGTACCTCCCGGATCACAGAAATTCGGGTTGTTCTTCAACTCTTTCTTCCGTATCGGTACCTAATTCCATCTTGCCGTTCTTTAAATTTGTGGCGATTTGCCTTTGTTTCTTACATTTCTTACTTGACTCTTCTTTGCTTTCCTTTCTAGTGGGTTCCTGCACGTTTGAAGATACTTTGTTAGTTTTATGAGTTATAATGTATGAGTTATCTTTAGTTTTGGATGGAGAGGTCGGGAGCAAAAGAAATTTGAACTTTATCTTGTTTCCTTTGACCTTTAATATTAACTTCCATTTTTCCATATCTATTAACGCCCTAGAAGTATGTAAGAAAGGGTAACCTTAAATAATAGGAAAATCAACGTCTTTCTTCATGTCCAAAACTACAAAGTCAACAGGGAAGACTAAATCCTTCACTTTGACTAACACATCCTCAATTACCCCTTTAGGATATCTAACACTTACATCTGCTAGACTATTTTACATTATGACAGGTTTTGGGGTACCTAAACCTAGACAAATATGCACTTATCGGTTACCAATTTCTGTGTCTTGTTTATTTGTGTTGTTCATTGTGTTTTACACTGTGTATTTGATATGTGTAAAATGGGATGTGATCCTAATTACTACAATGCAATGCGAGTGGATCAAACAAAGTAGAGATGAGTTTCAACCCGAGTGTCGAATCTCTCAAGGACGGACGAAGGTTCAAGTACTAATCGTGTTTCTAATGTTTAGTCGAGAAAATATGATGTTGTTGATAAAGAAGAAATAAAAACAAGTAACTCAATTAAACGAAAGCAAATAAACACGATTTTAAAAGAATTATAAAGACGAGTTTGGGTTGGTGGAATCCCCCCTAATCCTTGTTACTAATTCAATTGGAAAAACTTTAATGAAAAAGATGTTGAATTAATTAAGTTGGATCATAACTCAAATCAGGCAATCCCTATCTTTAGGACGAAAACCACCCTACTCACCAGCCCTTAGAGGAAAATCTCATTTCTCCCAAACAAATTATGAGTACAATAAACTTAGGTGATTTAAAAGACGTAAAAGTGCAAAATCGTATCTCTAGTCAATTGCCCCAATTAACTCCCAATTGGTTGCCCTAGATTGTTCTTCCTTTTCAATTCCAATCAACTGAGAATAATATAATCTCGCGACTATTAAATTACAAAAAAAACGCAATTGGAGAACAACTTAAATCAAAACAAACATCAAAATCAAGAAATTAAACCAAGAACTTCACAATCAAGAATTAGGGTTCAACACCAAACCCAACAAGAAATGTTACTCACTATTCATTATAACAAAACAGAAAATTAATAAAAGAATTCAATCACAAGAAATGAAAAAGAAAGTTTAGGATTAAAAATCGAAGCCGCAATTGAATCCCGAACGTCTTCTAAGATCGTCTTTCGAGTCACCAAGTTGAGGACTGAAATCTTGAAACAAAGTCTTCGATTCTTGAATCCAAGAAGCTAAATCTTGCAGAAATCTTGAAATTCTATTAACTAATGAAAATATAAAAGCTGGAATTTAAAGAGTGTTTAAACTAATCTAACGTAATTAATCTACTCATAATCTAAAGCTATACTAATCTATCTAAAACCAAGTTCTAATCTATTCTAAACTAGTTTTAATGTATCTAATGTGTGTTCCAACAGCTGTAAATAAATCCCCTTATATAGAGGTAAAAAATACAAGAAAACCAAATCAAAATTGGATATGAAATCAAGAAAATCGAGTTTGAATTAGACTTCAATATTTTTCAGTTGTAAAGTCTATCAAAAGTGATGAAAATAAAATATTTTGGGATTTTTTAAATAAGAAAGTACAAAGAAAAGAAAGTAAAATATTTTTGAAAATTTTAAATTTTCTTTTTTTTTTTTTGGAATTTTTTGAATAAGAGACTAACAGAAAAAACTCATACAAGAACGAAAAATAAATAGAGACTAACAAAAAAAATTGACAAAAAGAAAAAGAATAATAGAGACTAACATAAAAAAATTTGAAAGAACGAAAATGCCCTTTACACTTAAAAAATCACATTTTCCTCAATGTGGAAGTTATACTAAAAGAAACATGAAAAAAAAAAAACACATACATGGGAAGCAAAATCGTAGATATAAAGCGATTAAAGCATATCGGGAAGCCATCTCCCCACAAAAAATAACGTAATAAACTAAAAATAAATAACACAAAAGCAACGCAAGAAATTTAAAAGGATAAGAAATAAAACAAAATAATAGAAAATAAAAGAAAAAGAAAGAAAAACTCCCTATTGTGGATCGAAGTTCGTGCTGCCTCCTCCACTGCTGCCTTGATCAGGCATGAATCTTTGGCATAAACGAGCTAGCATTACTTCTTGGAGATCTAGTGATGCCTTTTGATGTGCCAACTCATCTGCATAGCAGCAAGTGGATTCTACTACTTCCATCAACTGCATCCCGTGGATTTCTTGATTGATCCGGAGTTGCTCAAAGGTAGTCCGTATCTCTGTTTGGAATATATCCATCAGGATCGTGTTCTAGGCTTCAGCCTCGTCCTCCTCATCATCTGAGGGGTTATAGGACTCATCAGCCTCATCATCATCCTCAACTGGTTGTGAGGAAGACACTCCCAGGTCAGTTTGGGTGGTTTTCTTAATTGAGCAAAAACCAGCCGGGTTGCGTTCTCGCAACCTATCTTCTTCGGATGGTGGGATCCACACTTGGTTCTCCTCGTCCCATGAGTAAAATCAATTATTAAAAGTTGTGAATTTAATAACCTGCTACGGTCTTGTTGACAATCTTCGTTTTCTTGCAAAATTGACACGACAAGAAGCAAAAACTCTAGATAAAATCACAGGATAATGAAAGACACGCTTTTTGGTGGTATCACACCCAGTATTATGCATTGTTTGGATTATCAAGGAAGAGAGGGATAGGGTGAGTAGTTGAGAAGTTTATCTAACAAATAGATATCAACGATGTGAACTTCACTAAAGCCGTCCCCCCCTTTTTGAACGAGTGTGTGTCCAAAGAAATAAACAAGTGCACGATGAAAGAGATTCGGGAAATGGCCCTTGTGGATGATTCTATAACGGTCTAATGCCCGCGACCGGATCTTAAAACAACTAGAATTGGTATCGAAATTCTAGTCGTGGTCCTCGTAGATTATTTTTCTGTTTGAATCCACGGTGACCGAATTCCCAATGTCTGGGATCCCAAGCATGGTCACCAGACATTCCCTATCAAGAATGATCCTAACCCCTTTGATAGTTGAAATGATTGTTTGGAGATCCTTATTCATTTTATATGTCATATTGGCATAAAATTCTCGAACAAGGTCGGGGTAGTAATCGCCTGAAATGCGAAGGAGAGGAGCCCAACCTAACCCTCTAAAAAGATTTTGAAGATCAAAATATTCGATAACTGATTCATCGAACGAATTTTCAACAATGATTTTGAGCAATGCCCTTTCTGCTACCCATTCACGGGCCACCTGAGAGAGATGGTTTGGATAAGGAGGGATATCGGGGTCGGGCAAGTCCCCATAACACGAGCCCGTTTTGATTTCGAAGATGAAGCGATAGATTTCTTGGGGGCCATATAGAAAGATAAAAAATGAATGGAAAAGTGGAGGTAGGAAAAAGGATACAAAACACAACACGATAGTACTAATACAAACAAAAATAATAGAACACAATAAAAGCACAAAAGAAGTAAAATCCTAAAGTAGCCCGTGTTATAGTATTCTAACATCGCCCATGGGTGCAAAAGTGTAGCAGATACAAGAAAACAAAACTAACAAAGTACTAAACACAATGCTCTTAACAAAATACAAAATATAGAAAAAGTCCAAAACAAGAATTAAACATAAGAGAAAAGGAGGCACAAAGTTTTGAGAAGTAGCTAGTGTTTGTTTGAGAAAACAAACTACGACCACAGAAGTTTGCTCATTTTTTTGCCCCTTTGTATTACCGCCAAAGTTTCATTAGAAGTTTTCTTGGACTATTTTCTACAAAATTTTTTAAGGAAATACAATAAAACAAAAAATAAAGTTAGTTCATAATAATAATTTTTACATAAAGAACTGAACTTGCAAAAAATAGCAAGACAAAGAAATTAAGAGAGAAGGTTAAAGAAGAGAACAATTTGAATGGAAAGGTGGGTTCTTTTGGGGGGGAGGGGGGAGAGGGGAATAAGGAAGAAGAAGAATATTTTAGCATTAAATTTGTGTAAAGAAAAGGAATGGAGGTGGTAGGAGGGTTAAAAGAAAAGAATGAGCAAGAGAAGAGAGAAGAGAAATTACCAACTAAAAAGGAGTGAGAGAGAGAGAGAGAGAGAGAGAGAGAGAGAGAGAGAGAGAGAGAGAGAGAGAGAGATGGGTTGCCGCCATTCTGCTCGCTAGAGGTGGTGAGGTTGCCCGAAAAAATGGAGGAAGAAGAGAAGATTTGAAGAATTTGGAGAGGTGTGGAGAGGTTAAGAGAGCTTGAGATAGGTTATGGAAGTTTTGAGAGAATAAGAAGGAATAATAAAATTAAGGGTTTGAGAAGAGAAAGAGGGAAGAAAAGTGAAAAAAATCCAACCCAAATATGCAATTTGGTACAAAAATTGGGTCAAACCAGCTCATTTTACCTTAGAAAAACCCGACCCGTTACCTACCTGGAGCCTACCACCGATAATTAGGGCTGTAAACGGGTCCAGACCCTTAGGGTACCCCCAGACTCGTACCCTTATAGTTAAACTTTGACCCAGACCCGGACCCATACCCTCCAGGGTATAAAATTTTAGACCCAGACCCGACCCTCCAGGGTAGGGTATGGGTATACCGTACCCGTATGATATTTTTCTATTTTTTTCCCTGTTAAACAAAAATATATAAAACAATGTATAATCCTAAATAAAAATTTTAACATGATTAACATAATCTCCTCAACATTTCTTTCAACAAATACAATCATTTAACATATACATAAATGAATATGGATATAGACCCCTTTAACTATATTAATTTCAGTCTGTAATCCAAATTCTTGGACAACCTCTAAGCGAAGAGTATATGTAATAATACGGTGTCGCCTAATAGATAAGTCAAATAGTAGCATATAAGATAGAGAACGACAAAGAAAAATAAAGAAAAAGATTGTCCTTTTTGTCATGATCCATATTTTCAGCAGAAGGAGAAAAAAAAGAGAAAAGGACTGAGAAGAAACCCTATGCTGCCAAGCCAAACAAGTATTTAAGTTTGCCTCCTTAACCACTCAGCCAAACCTCCCTATGCATATTTATTACCCTCCATCTAATATAATATATAAAATATATATTATTATTTTATTAATACGGGTCTATGGGTATACGGGTCTGGGCATCACCATACCCTGTCCAGACCCATATAGCAGTATAAATATGGGCACGGGTCTGTGAGTATAAAATTTAAATCTTACTCGCTAAAAACGAGTATAGACCTGTGTGGGTACGGGTAAGACCCGCTCCGTTTACAGCCCTACCGACAGTACGACGAGACCTACCGTCCGCGGTAGGTCTTCGGTTTGTTGGTGCTGAGAAATGCCGAGCCTACCAGTGAAGGTAAGGTGAGCCTATCGTCCATGGTGGGCCTCTGCCAAAAGATGTCCATGGTGCCTGTAGCCTACTGGCGATGGTAGGGCACCCTACCATCCGCAATAAAGTGCTGCCAAGCCTCTGTTTTGCTTCGTTTTTTTGCAATTTTTGATCCTTGTTCAAGCCACCTACCTTATAAACTCAAATAACCTTCATGTAGGCCTTTAGACCATCACTTTTTCTCTACAAAAAGACCATGTAACACAACATCAAGAAACCATCAAAGTAGAAAACAAAAATGTAAAACTTAAAATTAAAATTTTACAATTACAATTACAAAGAGTTTAAAGAGTACTCTTATTTATTAGGTGCTAATTGCACCTCCTGGATCATGGAAATATGCGTTTTTATTCAACTCTTTCTTCTCTACGGGTACCCATTCCATCTTGCCAATATTTAAGTTGGAGGCACTTTGTCTCTGTTTCTTATGTTTCTTCCTTGGCCTTTCTTTTCCTTTCTTTCCAGTGGGTTCCTGCACGTTTGAAGATAATTTATTAGTTTTATGAGTTATGATGCATGAAGTATCTTTAGTTTATGTGGAGGTCGGGATGTATACACTACAAAACTAAAAAAAGTAAGGGACCAATATGATAAAATATATTAATTTTAGTACCAAATTCACAAATTATATACACTATAAAACTAAAAAATGGAAAGGGAGACCTAGAATAATAGGGAAATCAACATCTTCCTTCATGTCCAAAACTACAAAGTCAACAGGGAAGACTAAATCCTTGACTTTGACTAACACATCCTCAATTACCCCTTTAGGATATCTAACACTTATATCTGCTAGATTATTTTACATTATGATAGGTTTTGGGGTACCTAAACCTAGACGCTCACACATAGATGAAGAAATAACATTAATGCTTGTGCCTAAATCTGCTAAAGCCCTATCTACTTAAATACCACTAATAGTGCAAGGAAAAGAAAAACTCCCTGTGTCTTCTAACTTTTGTGGTAGTGTTTCCTTCTTGATTTCGAGGGCTGAACATTCTTCTTCTATGATAATCCCTTCTTTCTTTGGAATCTTCTCATCAACGATCATCAAGATAGCATGTACATGCTCTCTCGGGTTTACTTCGGTATTACTTGGAAGAGTTCCCAGAGTTTTTTCAGATACAATTTTAACTAATTACCTAATTTGCTTTTCTAAGTTTCTAATGGAGGCCTCTTGATTCCTTTGGGCTGCCTCGATGATATTCATTCTACATTCTATTGTGGCCATAAAATTTACCAGTAAGTCCTCCAAATTTGTCTTATTTCGTGGAGAATGGTTTTGTGGACGCGCTTCGTAAGGCAAAGGCAGTAGAGGATCTCTATTCTGAAAACCCAGAGGTTGATTTTGTCTTTGTTGTCCTTGACCTCCCCAAGAAAAATTAGGGTGGTTACTCCATCCCAGATTGTATGTGTTTGAGTAGGGATTACTTTGTTGATTCCTTTGCACAAACTCTACTTGCTCTACTTATCTGCCCATACTTGGGCATTCTTGATTAGAATGCCCCCATTACAAAAATGACCGTTTGATTATTCTTACTTGTTGATATACCAGACAAGTTTCCTATTTTCTGCTCAATAACCAAGGTCAATCTTGCTTCCATAGCTGATATAGCATCTAAATTATGGACCCCAGTTGTCTTTGGCTTTGCTCTTTGTCTTCCCTAATTATAACTAATCATAGCAATCCGCTCGATTAAATCATGTACTTGTTGAAGAGTTTTATGATCTATAGACCCTCCACCTTAGGCGTCTATTAATTGCCTAACCCTAAATGAAACTCCATTATAAAACTTTGTATCTGAATCCCCAAGTCCAACCTATGATGGGGACACTTTCTGAATAACTCCTTCTATCGTTCCCATTCCTTATATTGGCTTTCTCCGTCTGTTTGTCAAAATGATAGAATCTCGTTTCTTAGTTGTGTTGTCTGCCCTGGAAGAAAGTACATCCCTAATGTACATCCCTAGTAAGTCCCATGAAGCAATGGACCTCGATAGTAAGGATTTTAGCGAGGACTTCACCTTTCACCTTAGAGAGAATGGGAAAAGACAGAGTCGAACTATATCTTTTGATACTCTGTTAATCTTAAAAGCATCACACACCTTCCAATATGCACGTTGGGATCTTCATCAGGAAGTCCATCGAATTGAACAATATTTTGTAACATTTGAATTGTATTCGGTGTAATTTCAAAGTTATTTGCCTCAACCCCAGGCCTTGGTATACTCGACTGCGTCCCCAAGATGGACAGTCGAGCATATTCCACTATTGTTCTTTCTGGTACCGGTTGTGCCGCTATCGGAGGTGTTGATTTGAAAAGAGGTTGTTGAATAGAAGTGATTTTAGTTCTTCTTCTGCCTTAGCTTCGGGTGCTACTACACTAGTGCCTGCCATTCTGAACTAAAGAGTGCGATACGTTGGGGCTTGGGATAGAACGTACTAACTCACCCCTTTCCTTTCGGGGCATATACTAATACCACACGATCTGTAATAATCGAAAAACGTGATTTGCTCTATGAACACAAAGTACAATTCAAGAATATAAACTGAAAATAATGGAATGGTGCAATAACAAAAATCATTTCGAACGAGAAAAAGAGCAAACGAAAAGAAATAAAAGATTATGACTAAAGCACTGAAACAAAACGATATTCTTTAAACTTGCCATCCCCGGTAACGGTGCAAAAACACTTGATGTGTGTAAAACGAGATGTGATCCTAATTACTACAATGCAACGCAAGTGGACTAAACAAAGTAGAGATGAGTTTCAACCCGAGTGTCGAATCTCTCCAGGACGGACGAAGGCTCAAGTACTAATCATGTTTCTAATGTTTAGTCGAGAAAAGATGATGTCGTTGATAAAGAAGAAATAAAAACAAGTAACTCAATTAAATAAAGCAAATATACACGACTTTAAAAGAATTATAAAGACAAGAGTTTGGGTTGGTGGAATCCCCCTAATCCTTGTTACTAATTCAATTGGAAAAACTTTAGTGAAAACGATGTTGAATTAATTAAGTTGGATCATCACTCAAATCAGGCAATCCCTATCTCTAGGACGAAAGCCACCCTACTTACCAACCCTTAGAGGAAAATCTCTTTTCTCCCAAACAAATTATGAGTGCAATAAACTTAGGTGATTTAAAAGGCGTAAAAGTGCAAAATCGTATCTCTAGTCAATTGCCCCAATTAACCCCCAATTGGTTGCCCTAGATTGTTCTTCCTTTTTCAATTCCAATCAAACTTGCGAATAATATAATCTCACGAAAATTAAATTACAAACAAACACATTTGGAGAACAACTTAAATTAAAACAAACATCAAAATCAAGAAATTAAACCAAGAACATCATAATCAAGAATTAGGGTTCAACCCCAAACCCAACAACAAAATTACTCACTATTCATTATAACAAAACAGAAAATTAATAAAAGAATTCAATCACGGAAAATGGAAAAGAAAGCTTAGGATTAAAAATCGAAGCCGCAATTGAATCCCGAATGTCTTCTAAGACTGTCTTTTGAGTCATCAAGTTGAAGATTGAAATCTTGAAACAAAGTCTTCAATTCTTGAATCCAAGAAACTAAATCTTGCAGAAATCTTGAAATTCTATTAACTAATGAAAATATAAAAGTTGGAATTTAAAGAGTGTTTAAACTAATCTAACCTAATTAATCTACTCCTAATCTAAAACTATACTAATCTATCTAAAACTAAGTTCTAATCTATTCTAAAATAGTTTTAATGTATCTAATGTGTGTTCCAAGACCTGCAAATAAAGCCTTTTATATAGAGGTGAAAATACAAGAAAACCAAATCAAAATTGGAGAAGAAATTATGAAAATCGAGTTTGAATTGTACTTCAACATCCTTGCCAGCACACCCTACCGCCCACGGTAGCACGAGGCCTACTGTCCACGGTAGGTCGCTGTTGCCACTGCCCTTTGATCCTCGATACTTATCGGCGACGGTAGGTCAGCCTACCTCGCGCGGTAGGTGCTGTATTTTTTCCAACGGCTTCTTTTTTCATTGTTTTCGCTCCGTTTTCGTCCGTTTTTGTTTCCTTTTCATCGGCTCCTAAGACAAGAATAAGAGGTATTTAGCTAACATATATACTTTTACATATTAAAAACACTGAAAACAATTAAATTAACATATAGAAAATATAAACAAATATGCACTTATCAGTATCACACTATCTCTGAAACAGCAAACTTAGTCACAAAGCACAGATTGCCTATGTACTAACTTTCAACTGGTATAAGAGCTTTAGCACCGTTTGTTATGTAGCAGGTGAAGATTGTCGGAAGTTAGTACTTGGGTCATCATGACAAACCAAGGAAGGTGGATCTGTTATTAGACTTCCTCTGCTCGAAGGCATGAATTATGCTTATTGGAAGATGAAAACACGAATTTTCATTTAGTCCTTGGATAAAACCGTAGGGATGCTGTTGTGATTGAATGAAAGCCTTCTACAAAGACTCAGGAAGATGACACAACTAAATTGACTAAGGTAGTTGTGAAGCCTAGACTTGAATGGACGGATGCTGAGAGGAAAGTTGGTCAGGCTAATGCTAAAGCATTGAGCACCATCTTTTCCAGTGTGATGAAGAACAATTCAAGCTGATCTCAACTTGTATATCTGTAAAGAAGGCTTGGGAAACTTTGGAGATGATTCATAGAGGTACAAATGCTGTGAAGATCTCTAAATTATAGATACTGACTATCCAGTTTGAAGAATTAAAGATGCAAGATGATGAAACTATTGGTGAATTCAGTGGCAAACTCAGAAATATTGCAAATAAGGCTAATCAATTGGGTGATGAATTCTCTGAAGAGAAAATACTGCGAATGGTACTAAGATCCTTACCTGCATGATTTCGTTCTAAGTTGTAGCAATTGGAGAAGCAAAGGATATAACAAAGCTTCATTTGAATGATCTTTTAGGATCCTGAGAACATATGAGATGAATCTTGATATTGAATCAAAAGGTAAGGGCATTGCACTAAAAGCTGAACACCTCTTATTCCATGACACACCTTATTCTGAAGAAGAGGTCATCATTCTCACTCGAGACTTAAGGAATTTTCTTCGTAAAATTGAAAAAACATCAAAACCACCCAAGAGAGGTTCAGAACGGATAACAGAGATAGGAGAGGTCCTAATAGGTCTAAGTCTGAAGAAAGCACTATGAGAAGAAAGTTTAATACTTGTCAAAAAGGAAAAGGCATATGGTGTAGAGAATGCGAGGGATATGCTCACATCTAGTCAGAATGTGCTAACACTTTAAAGAAGAACATATCCATGAACACTACTCTTAGTGATGATGATAAGAAGAGCAACTTTAAAGATGATGAAGAAGACACTGAGACACTAGCATTCAATGTAATAATAGATTTGGAAGATACATCTATGCACAACGATCACAAAGATGAAAGCAACGATGATTCCATCTATAGTGATGAAGAAGTCTCCTATGAGGAATTACAAGATAGGTATAGTCTTCTCTACACTAAGTGGGTTGGACTGGTGGAGCTGCATCAAAATCTAAAGGACAGCCTAAAGAAGATCCAGGAACAAAAAGATGCTCTTGAAGAAAGGAATTATGAGCTAATGACTCAGATCAAGGATGAATAGAGAGAGTAAACGTGGCTAAGGTAAAATAGAAAGATTAAACACTGGAAAGGTAAAACTTGATGAAATAATCTCTGTGGAAAACTAGCTGGAATGATGTCGGGACTTGGCTACACTAGTACAAATCTCAATCACACAACAGGGATGTATGTCACACAACATTACAGTAGTTACACAAAGTTTGGCAAGTTGGAAGGAGTGTTTGTCATAGCTTAAGTCGAACTGAGAAGAGAAACTTGATCAAGAAACACAAACCTAGAAGGCCTCCACTTATGTGTGATAACTGCAAAATGATCGGGCATGTGTGGCATAAATGCTACAGGAGAATTGGAGATCTGAAGCAAGGAAGAAAACTACACACTCATGCATTGACCAAAGGAGAAGCCAAGATGTGATGGATTTACATCAGGAAAGACGAGTTAAGATGCAATGTGGGTTTAGCTAATTTTGGGGATGTATGGTATCTTGACAGTAGATGCCCACGACATATGACTGGAAACAAAACATATCTTGTAGATTATGTAGTGTGTTACAAAGGCAGTGGGACATTCGGTGATGGTAACAGAGTTGTTTGTGTAGGCACACTGAATGTAGCTAGAATGCCAAAATTATCTAACGTGCTATACATCGAAGGGATGAAAGCCAATCTAATAAGTATAAGTCAGCTGTGTAATGATATTGATCTTCTGGTGTATTTTGACAAGAGACAATGCTATGTGCTGACAAACAACGACAAATGCATCATTGTAGGATCAAGAACAGCTAACAATTGCTACCAAATGAATACGATAAAGGAACCTATATATTTTTTGACTGGAGGAATTGGAGAAGTAGAACTGTGGGATAAACGACTGGGGCATATGAACTATAAGCACTTACACAAACTTGAAAGCAAACAATTAGTCAGAGAAATTCCTTAATTTAAAAAAGAGTGTAAGTTACTTTGTGAAGATTACCAAATTGGTAAGCCAGTCAGAGTAAAGCACATTCAAGTTGGAGAAATCACCACAACACATATCTTAGATCTAATGCATATTGATTTGTTTAGACTTACACGGGTAGAAAGTACTGATGGAAAAAGATATGCCTTGGTGTGTATTGATGACTACTCAAGATACACATAGATAGACTTTCTCAGAAATAAGGCAATTCATTTCAGGCATTCAGAAAGATATGTCTAAGCATTCAGATAGAGAAGAACATAGCTCTAAAAAGGCTAAGAAGTGAACATGGCAAGGAGTTTGATAACAACCGGTTTTCAGAATTCTGTGAGTCAAATGGCATCAGACAGGAGTTTTCAGCACCGAAGACACCACAACAAAATTGTTTAGTTAAGAGAAAGGTATTCAAGATATGATTCCTGTGATGTTGAGTTCCAAGGGACTATCGCACAATTGGTGGGCAGAAGTAACCAATACGGCTGTTCACATCATGAATAGAGTGTTTTTTAGGCCCTTGATGAGCAAGATAACATATGAAATATGTAAGGGCAGAAAACCTAAGATGAGTTACCTGCATGTGTTTGAAAATAAATGCTACATTCTAAATAATCAAAAACACTTAGGAAAATTCGATGCTAGAAGTGATGAGGGAATTTTTTTGGGATATTCCTCAAATAGTTATGCATATCGTGTGTTTAAAAGATGCACAAGAGTAGTCATGGAATAGTAAATGTGATTGTAGAGGATGTTGCCACCAAAAGACTAAGTGTAAATGATCAGGATGTTGATGAGGAAGACAACACACTTGGAGTGACAGTAAGAGATCAAAGCAGTATTAAAGACTCCTCTAACATACCAGTCGATGGGAGTGTGACTCATACTCAGGGCAATGAGATAGCAAGAAGAAAAGACATAAGATTTCTAAAGGATCACTTCATAAATGTTATCATTAGAGACATCACAGAAGGTCTAAGAACCAGATGTAAGGAAGGTGTAGACTACAATCAAGTGGTGGTAATGATAAGCATGACATATTAAACGTCCATAATTGAACCTAAGAATGTCAAAGAAGCTCCCACTAATGAATATTGGATTGAAGTAATGTAAGAAGAGTTGCAACAGTTTGAAAGAAATAATGTATAAAACTTGTCACAAGACCAGAAGGTGTGAATGTGATTGGTACCAAGTGGATATTCAGAAATAAAATTGATGAGAAAGGTAACATCATATGCAACGAGGAAACATTGGTTTCACAATGATACACACAAGAAGAGGGACTAAATTTTGATGAGACATTGTCCCAGTCACACGTCTCGAGTCTCTAAGACTGCTGGTCTCCATTGCATGTGCCAAGAACTTCACACTACAACAGATGGATGTTAAAAGTGCATTTCTGAATGGGATATTACAAGAAGAAGCTTATGTAGAACAACCGAAAGGATTTTTGAATCCAAAGTATCCAGATCATGTCTACAAGATGAAAAAGACTATTTATAGATTAAAGCAGGCTCCAAGAGCATGGTATGAAAGGCTCACTAACTACTTGCTCAACAAAAGATACACTAGAGGGAGTATGGACAGAACTATGTTCATTAAACGTTCAGCACAGCACCTGGTCATAGCACAGATTTTGATGACATAGTGTTTGGATCCACATCAAAGGAGCTGACAGAGGAGTTCATCACATCTATGAGAACTGAATTTGAGATGAGTATAGTGAGTGAACTAACATTTTTTCTTGGTGTGCAAGTTAGACAAATGAAGAAAAGAACATTTCTTTCTCAAGTAAAATATGCAAAAAACTTAGTGAAGAAGTTCGGTTTGGAGTATGGAAAGACATAAGAACACCTATGAGTACCATATCAAAGATAAAATGATAGGTGGTTTACTCTACTTAACATCTAGTAAACCTAACATATCGTACAGTGTTGGAGTGTGTACGAAGTATCAAGCAGATCCTAAGGAGTCACACAAGAAAGCAGTGAAATGCATCTTAAGGTATGTACTTAGCACTGTGAGTATAGGATATTCTACAGTAAATATACCACCACTCATCTTGTTAGATATAATGATACAGACTAGGCTGCTAATTGTGATGATAGAAAAGCACATCTGGAGGGTGCTTCTATGTTGGTAACAATCTGGTCTCTTGGTATAGCAAGAAGCAAAACTATATCTCACTATCCACTGCAGAAGTTGAGTACATCACTGCAGGGAGCTATTGCACACAACTTCTTTAGATGAAACAGATGCTGAGTGACTATGGGATTACATAGAAAGAGCTGATCATGTATTGTGACAACACTAGTGTAATCAACATCACGAAAAATCCTATGCAACACAGCAAGACCAAACACATTAACATAAGACATCACTTTATTCTGAATTGTTTGAGCAGCAGACAGTGAGCTTGGAGTATGTGAACACTAAGAAACAATTGGCTGATATTCTCACAAAGTCCTTGGATGCCATGAGATTCGAAGAACTCAGGCAGGCATTAGGGATTTGTGGGATCAACTAATGCAAGAGATACCTGTCTAACAACGTTTTGTTCACTCTCAAATGTTAGACAAGTACGTGCAGTGCAAGACTAAGTACTCTCTCATCTCACACTCAGATCATCCCATGTAACAACAATCACACTATAAGCAGCACATAGTTCCATTCACACTCAACAAACTTTGGAAGAAGAGTCCATATGTGAGTCTGACCCAAAACAAAAAGGATTCTCTCTCTCTCTTTCTCTCTCTCTCTCTCTCTCTCTCTCTCTCTCTCCAAATCAACTCAACAGTTAGTTCTAAATATTTCAAAAATAGACCGACTTTGCTGCCAAGCTCTACGATTTTCTCTCCACAATTCCTTAAGGGTTTTCTTTGTAAAGTCCATCTTCTCCGAGATATTTTCATCATTTGTGCACAATCCAACAACTAGCAATGGCAGGAGAACAATCTATCAGGCCCAAAAGGTCCTTGGATCTTAGTCTAGATGATCACACTCTCTCACCCCTAGCAGGACTAGATATTCTTCTCCCGGTTCGATGAATACAACAACTTCATCGACTACACTAGTCTCTTCGGGTCTCAAGCCAGTAAAATCTCTTTCACTTGGGCATTATTTGAGGTCTCTGGATGAGTTCCTACTCATGTGTAGATTGAGACTATCTGGTACCCAAATTTCATTTATGCTAAATCCTTTTTTACTGTTTGTTTTGTCTATTTCTGATTTTTTCCTGATGATTCATGCCCATGTGCCTCATTATTTCCTTGAAAATACTATGCCTTTGCTTGCTGTTGATAACTTAGGGACTAAGGTCTTGTTTGTGGATACACACCCTGCGCACCACTTTATTGATGAATTGACACCTATTGCTATTCTTCTACCCTTGACTGTTAGGAGTTCAATAAATCAGTCTATGAAAGATATTGGTGAAGGTTTTGAGGAAGGCTCTAAAGGGGAGCACAATGCTGAAAGAAGGAGTAGCTCTAGGTCTGAGCTGGAGGTTGTAGGGATGACCCTTGGCACTGGCCTAAGGCAGGGGAAGAAAAGAACAAGGGCAACTCTGAAGGGTACCTCATCTTCAAATATTAGTACTAAGAAAGCACGAGTTGTCACTCCTCCCTCTACTCCTCTGAAAACAAAAAATGCAATTAACAAGCGCTTCTATTCTAAGATTGCTGAATTAAGAATGGTGGAGTTAATTGACAAACCAATTTTGGCTGAGAAGAAGATCACTCAAGAAATCTTGGAACAGTACAAGGTAATGGAGCTGCTGCTGGGTATGGGCTGTGTAGAATTAGCCCTCTTTGCTGAACAGTATAATGAAAACTTGGTTAAAGAGTTCTATGCAATCTCACTGAGGAGTTTGGTAATCCTAATAGTCCAGCCTATGGCCAGGTGCATGTGAGGGGGGATGCAATTGATTTCTCTCTTGCAAACATTGCCCATTATCTAAGCTGCCCTCACCACCGTGATATTAAGGGGACTGCCCTGGAGGAGGAAGTTGATTTTGATGAAGTAGCCAAAGTTATAACTAGTGATGCTGGGGCTGTCTGGCCAGAGACAAACAGGCTCAACTCAAATTTAATCAAGATGTCTTATAGAGCCTGTTTAGAGTCTTATGTGGTAACTGACTACCCATAACCAATGTGACCGTTGTCCTCAAGGAAGGATCTACTATATGCCTTTACCACCAAGAAAAAGATCAATATATGCATTGTGATCTTCAAGAATATCCTCAAGCCGATTGACCAAAATAAGGCCAGTAAGATTGCTCTACCTTGCCCCTGTTTAATTACTAAATATCTACTTGGTTGCAGGGATCTTTCTAGACCTTCTGAATCTTGAGTAAGGTCACTAGACCTCCTGGTGATACCAAGACTACAGTTCCTAGTGTGGTGTCACCTACTCCATCCACACAAGGATACACTGGTCCAGGCAAGTCTACAAGGCAGCAGTCCAGTACCAAAGTGGCCTCACCATCTCCTCCGCCTTCTCCTAGTACAGACTCTTTAGAATGACTACCAGCCTAGATCTCCTCAATCAGCAACTCTCCAATGTTATGGCCTTAGTTCTTCAAATGCAGCAAGACTTGAAGAATCTTAAAGATAAGCTCCCCTGAGCATTCTTTCAGATCAAAAGGGAGAGTCCTGGCTGCAATTTATTTTAAACATGAAATTACTTTGCTTGACCCTGTGTGGTCTTTTGGCAGTGTATGGCCTTGGATGTAACAATTTAATTTCTGTTTTTAATGGCTTGCATGGCCTTGGGATATATTTTTTTTATGCTTTTGTTGCTTTATGTGGTAGCCTTTGAGCTATTTGTTTTAGCTTGTGTGCCACCGAATCGAGGACAATTACTTAGTGGTTATTTTTCATGCTTATGTTGTGCATTAGGGTTCTTTTGAAGCATGACCATCTGTGCAGCTCATTGGTGTTTAATCCAACACAATGCCAAAGGGAGAGTTTGTAGAAACCGGTCACACAGTATGAGTGTGGTCATATAAGTTGATCATGTGGTGGCACAAAAACTACATTATTGTAGCAGCACCCTGTGTTGGCATAGTTTTAGGAAACTTGATAAAATCCCAATGAATCTGTGTTCATGGGCTGAGATATGGAAGTCCAATTAAGGTAAGATTGAAAGCATAAAGAATGGTCAAAATCCTAAAGGAAAATAGGATTTGCAAGGAATAAAAAGAAACATTATGTGGAAACCAAATCCTTGGTCCACATTCTTTAGGAAATACACGACTAACCAATGAACCTCATGCATCTATAAATAAAGCTTTGTAATGGAAAGTTGAGGTTCAGTCATTCTGCAATTCTTCGAAGATATTCTGCTTGAGAGAAGATGGCAATTCATGGTGGTTGAGTTTGTGTAGTCACAAACTTCAAACATTGTGATTCTCCATTGATATTTATTGTTCATCTTTCATAATACAATGGAGTTCTTGTTTTGAAGATCATAACTTCTAGGAATAGAAGTTGTGCTGCTATTCAACGGAGTTAAAGACTTGAAGGGATTCAAGGTGAAGCAGCTTAAGGGGGAGCCTTGAAGAGTTGAAGGGATTTCAGCTGTGCTGCAGTTCAACAGTGTTGAGTATTGAAGGGAGTTCAAGTCCGTACAGCCACACACTAAGGGGAAGCCTTGAATAGTTAGAGGGATTTAGTTGTGCAGTGTGCAAAGGGAGTTTGCACTGATTCCACTAGGGAAACTCTAGATATGTAAAAAAGTTAGGAATTTTCTTGTACTGTGTTGACAGTTTTAGTGGATTGCTTTCTGGGCATGGACTCGCAGATGTAGGCTCGGCCGAACTGCGTTACCAATTACTGTGTCTTGTGTGTTTGCATTGTTCTTTGCATTTTACACTGTGTATCATACTACCTCTCACACAGCAAACTCAGTCACACTGCATGGATTGCTTGAGTACTAATTTTCGTGATCATTGTACTAAGACATTGGATTATCTCCTTCTTCATTATTGGATTTTCCATTAAAATTTCATGATCTTCTAACTCCAGATCTGCATTTTGTCTCAAACTTTGTTGATCTTTACAACTAGTTGCTGACATCTCAAAATTTAGCCTTATCCAGTGATCCCAAGGAAATTTTGAACATTTTGCATTTCTCTATAATACTTATCCGTTATCTGGGGAAAGGTTACACTAGGATTTGTCTTGTGTGTTTCCCTCACTAACTCGGTTATCGCCACAAATAACATGGGCATTGCAAACCCCAAAAACCAATGTTTCCTGCTGTCACTTTTGCAAAACTCTTGGATAATTTCATCCTTCAAATTGTCTCTATATTTTTTTTTACCATCCACCAGCTTTGACAGAGAATCCTTCAACACATTAGTTTCCCAATTTTGTTTCATAATTGTTTTTTCTTGAGCAATATTGGATAACTACTCATGCTTTAACAACTTATTCAGAGATATCATCTCTTTTTCCTTTGCTTCAAGGTCCCTAGCAAGTTTCGCATTTGCTGATTTACTCTCCACAAAGTCTTGTTCTAATTCCTTTACACGCTCCTGTAAACGCAACCTCTCATGTTTCTCATTTTCTAAAGCCTCCTTTATGGCCTCATACTTATTAGATAATTCCTGATGAGATGAATTTATCATATATACCCTACGAGTCACTTCATTAGCAATATTCACATTTTGCAATATATATAATAGGCTTATCTTAGAACACTTTACGAAAATGATCAATATAAATGTCTCTATCAATAAAATATTTATTCCCATATATTACATAGAAGGAAGCCAATGCAAAACCATCCATCAATTAGTCCCAAGACCAATTTATCACCGTCTCAATGCCCCATAACATAGTTTTTGTAACCACCACTTCTTTTCCTTTTCCTGATGAAAATTTTCTATTTTTCATCCTCACGGACCAACTCGAAAACGTTAACTTAATAGTTATCGATCACTTCCGTTGATGGAATCACATCTAAATTCCCTTCATCTGACCCACCTTCTTCCATAATGGGTGAAGAAAATAAAGTTTTGGGGACATTCGGATGGACATGCAATTGGGAAACTACTTTCCTTTTTTCCCCATTTCCAGTCCTCTTCCTCTCTTGGACTTTTGCTCCTTCGAGTTTATCTAGAAGCATAGCTTCACTCTCAAGTACCATCCATTTATCTTTTTGTAAAGACTGATCTTCTCGTTTCTTACTTCTTGTTTCTAGACTAGAGATTTCTACCGCCTGTGATGGTACTACAAACATAATACAGAGTACCAACATTAGGCCAGTCATTTTATATCATAACAATGGCTTCAGAAATTTTATCCTCACTTCTTTCATAGTTTTATCTCCCGATGGTTTCATCTTTATGTTAATGGTAGCTTCTATCATCCAAGTCAATATTGTTGTTCCTACACAATAGTAATAAACAAACATAAAAATTTTGTTTCACAAATAAATTTATGACCACAACATATTCATTATCATCACAGTTGTTTAGTCTAAAACACTAATTTAATTCATGCAAGTCAATTTAATTTCCTGTGGTGAGTAAAAGCCTGCACTTGAAAGCATCTTTTCATCCCAATATCCTTCTCTTAGTATTATTCCAAATGAGTATTTATAAATCCTTGTTCTGATTCCACCTCATAGCTTGGCAAAATTTTCCTCTTATTCTATGGATTTGAAGTCACTTGTTGCCCATTGGCAGTAATAAGAATCTATTCTTCTAGCCCTGGATAGATTGTGGCAATTTCATTATAAAGTTTCAAGCCACATTTTTCTTTTGATATGTATGCCGACCTGGACATTTTTTTACTGACTTTATATCAAATATGCTTCTAAACATTTGTAGATTTGTGGGTGCTCCAAAATCCTTACAAATTAATATAAAAGCCACTACTTGTCGTATCCCATTCGATGTCAGTTGTCTAATTCAATTCCCCAATAAATCATGAATATCTACAAACAAAGGATGTAATGGAAACTTAAGCGTGCTTTTAGCTGCTCCCGGTAGATTGTGAAGCTCCCTCTTGGGGACAAATGTGCCCTATCATTCACAAACATTTCTACCATCATGAAACTAGATCGAATCTTAAACGTCTTCTGGATAATTTCTGAATTTGCATGGCGCATATTCGAAGGGTACATCATAGCTCCAGATTCGCCCTAGATGTCGACATTATCATCAGAATCGTAATTTATTATAGTTTCCATGACACTGATATGTTTCTCCATAAGTGCCATGACTTTTTCGAAATCAATTGATGTAACCTACATGTTATGATTCCCAATTGCATATTTCCAACCACCGGGAATGGAATTAGAGTGGGACGAATAATTCTAACATCAAGTTTTGAGAAACTACATGTTGCAGAAGGTTTTATTTTTGAAGATTTCATTGGACTTTGTTTCGAATTTTTGGAAGTCCAAATCTTCAGTAATAATCAAATATCTGCAAGAAGAAATTATTGGTAATGATATAGAATTGAAGTGGAAAAAGTTTAGTAGGAAGAGTAAGTAGTTATATCATAACTGTTGAAATAGGATTTTAAACAAAAAAAAAACTTAATTTGAATTTCACCCGAAGTAGGAGGTGGTGGGAAGAAAAAAAGATCATAAACTTTTTCATAGGACTTATGATAGGAGTAGCCCATCGACCTTCATTATTTGGGCTCAATTTCTATGGTCCAGCAAATGTTGGTAGGAAGATATACATTTTCTTCTTAATGAGGCCAAATTAATAACCTCATAAAACCTTTAAAATATAAAGGCAGGTTCAAGGGGTTCAAATAATTCAGATTCTAACAATCTCACATTGAATATCTTTAAAAATGTATAAGATGGAACCGAATATAAGAGACATTGTTCATTTTTATTCTTCGAGTGATGTACATTTTAATACCTTTACTTTGCCAGATTGTCTACTGATTTAAGCATTTTGGTGAAACGGAGGATCAACTCCGCCTTAGTGATTGTTTGTTTGATCTTGCAGGTAATTTATATTTAGGATCGAGACTTCGAACTTATCATCATACACTACAATTAAGAACTACAATTAAGAATAAAGAGAGTACATTACACTTGTAATTTATTTTGAGATCAATAAAGTGCACATTTCGCTGGAACTTTTACTCTTCAAAAGAGGAGATGAAAAGGAGAAGTTTGAGAGGTAAACTAATTTTCGAGAAAAAAGGAAAAAGAAAAAAAAAAGTAAATAATTCGCTAGAAAGTAAATAAAAGAAACCTGGCTTAAGGTCAACAGCAAAACACTTTTTAGGCACTTCGAATTTTTATTTTTTTTATCTTTTATTTTTTTTATCTTTTATTTTTTAAAATAAAGAACTCACAACCACTATTGGAAGGTGTACTTGGGAGTATGTCCTACCTATATCCGCATGTGCACAAAAAAATACTCTCTCTATTTTTTTTTACGTGTGATATTGTATGAATTATCGTGTTTTTTTATTCGTCACATTATAGTTTAATGAACTATTTCACATAATACTTTCCCATTAATAACAAATTTCAACATCTTTTTATTTTTTGTTACCTCCGTTTTATATTATCTGTCACTCGGACATACTTCTTCTGTTTCAAAATATTTGTCACTTTAGTAAATTAAGAGAGCACTAAATAATACTTTTCCATACATGTCCCTATCTTATTGTATTAAATAATTATCTACAAACTCTCATTTAAACTACTAATAACAGTCAAATGATAGTTTAGTCCATTTCCTTTTAAATCTAGACAATCTAATCATTTCTTTAATTCTTGTGCCATGTTCTAAGGTGACAGTTAATATGAAATGCAAGTAGTATTAGGGAAATCAGTAGAAATAATAAAGAGGAAAGAGAAAACTATGAAGGGCATTCTAGTTTACATAAGAAAAAAACTCTAAAATTTCGTATTTTTCTTAAACAGAGTGATGTCCAAAATATGATAGGTAATAGAATATTTTCTTTATATTCTTTCTCATCTTTTACTTTTTAATAGTATAAGTACTTTTTTTAAAAAAACTCAAATCTTAATTTTCTATAAAATACTTGCTCATTCAAAATATTATTTTTATATTATACTTAAAATTAAAATAATTAAATAAAAGTAAAATTTTTAATTAAATAATTTATTAATCAAAATTGGTGCTAAAATTTTATACAATTATTATAAAAATAATAAAATTTTTTGCACAAATACAGAAATATCATATTACAACATACAAAAAACATCCAAGGACGAAAACATTCCCTTAGAACATAATTCAATTAAATAATGTGCTTTTATTAATGTAATTTATTATGTTTTATATTTGAAACATTATTTGGTATATTTAGTGTTTATGGGGTGCGTTAAGTCTTCTATATAGTACCTAAATTTTCAAATCTCGGAATGAATAAAAGTGAAATGATTAGATATGGTTGGACAACAAAGTTTGTCTAGTATAATCCAGGCATATTTTAACAGGGGAAAGGATGAGGTGTACTTAGCAAGGTATTAAGGATTTTGAGTGTTAGCATCAGCAAAGGGACAGTTTGCAGAAAAGGATTTGATGAAGAAATTTGATAGAATGGTTGAAAGAAACAAGTTAGTTACAAAGTGATGAGTCGGTTCTATATACTATACATCTTACTTTTTTTGAATGGTTTTCAGAAATATATATATACTTTTTTGAATGAAAAAAGTAAGAAAGAGCAACCGACCACATTCAACTGCTGCATTCATGCATTTCATCAAGTCTTATAGATTAAGACACAAAAGAAACATCATGGATAACTAGTATTGAAAATCTTATCTACTAAAAAATTGGTGGACAAATAAGAAATGTACATGAAGAACGTTAGTTAGTACTACTACTTCTTATTAAACATGCTATTTGTGCCCAGTCCTTTACGGAGTAATTAATGTTTGGGTAATTAAGAGGGTTCCAAATCATCTTTACCACTCAAAAATATCCATGTGCCACATGGTTAGATTGGGCTACCTCCCAATTTACTACCTAATTTGAGTGAAAAAAATTAGATTAGACAGAAAAAACAAAATACAAAGATCACTATCAATTTTTAAAAAAGTTATAATTGTTAATTTATTATATATATATATATATATCTTTGGAAACGAATTTTCAAAAAGACAATTATTCAAGACTTTTTCTTTAAATGCAGTGCAAATTTCTTCTAATCTCTATATTATCCTGAGTAAATATTATATATTTATTATTCTTAATTAATATTATCTTTGGTAAAAATAACTAGATAAGTTTGCAAGATCTCTTACTTTTAATAATAAAATTTATTACTTTAAATAAAAAATATAAAAGATTTAAGATAATTTTTTTAATATAATCAATTTGATAAGATTTAAGATTTCATTTTTTTTCGTTACTTGAAATATAATTAAAACAAAGTACTAAATTTTAGGAAAAACTCATCTTAAATAGTTTGATAAGTTTCAACTCTCAATTATTTTATTTTATTTTTTTATATATGAGGAGTACATTGTGATTCGAATCCAAAACTCTAAATTCATTTTACATAATTTTAGATGATACTCTCTAAAGATAAAGGATCCCATAATAAAAAATAATCAATAGTACTCTCCACATTATTAGATATTAATAAGCAATTAAACAAGAGAAAATATCAAGTTTTTAAAATCAAACTTTTACATATGTGTGTGTTTGAAGATGAATAAAAATACCAAAACAAGGTTTAAAAATGAACTCAAGAGCTAACCTTTAGGACTGAAAAATTTTATTGTTCATTATCTTCTGAAACAGAGGACTCAATAGCATTAGTTCCCACGACTAATAAATAACAAGATTTAAACTAATCAAAATTACGCAATAATATAAAAAATAGTAAGAAGAAAAGGGGTGTTGTTATGCCATGTGGAGAGAAGGAGGGATTCAACAGATTATTATTATTATTATTATTATTATTATTATTATTATTAGTATTATTATTATTATTTTGAATATAAGAGGTGCAAATTCATACTTAGATTATCGTGTAGAGTTGATAAAAAAAAGATTATTGTATAGAGGAGAGAGAGGAAAATTTATTAAGGGGAATAAATAGATAAATAATAATCTACCAAGGGTAATATAAGATAAATATAATTTAGCTTAGATTTAGAATAATAGCTTTGGATATATCAATTGACGTTCAAAAATACTTTCTTGAGTGATTTTTGAAATAAATTTTTAAAATGCACTCAAATTAATTATTAAATATTATAAATAAATTCTTATGCTTTATTTTTCAATTTTACTATATTTTCTCACTTTTACTCTTCGTTTTTTCCTAACTCAACACTATTATATTCTTAAAAAAGAATTACTATCTTTCTTCCTTTTGGTTTTTTTTTTAATGACATGAGAGAGAGAGAGAGAGAGAGAGAGAGAGAGAGAGAGAGAGAGTTGTACAATATCACTCAATAAATTGACAATAATTACTTTTTAAAAATTGATAAGTGGTCCTTATATTTTTTTTCATTCTAACTTTTTCTATCCAAATTAAGTACTTGTCATAATTATAAGTTTGGATACTCAATTTTCACTAACTCAATATCCAAGGGTACCTATATAGACTTAACCAAAAAAAAGAGTTGTGGGTTCTTTAGATTTTTTTCTTTCTAGAAGTGGGTTTTTCAGATATCACTTCTAGAAGACGAGTTAGATTTCAAATAAACATTAACAGGTGAGATCTACTAGTCTAAGTAAAGGAACTCTATCAAACTAATTTTTTTAGGATTGATTTTTTTTTTTTTTGGGGAAAGAAAACTTAATTATATATATTAGAATCCAAAATGATAGTGGGAGTTATATCGTGGAGTATATTCTTAATCTATTTCTGAACAAAATTAGAGGCTAGAGCAACCTTTGCTAGAAGATGTGTTGGGATATTAATTGATCTATATACATGGGGCAAAGAAGTAGAAGGCATATCTATGTTACTATGAAAAGTAGAAAATAAAGCACCCAGTTCTAATAAATCTTCACCAGCGGAATGAAGACTATTGATGGCTAGAAGAGAGCCACTTTCAATAATCATACATTTTTTCATAGTAGATCCTGAAATATCACCCTTAATTTTGTGCTAAACCAAACATAACCCTCAATGATGGCTAGCAGCTCCACATAACTTATTAAAACAGCCCAAACGAGGTATAGCTTTTGCTAAAAAAAGAATACCCAAATGATTGCGACAAGAATACATTTGTAAATTTATGATCCGAGAAAGCAATCTATATTAACTTTAAGAATCCCGAAGGACAATAGCTTCCATATTCTTTGGGAATTCATAATGGGGAACACCATAGGATTTGAAGGAGAGCCTTGATTAGCCCTTAAAAATTCTTCTGAGAAATGTATAATCCTTAATGTAAGCGAATTTGCATTTGTGGATGTACCTTCTTGACGAAACTTGTTCCTAGCAAACCAAATGAACCATAAACAAGTATAAAAAATCGCAACTTCTTCTTTTCTAAAGTTTAATGAGATTGAGTAGATAAGACCTTTGAAGCTAAGTGCAGTGTAGCTTAATTATTCATCTCCAATATGGATATGCATTCCCATACTTGTTTCACAAAGCAACACTCAAAAGGAGCATGTCTATTATCTCTAGCTAGAATTCACAATGCACACAATTATTCTTTTCATATAAAAATCTTCGTATAGAAGGATTGTTTTTTAAACTTAAAAGAAAAATGTATTCTTTTTCTAGTTTAAAAAATATATAATTATTTATAATAGTAAAGGTGTAAATCAAAGAAAAAAATGAAAAATAATTTTATTTTAACTTCAACTCAAAATACTTTTTTTGGCTAGAAATTCAAAATTTTTTTAAAGGAATCCAAATTTTATTTATTACCATGTTATTTGTCATGGCTTTGAGATTCTTTATCTTACTATTACCTTTTTTTTTTTTCCAAAAGGCAAATTTCACCCTCAATTAGAAGCTTTGGACCTCGTTCTTTTAGCTTTTATTTATTTATTTTACAGTGAGAAGCGAATATGGTTCAAACTCATAATCTATAGTCTAAATAAATAGTGTTTTTACAAATAAATTATGTCATGCCACGGCCTCGTGTTCTATAAACTAGTATACACTTTGAACCATGGACTAAAGTAATAAAATACCAAATTCAATTACTATAACAATTAGAAAAGGTCATGGATGGAGCTTAGCCTAGTTTGGCTTGCGGAGGGGAAGGGGAGTGACGCCATTTACTTCCACAAAGGGAAGTATATTTATTTACTTTAAAATTGTTTGGAGTGAAAAGTGAAAGATAAAAATTTTTTATTGTATATAATTTACTATTATATCATTTTCACAAAGTTATGAATGTTATATATATATAAATATATGGGGTAGGAGTTTAGTCTACTATAAATTTGTAATAAACTAATTTATAAAAGGATATAATAGACTTTTTAGTATCATTTACATTTCAATCCGTCCATTTTAGGAAGGGCTAATTTGCTAACGCTCCCCCTCCTCATTTCATCCTCTCCACTTTTACGTTGCAACCAAACGACGTACGTCTTGATTTACCTCCCCTCCTACTCTCTCTAATTTTACCCCAGCCAATCTAAGGTTTAGTGTACATACGGTTTTAACCCCTCCAAATTTTTTTTGTTATATATATATATATATATATTATATATGTATTTCATTTACCAAAAAATTTTTATTATGTTATTCCCCGCAAAAAAATTATTATATATACTTTACCTTCTCAATAATGAATTTGAAGGTTTGCCACTAAAAAGAAATGATTATTAACATACACAAAGTATTTTTAGATTGCTAATTTTGTATCTTTACTTTAATTACTTTAATTTATTTATGTACATTAATTTTATTTTTAAAAAAATACTATTTCTATCTGTCACTGGTTTTCACAATAAATTCAGGTGAATTAACTGTCTTCTTATAAGAAATTAATTTTAAGGGCAAGAAAATTACCACACTCCTTTCCGTCCATGCAATTTCACATATTTTTTATGCGCAGAAACATGATTTTTGTTTGAAATATGACCTTTTTTTTTTTTTTTTTTCTCACTTGAATATCACATAGTAGCAGCTTGATGTCTGCTCAAGCAAATAAAAATAACAAAAAGTCCACAATAGTAATTAGTCAAATTTCTTTTTTTTTTTTTAATTTAGATAAAAAGAAATTCTTTTCCTCCTTTTTAGGAAATGAATCAAGAATTTCAACTTCATCTTGCTTATTAGAGAAGAAAACTTGAAGTTTTGACTAGTAAGCAAAAGAAAAAAAAGTCATGGGGAATGATATTAATTACAATATCCTATAAAGAGAAAAGATATATTAATAAAAGTATTTTCCCATTCTAACAAGAGAAGAAAAAAATTTTCCAAAAAGAAAAAAAAAGAAGAAAAATATTCAAATGTTAAATTTTTTCCCTCTGTACTTTAAATCATGAACCTTTCTCAAGATTTTAATTTTTAATTATTATTTGAACTAGTTTTATAAAAAACTAAAACTTTGTATTCTAAAATATAACTTTTTTAAAAAATTACTACTAAAAAAATGTCATTCAAATTTTATTTAGAATTTAATTAACTTGTAAATAAAAATATAACACGAAAAATAACTTTTATATATAAATTGAAGTTATCAACAAAAATGTCATTCAAATTTTATTTGAAATTTAATTAACTTGTAAATAAAAATATAACACGAGAAATAAGCTTTTATATATAAATTGAAGTTATCAACAAAACAAAATGAATTAAGGAGAACTTTTGAACATAAACTCGTTCTCTTTCATCCTTAACATCATCATCAAGGAGATCTTTTAATAAACTCGATCTCCTCATGATCCTCATGACACTTTTTTAAAAAAAGAAACCCAAAATAAAACCCAACTTAAATATATAATATATATTCCCTATACAACTCCAAACTATATATATGTATTAATTATGAAATCCCTAACAGCCGACGGCGAAATCAAGCGGCAGATGGGGCGGTGATGTACTTAACAACACCAGCCGGCACCGGTTTCAGTCCACCGGCTTTGCCTTCATGAGCCGCCACTGCCACCGCCGCATTGATACACCTCTTGTAATCAAGGGACTCATCATTGTAAATGTCCCACCATTTCTTCACTAGCATCTTGATGTCTTCTCTGTCCATATTTAGCTCCTCGCCGGTATACCTCCACGGTTTTGAGCCGGCGGCGCAGTAATGGACAACCTTAACCTTTTCGAGGTTCACATTCTCCGGATGGCGCCATAACATGGCTAAAACCAAGTTGTAAATGTTTGGGATTGGCTTGTATATGTCCCTAAAGAACATGTTCAAGAAATCCTGCAACATTTCAAGAATTGAAAATTCCATTAATACCCTTATGTAAATTATGTCACAACGGCTCATCCCTAGATGACTTAATCACTTGTAACGTCTACTAATTTTGAGGGACAAAAATTTATGAAAAAATTTTAAAATATTGAAAAGTTCAGGCATATATTCAAGAATCAAAATCCTATTAATATCTCTACAGAAATATATGAAATTTCATAAATGAAAAGGATTTATTACTAGATAATTCAACACGTATACTTACAATTTAAACAATGGATAAAAATTTATAAAACAAAGTTTTAAATGTTGAAAAATTCTTGTAAATCTAAGAATCAAAATCCTACTAATACCCTCTAAAAATATGTAAGATAAGAACATATAAAAAGGCTATCTCTAAATAATATAGAGAGGACATAAATATTTAAATATAAATTTTACAAATATTGAAGATGACTTAACAAATATAGAAGGAGACAGTCTTTCTGAATGTCTTACCTGCTCAGCAAAAGGGGTAGGAGGGGTAATTTTGAGAGTAGCCAAGAGATCATCATAAGTAGGGAGGCTAGGCTCAAAAACAAACATGCCAGCATTGAAGTAAAGAGGGGGTTTAGGACCCAATTCTTGTTCAGGCCATTGTACTTTGTTAGGACATTGTTGGCAATAACCGATTTTGTATTGTGGAGTGTGACTCCATGTCTTCTCACAAAAGCAATCCATCACAGCATAGAAATACCCATCAGCCAAGTCAAATAGATGATCTATGTTCTCATACACTTGTATATCTCCATCCAAGTATATCATCTTGCTGTACTCCACAAACTGCATCAAATAATAATAATAATTAAATCGTCAGTCCTCTTAACACTTTTGAAAATTTTTCTCTACCTCTTTTTTCATTTTTTAAAATAATTTTGAAAAATTTTCTTATACAAGTTTCGTTTATTGACATAAAATTTAAATTATGGAGAACAAACTTAACTCTTGCAATGTTACTATGGCTAGGTTCCGAGAAAATATTTCTTTTTATGAACAAGAAGTAATATGACAAGAAAACCCTTGGAAATTTCGTAGGTGCGGTGTGGTGTGTCCGGGTCCAAGGGAGGTAAAATGGTAATTAACGCAAGGTAGATTTCATGTTTATCCCAAAGAAACGGGAAAAAATAGTACAGTACCATACTTTTCCTATGGTTCATGAGTAGGGACTTTTAACCAAAAAAGAAACTTGCGATGGGTAAAAAAAAAAAAAAATGGATCAAAAACCGGAAAAAAATGTAAGGTAAAAATCTGTAATATTTTTTACCTCCCATATACGAAGTTTGGAGTAGTTAATAACATAATACGCCATGGCAAATTGAGTCTGGTTTTCCGGTGGATAAACAGGCTCAATTTCACGAACAATACAGCCTTGGCTAACCAATATACGGCGGTGCTCCTCCGGCACGTCAGGCAAAACTGCCACCACAAGTGGATAAGCAGTTTTCACTTTTCTCAAACCTTTGGCTAAACCGACAACACCCTTAACGTAGTCACCGTTTCCTGCTAAGAATGTGACGTAAGCACGGCTAGGCAAACTAGCTGCCTTAACTAGACCTGTGGTGCCGGCTTTACTACTAACGATTTCAGGAGCCATTCTTTTTTCTTCTTTCTGTCTAAGAAAAATGAAAGATTTTCTTGAAGGAAAATTGGACTTTTGTTTGTTTTTCTAAGGTTGCAAAAAAGGCTTTAGGAAATTTCTTGAGAACGTTTGGTGAGTTTGAGGTTTTGAGGTTGGGAGTTTGAGGTGGTTTATATAGGCGTTGGTTGGGGAATTTTTTTTTTCTTTTTATTTAAGAAAATGAAAAGTGAGACAAATGCCGGTAGTTATGTGGAGATACCTAGGGGGGGAGAGTTGTTGACGAACACTGCTGAGATGAAACGACGACGTTGTGGCGTTTTGAGTGGAACGATGTCGCTTTGGCCGGTCAAGTTGAGAGAAAGAGAAGCCTCTGGACGATGACCGTTTGAGGAAATCGGGGATGTTCATCTGGCGAGGAATTTAGATCGAACGGTGATTAGCGTCTCGATAGAAAATTCTGGAAATGGGCGGTGGAATTGAAAAGGGAAGTGGGGTATTATTAAATTATAAATGAGGATTATATAGAGATAATTTAAACTTTTTGGTAAAAGATTTGTTGGCCCACTATTATCTAAATATGAGATTACCGAATTACCCTCCTATCGTTTTAGGCCGACAAAAGGAAACTTCCAGGTATAGTTGTGATTCACTGTTATGGATTGAGGTTGATTTGGAACTTTAATGGTCATGGGTGTAGAAGTCTGGGGTAGTATTCTAGTGTGGAACAATGCAGATACTTTCGCATTTGTGATTCTGTTAAATTGCCCCTCATCGTAAGGCCAAGGGGCATAACTCAATAAGGGTAATTTTAAAAATTTGTTTTTCTCCAAATGTTACTAATGTTTTTAGTTGAGTCGTATTATATTTATAATATCAAGTTTTATTTATTTATTTATAATTGTAAATTATTTTTGCATATTACGATTTATGAGAATTACGTAAAATTTAATAAGTTATAATACATACAGCTCATGTGTCATATTGTTTTTAAGAGTAAATTCTTCTTAAATCCTAATTTAACTTGAGAAGGGGGATGAAAAGGGGAAGGAATAACACAATTTATATCAGTAAGGGAGGTATATTGATATGCTTCCAAACTGTCAGGTAGATGTAGAAGGGAATTGTAAATTAGATTTCTTTGTTGGATGGATGAAAATATGAGGTGAATATTTTTTATTGTATTTTAATTTAATATTATATTCTTTGCATGAAGGTAATTTTGTTATAAATATGACCAGGATTTAATTTAGGACATATTTATAATAAAATAATTTGTAAGAGAATAAATAATAATAAATTGTAAGAAGATAAAATAGTCATTTTAATATTATTTACATTATAACTAAACAATGTAAATAGGATATTTACGTTTTCATTTACATTCCTTTTAATTTTCATTCTAATTTTCAACCCGACTAAATTAGCTAAGGCTAAGATTGCTTAAAAAAGAACACTTGTGTTTTTCTAAAAAAAAATATAAAAGGGAAAGTTCAAGAGTTGTTGAGACTATTACCCTTTTTTATTAATATATAGTGTATATTTAAATCATTTATAAGAAACCTGGTAAGCGGAAAAAGATCTATCAATTAATCGAATGACAAATTAAATAATAGTGTAAATTTTGACGACAAAGAAGAAAAATAATATAATTAAGTTATCTTGATTTTCTTTGGAAAAATTAAATCAGTCGTAAGGTGTACGTATTATGCACATATATAAATACTAGCAAAAGAATTGGTTTAATTAAAAAATGAGTTACTTAAAAATAAGTTTTAGAATTTAGAAATATTTGTATAATATAAAATTTAAAATTCCAAAAATAAAACATAACATGATTGATTATGTTAAAAATATATAAAAATTGTTAAAGAATATTTAATAAAACGAAGAACGTATATGTTAAGTCTTATTTTTGTATTAATTTGTTAATGGAAGGATCTTTTTTTTTTTTTCTTTTTTTTGCACTCTCTCCTTATGTTTTGTAGGATTTGTGTACCGTAATTGAAGAGATAAAAAATAATTTTATTATCAAATTATTAACATTATTTATTACAAAATATTGGCAGTAAAAAAATGAATATACACAAATAAGTGAGAAATATAATAGCAAAAATATTTTTTCACTATCCAACAAAAATAAAAAGAATCAACAAAAACAAAAAGAATCATGAGAAATATAATAGCAAAAGACTATCTAAGAAAAACAAAAGGAAAAAGAAAAGAAAAATCTTTCATGATCAGGACTATTCTAAAAGCAAAAGAAAAAAAAAAGGATATGCATTATAAACGAATAAAACATTTTATACTTAAAAAAAAAAAAAAGAAAAAGTTCATGGATTTTTTGTTATATTTTGAAGTTATTATAATTCATATATCATACTCATAATCAAGATCACGCTTCAGGTTGATCAAAATATTAAGAAGGAATAGCATCTCAAAAAAGATTGAAATGCTATTCCTCTTTTAGTTCTGAATATTTCTTTTTTATTCTAAAAGTTAAAAATATTTTACCTTTCTTCAAGAGGAAAACTTCACCATCTCCCTTAATATTAACTTTTCTTATGCCATCTCTGTAATATTTACCTGCAAAAATACAGATTTTTAAGAACTAATTTGTCATACAAATTTTTAAAGGTGTCACTCTAAAGAATAACAAAACTTTTTAAACAGGCAAGAGATAGAGCTATTGCTTCATCAATATATATATATATATATATATTGGGGGAAATTCTTCCCTTAATAAAAAATAGCGTCTACATTTTTCCTAATATCATCAATCTCGTCAATTGCTCATGTCATGAGTTAAAGCTGCAGAAAACTGACATTATTTTCTTTCTCTTGTTGTTCGGTTTCAGATAATTCATCAAATTTGTCAAAATAATCACCATCAAATATTGAAGCAATGATTACCTTCAAATCAATTTGAAAAAAGAAAAAGGAGACCTTTTGAGAAAGTAGAATGTATGAAAAGAAAATATAGTGAAAAAGAAGAAATCACTAAAATTATAGCTTGTTTTTTAAAAGAGGATGTCACTAAAAGAAATAACTTGTAAAAAATCAAAATTGAAATTTCACACAATAACATAATAACTCCGCCATTACGTTTTCAAAATTAAGTCAGAAAGGCTGCAATAAAAAAGTAAGGAATATAGATACTAAGAACAGCCACAGGACATAGAGAGCATTTTATAGGAAAGTTAAAAAAAAAAATATTCTGATAGCCTATGTTTGAATAGAAAAAATTACTAAAGATCATGATTGGGAATTTAGAATATCTATGAAGCATAAAAGTTATAACCCAAAAATTGAAAGGATAAAACACAAATCGCCTTACATATAACCCATAAAAGATCATAATTGGGAATTCAGAATCATCTAAAGAACAAAAAAACTTATCAAAATTTTTCAAGCATGTAAAAGTAAAAAAAATAAAAAAGAAATTGAGAGAAGGCTATTACATACCTGTTCATAATCTTGGAAAGAGGGAAAACCCGCAATTTGAGTAGAATTTGGTCAGAAAAAATAAAACTTCTTATTTTACGGACAGTTTTTAATAAAAAAATGGAAATAAATAAACGAATATTCTTGCAATTCTGGAAGAATTTGGAGAAAAAAATTTAATGATAACTGTCATCAAATGAATGTTATCATGGAGTAGTTGTGATGATATACTTGCAATGAAAATACTTGGCCTAAAAAGATGGATTTATGGATTTTAGAAATTAATACTAATGAGGGGATAAAGTTGATCTAGAAAAATATCTTCTTGCTAGAACTTTTCTCCAATCACTACTCCGTCCTAACCCTGTCCATAAATATTACTACTATCAATTTCAACAAAAATAATAATAATGAAGAAAAAGAGATGGGTTAAACGGAGAGTCTTAATAGTTTGTAAGAAGTATTCTCAAAACAAAAATGTACACATAATTTGGAAATAAAAAACAACACTATATATCATGGAAAGCAAATGTAAATTGCATAATTTTCTAATAATGAGATAACAGTCTTCTATTGAAAAATAGTTTCAGATTCTTTGAGTTTTTTCTTATGCTAAATTTCCATATTCTTTGAGTGATGTAGTAAATTAGTAATTCTTAAATTACATAATTAGTAACATTCCAAAGTTGAAAATAAAAGTACTAATTAACTAAAATTATACAAATTTTAGCCTCAACTAAACAATATGCCAAGTGGCCTAAACCTATAGAAAATATTGTATTAACTTAGAAGTAATTCCAACAGAAAAGGAGAATTTCTTACCAGATCAATCTTTTTAATTGAACTTTAAAGAATATAAAAACTTTGGGAAGGTTTCGTTGAGGAGAATGTGGTGGTGATATCGGGAAAAAATTTCCAGATGATAATGAAAGGTTGGAAAAGAAAACAAAAGAAGAATATAATGAGGAACACAAAACATGGTTGGAAAGGGGGTAAGAATTTGAATATAATAGATTGATATTTAATTTGAATAGGGTTAATTAATTGTTCTTCATTTGCCCAAAAAAAAAAAAAATCGCGATAGAAAACTTTTGTAACTACTTAAAAAAATAAAAAAAAAAATCTTAAAAATTAAGGATGCATGCTGAAAAGATTTAGAGAGAGAGAGAGAGAGAGAGAGAGAGAGAGAGAGAGAGAGAGAGAGAGAGAGAGAGAGTAAATCATGTAGTTAAATGTAGATAGTAATAGACAGATATGTTTAGATTTTTAGACTAACAAATGTACTTTTAAATGAAAAACACTACCCATATAGTCATTGAGAATGTAGGCATAAACATCAGAATGCCATGATCATTTGGGAAAAAAAAAAAAAAAAGAGAGAAGTATAATACTCAAAAAGATTTATGGAGATCATATGTTGAGAAAATAGATCATAATAATCACAGTACCATGATAAAAAAAAAAAAAAAAGAAGCAAAGTACTTGAAGAATTAAGGATAAGAAAAAAATCTAATTGATCCAAAGTTTTGTACGAGTGACATCACTGTACTCCTTGACCATTAAAAAAATTACGAAAGTCAAAACTCACTTACTACTTACCAACATTATTAGATTCGTTTTGCAGCTTTTGTTGTGTGATGTCATTTGAGAAACAATATTCCTGCTCTTATTACTTTAATCTGATGAAGGAGAAAAAAATTCATAAGTTAATGAGATATTAAGAATAAAATAGAAGAAGAATACTGTAAATCAAGTCATAATACCATGAAAAATAAAAACATCGCAAGAAAGAGATAGAGAAATCAAAACATAGATGAAAATTTCAAGAAGAAAAAATTATGGAGATAGGAAAATTTCAGGAAAATGATAATGTAGAGGGGTAGTTACAGAGTTGGATAAGGAGAAGGTCCTTTTTTTAAGTAACAAAGGATTTAACTGATGTGTATATTTATAAAATAGCCTAAAGACTCGTGCAATGCACGGAAAAGACCATATTAAGAAGTAAAAAAGAAAAATTAGTTATATTTAAAAAAAAAAATTCAAATGTAATGATTTGAAAAATGTCTTACTTTGTAAATACATAACATTATTTTATTAAAAAATAAATATTATTAACAACTTTTTTTATTATATTATTTAGCAACTAAAACAAACACTTCTTTTCCACTTTCTTTTAAGAGTCTTCTTTTCCATTTTTAAAAAAGTTCTACAAAAATTGATGCGTTTCTCAAAAAATAAAAATAAAAAAATTTGAAAAATGTGTAAGGATTCATGTTCCATCCCCATAGCTAGCACTGTCAAAACGGGCTGGCTCGGACCGTCCGCGATATGGACGGATATGGTTTTTAAAATCTAGGCCCGTAAAAAATGAGTCCGGACCGGACCAGACCATTTTTTATGCGGGTTTTTACGGGCTGGTCCGGTCCGGTTCGTGGGCTGGCCCGTTTATGAGGCATTATTTTATCTATTATTATATGAATTATTTTAGGACCTAATTTAAGTTATTTATTTTCTTAGGGACTTAAATGAAAATAATGTGTTTGTTTGTAAACCCTACTCTTGTTTGAAAGTTCAGGCAGCCTCCTCCCCTCTCTCACTCTCAGTCTCTCGTCTCTTGGCTCTCTTTGTCTCTCATTCTTCTTCAATTTCGACTTCTTCTTCAGTAATCCTCAGCAGACAACAGCCGCAGCTGACGTCCCTCACCTCTCGCCGCCGCCGCCACCCACCAGCCGCAAGTCTCCAGACTCTTCACGAACAATCGACACCTCCCGCAGCTCCGCTCTGCACTACTGGTCCACTGCGCGGCTCTGCAGCAGCACAGACTCCACATCGTGACAGGGGAACTCCATTTAAGTTCACGCTTGGCCAAGGTAAGAAATTTTTTATTTTTCTCTCAATCTTTTATTGTATGGGAACGGTTGGAGGCTGCTTCTGTTACGTATGGTGTATTTTTCCTACTTTAATGCCTTCAATGCGTGTAATGCAGTAGTTTGATTGGTCTGAGGTTCTCTCTGACATTTACATATGCTAATTGTTTATTTAATTATAACTCATCTATAAAATCAAATTTAAATAATAATCGTCTTTTCTCTGGGTTAAGTACATGGTTAATCACATGCTGGTCGTATTTGTCTTTTGCTAATTAACTGTACCATTTTCGCACAATCCATAACCTTGTCCATAATCCATTTCTATATAAAGATCATTCAGATATAGAAGAACTCATGGCCGATAATTAATGTTACACATGAACAAAGTGTGGGTAGCAGCTAATCTTAGTTCAAACAAGAGTACGAAACTTATCTTGTGGATAAATATATTCCGGAAGAATACATCCTATTTGCACTTCTGTCTTGTAACTGCACAAACTTGTGTTTGCACCTCTGCACGCGAACTCTCTGGCGACAACAAGTCAGACTCGGTAAGTAAGAGTTACAGTCTTTGCTTAAGCGGCAATAGTTCATTTGCATTTAGTAATTTAGTTTGCTGGGGTTGGTGAATTAATAATTTGATTTTCATTATTTTGTGGGTTTATTGATTTGATTTTGGGAATTTCTTATGCTTGAACTAACCTTATATAGATGTTCAAGTTGCTGAAATTTATTATTGATTTGATTTTAGGAATGTCTTATGCTTGAACTAACCTTACAGATGGTATCTTGACATGCTTAACTGTTTCTTTGATTTGGAACTGCTATCTACTTTTTAAATATAAATATAAAAGATGTCCTGCAGCTACATGGTGTGTCTCAATGTTTTACTTGGGCACTATATCATGTTTTAATGTTTATGTGATTGTGTTTTTGTAGTGTTCGCTATGTGAATGTGTTTGTGCATTGAAATACTGCAGAAAATGGATAAAAATGTTGGTGATGATGAATCAATTGCTGAACAATCTCAATCTTCAAAAAAGGTCAAAAAATCTAAAAGTTCAGATGTATGGACATATGCTAGGAGTATAGGTGAGAAAGATGGTAAGCCGAGGGCGGAGCGTCTTGGTTGTAAGAAAGTGTATATTACAGGGGGGAGTACACATGGGACATCTATTCTTAAGCGTCATATAGATAAGTGTCTTCCTTTAAGGGCTAAATTTCGGGATGTGGGTGATATGATTATAGACAATACTCATCGGGAAGGCAAGAAAAAAGAAAAATTTCTCAAAAGGTTCTTCGTGAAAAAATAGCTTTGGCAATCATAAAGCATGACCTTCCTTTCTCATTTGTTGAGTACGAAGGGATTAGAGATATTTTCACCTATCTCAATCTCGATGTGAAACACATCTCAAGGAATACAGCTGCATCTGATGTGTGGAAAGTTTATACAAATAAGAAAATTTGCTTGAAACAAACTTTAGCCGATGTTCCTAGTCGTATATGTCTCACTTCTGATGTTTGGACTGCTTGCACATCTGAAGGTTATATTTGTTTGACTGCTCACTTTGTTGATGCTACATGGAAAATGAATAGTTGCATACTTGCTTTTTCTGATTTTCCACCCCCACATTCAGGGGTTGAATTGTCTAGAAAAGTTTATGATTTGTTAAAAAAGTGGGGGATTGATAAGAAAATATTTTCTATAACCTTGGATAATGCCTCTTCTAATGATAATATGCAAGATATTTTGCGTGAACAACTTTGTTTGTAAAATAGTTTGTTGTGCAATGGTGAATTTTTCCATATTCGTTGCTCTACACATATCTTGAATTTGATTGTGCAAGAAGGTCTAAAAGTAGCTATTGAGGCTTTGTTTAAGATTAGAGAAAGTATCAAGTATGTTAAAGGCTCAGAGGGGAGAATGAAAGTTTTTGAAGAATGTATTACACAAGTGGGATTAGAAATGAGGGTTCATTTGAGATTGGATGTTTCTACCCGATGGAATTATACTTTTATAATGCTTGAAGGTGCTTTAAAATATCGACTTGCATTTTCTAGTCTTGCTTTAAGTGATAGGAATTACAAGTCTTGTCCTTCACAAGAAGATTGGTCAAGGGCTCAAAAGATGTGTGATTTTCTCCGTCCTTTTTATGAAATGACTAAGTTGATCTCCGGTTCTTCTTATCCAACTTCTAACTTGTATTTTGAGCAAGTTTGGAAAACTGAAACCATGTTGGTAAAGTATATGGATCATTCTGATGATATCATAAAAGACATGGTCTTGCGGATGAAGATTAAGTTTGATAAGTATTGGAAGGACTACGGTGTCATTCTTGCGATTGGGGGCGCTTTTTGATCCTAGAGTGAAATTGAGAGTGGTGGAGGCATGTTATGAAGCGCTTGATCCAAGTCATCGTTTCTGAGAAGATGGATCTTCTCAAAAAACATTTTCATATGTTGTTTTCACAATATTCAAAAACATTAAGTACTTTCTCACAATCACAAGCTCAAGCTACTAGCTCACAAAGAAGTGGAGATACCGATGATATTGTTGTAAGTTTCTTATTTTTTAAAACAAATGCTTTCTACTTTAAATATTATCTCCTAAACATATGCCACTTAATTTTTTGACTATTTTATTTGTACTTGTTTTCTTAGGATTTTATGTCACTTTCTAGGAAAGTTGTTAAAACTAGTGGGAAATCTCAATTGGAGATTTACTTGGAGGAACCACATTATGAATGGAGCCATTTTGCAAGATTAGACGTTTTGACATTTTGGAAAGATAATGCATATAGGTTTCCTGAATTGGCTTTAATGGCTTCTGATATTTTGAGCATTCCAATTACTACCGTGGCTTCAGAATCTGCATTCAGTATTGGTGCTCGAGTTCTTAACAAGTATAGGAGTTGTCTTCTTCCCCGACATGTACAAGGTTTAATATGTGCACGTAACTGGTTCAATGGTTTCATTCCTCCTGAGACTGAGAGTAAGTAAAAATTTTCTTCATTTATATTTAATTTATAATTATCATTTACTAATATTTTATTTACTTTGTATTTTTACAGGTAATGATGAAGAAACAATTGAATCGATGTTAAATGAATCATTGTCCTCTAAAGTGGATTCAAATTTGTTAAATGCTTCCGAAGATGAAGATGATGAAGATGATGTTGAAGAATAAATACTATGAAATGTTTATTCTTGTATGATTGTTGGGTAATTATTATGTACTTATTCTTGTTGGAGATTGTTTGTTGTTATCTTGTTTATTTTGGTTTTTGTTTTGGGAATTATTTGGTACAAATTATTTCGGTTTATGTGTTGGGAATTACTTGTTATCTTGTTTACTTCCAATATTATTATTTATGTTTATAAGTTTATAGTTTATTTAGCTTTGTATTATTTGAATTTTAGACCAATATTTAAGTTTTTTTGGTATTTAGGTGTTTCAATATAAATATACTATAATTAGGGGACTAAATTTGAAGAATATCTTTTTGCCAAGCCCGTGGGCTGGCCCGTTTACCCGTGGGCTTGGTGCGGACGGATATGGGTTCCTACAATTTTGGCCCGCTAAAAATGAGCCCGGACCGGACCGTTTAGGTGCGGGCTTGATGCGGTCCGGTCCGGTCCAGTCCGGTCCGGTTCAGCCCGTTTGACAGTGCTACCCATAGCCCTCCTCTTTTGCCCAACCCCCAATAGAAAACCCTTCTTCCTCTACCCACTACACTCTCCTAACGAAAAAAAATCTCCTCTTCCCCCTTCTCACCCCCTCCCCCACAAAAAAAAGCCTCATCTTCCCCTACTCCACCCCCTCACACGGAAGGGAAAAAAACCCTATTATTGTCGCCCCCGCACCCCCTCTAAAAGGAAAGAAAAAAAAATCCCCTTCTCTATCACAACCCTCTCCTCCCCACCAAAAAGAATCTTTTTACCCGTTCACCCCCTCCCCTCCAAAAAGAACCTCTTTCCCCATCCCACTTCCCACCCCTCCCAAAAACAAGATCCTCTTCCCCCATCCCAACCCCCTCTCTCCCTAAAATCACTCTTCCCCATCACATCCCCCCCTCTCACCCAAAAAATAACACATCTTCCCCCCCTCCCCCTTCCCCCGGACAATGATAAAAAACTATAAACGATATACTCTTTACTTCAGTGATCATATCTACATAATTACTATAAAAGAATAGTTACATTTTCTAGTCATCTTATTCGTTAATCAAATATTTACAATGTTTAAACTCTAAAGATACAATAAATAAATAAAGAAAATAATGAGATAATTCTAATATATTAAACTCTAACTCTTCCATAATAGATGCCTTCATCCTCCTCGTCATATATTCCTCTTGAATTGAGAGAGTGCATGTTTCAACAGATTTCCTCCACTTGCATAATTAACTTAGAATTTAAAGTTTAACATTGTCCATATATATACAAGTTAACTATATATAACAAATTCAAATGAAATGATGTAATCCATTTGGACCATCCATGTCATTAGAAGCCTTTTTCTCCCCTTATTGGGTTGTGATTCTCTTTCATGTCACCACCAAATACATCTTTTTATTTTGTTTTCGTCACAAAAAAGATTATTTAATCAGCGAAAAAAAAGATTAGCAAAGAATTTACATAGTCTCCTTACTCTTTGTTCAAATCAAATTAAAAAGGAAAAGATTAAGTGTTAATCAACAAAAAAAGTTATCAAAAAATTTGCGTAGTTATTTAGTAGACAATATCCTACTCTCCGTTCATATCACATAAAGAAGAAAAGACCTGCAATATAAAAAAAAAAAAAAAATACTAACAATAAAAGCGTCACCTACTTGGGAGTGATTCACTTTAATATTGCCACAAAATCCATCTTTTGATTCTAGTCTAAAAAAAAAAAAAAGAAGAAGATTGACGATTAAAAAAAAAAAAAAGAAGATGAAAGAAGAGATAAACATACCAATATCTCATAAATTAACTTAAAATCGCACATAATCTTACCATCTCCAAGCTAGTCTAGAAAATAATGATATTTTGACAAATGTGCATATCTTATAGGGGGCCAATAAACCCAACGCGGGAATATGAATGCATAGCGCGAAAAAAATTATTATTTTCCCTATTCTTTCTCTCTCTACACAATTTCTCTCTAACTTCTCTCTACTCCTTCTGTACTCTAAAACTAAAATCTTTAACATTAAACTTGTATTGGAGGTAGATATAGATCATTATGAAGAATTTGTAGGAGAAAATATCAATTTAGATGTAAAAAAAAGTTGAAATAAATTTTTTTTTTTTTCAAAACTGGGCTCGAGTCGCCTGTCCGGGCGACCCGAGTTTTATTTTTTTAAGGAAGAAAGAAAGAATTTTTGTAGGTATTTGAAAACTTTTAAACATGAATAACTCTGCGATCGACGGTCCATTTCTTGCGTATGACCACTCGTTTTGATGGTTCTTGTAAAGAGGAATGCAACAGCGTCGTTGAAAAAATGATCCGAATGCGTTTTGAGGCAAAAAGTTTGTTTCGTATAGTCGAAAACTTTGACGGGGCATAACTTTGCGCTCAGACGTCTAATTGAGGCGATTCTTGTGGGCATTTCAGTTATTTTTTCGAGAACTACGCGTTGGAAACAGCCCTAAAGGTTTCCCACCGACTGTTTCCAAAAAACCTCCTATTTTCCTTTTAATTTATGTTTTTGTAATTTTCTAATACTTTCTCTCTTGTTAACTAAAAAATTACGCTACCAATTTGAAAATTAAACAGAGGAGCAGTTGTCTTTTTTCTCTAATTAAAAATTCAAATGATTTGAAGTTAGTAAATATTGGAATTCTTTTTGCACGCAAATTTTTTGCCCAAAAACGTGTCCGAATCACTTTTTCGACGATGTCGTTACGTTCCTCTTTACGAGAACCATCAAAACGAGTGGTCATACGCAAGAAACGGACCTCCGATCGTAGAGTTATTCATGTTTAAAGTTTTCCAAATACCTACAAAAACTCTTTCTTTATTCCTTTAAAAAAAAAAAAAAAAACTGGGGTCGCCCAGGCCGGCGACCCGGACATGTGCTGGTCACCCATCTGGGCAATTCACTCATGTTCGGGTCGCCCGTCCTGGCGATCCGAGTCCAGTTTTGAAAAAAAAATTTATTTCAACTTTTTTTTACATCTAAATTGATATTTTCTTCTACAAATTCTTCGTAATGATCTATATCTACCTCCAATACGAGTTTAATATTAAATATTTTAGTTTTAGAGTGGAGAAGGAGTAGAGAGAAGTTAGAGAGAAATTGTGTAGAGAGAGAAAGAGTAAGGAAAATAATAATTTTTTTCGCGCTATATATTCATATTCCCGAGTTAGTTTATCGGCTCCCATATTATAAAAGATTCTTTAATCAAAATAAAAGCAAAATTGAAGTGATACAATTTTATTTATCATAAATAATGTATGGATCGAAAAAACTAAAGAGAAATCAACAATTTATAAAGAAAAATTTAGTTAGAATATCATAAAAAATAATAGTAAATGAATATAAACAAAAAATAACATATTAAGGACATGAAAAGAAAGGAAGAGAAACTTGAGCAGAACAATGTCAAGGGAACAAAGAAAAAAGAAACAAAGAAAAAGACAATGAATATCATAGGCAACTATAAACAATAATAAACATTCTTAAACAATTATTATACCCAATAAGCAAAAAAATTCTAAACAAACGAATATCATTAAAATTCTCGCTAAAATTGAAAATCTTTTGAGAGAAAAAAATTACCTAGAGAGAAAAGATATAGAAGCATGTATACATATTTGTCATTGAAGGCAACATCAATAAACTCAATAACCATGGTGGAGATTTTATGAGTATTTCGGTGGAGAGATTTTATTTTTTTTTTAAAGAAAAAGATAAGTAAGAAAGTAAGGAAGTCTTTATTGTGTGATCTTGTAGACAATGGTAAGTGGTTGCAGAAATAATTGGAGAAATCTTAGGAGTTCAAAAATTTTAAAAACTTCAATAATATCTAAATTGAAAACAAAATTAAAAATTCTACACGGTCAGGATCCAAAGTAAAAAAAATACCATGGATGCATCCAAAGAAACCATAAAAATATCTTGATTGTTGATGTTGAGATCATATAAGTTTAATGAATTGACAAATCTGACTTCTAAAGAAAAAAGCATAAAAAATAATCCGATACATGACAATGTGGAATTGCTTCATTAAAAAAAGAAGGAGTTAATTTTAAACATACCTAAAATCTTGGGTTAGTGTCAATTAGGTACCCTATTCTTTAATTTTAACAATTAGATATCTCAAATTTTTTTCTTTAAAATAATATTAAAAACTCTTAAATTCAACAAATTAAATTTAAAATTCGTAGTAGTTGTGCTTGTTTTTAGCATCATAGCCAAAATTCTTAGAATATCCCGTTGATTTTATAAAACCAAAGCAATTCAAATTAGGCGAAAACTTCATTTGGGTACTCAATTGTCCAAATTAAAAAATAAAGTACCTAATCAACACTACCCTAGACTTTGGGTATGTTTTTGGAAAAAAAAAAAACAATTGTGGGAGTTTTCCTCTTCTCTTATATATAGGATGTTTTTTAAATCCTTTTTTGTTCACTTCAAGTGACAAAAAGTGACCCAAATTCATATAAGCAACAAAGAAAAGTCAGAAGACAGTAAATATCATAGGAAACTATAAAACAATTGTAAATATTCTTAAACAATTTAATATACTCAATAAGCAAAAAAAAAAAAAAATTCAAAACAAATGAATGTCATGAAAATTCTCACTGAAAAGTGAAAATTGTGTGGAGTTGATGAAAAAGTGACTTTATGCATGAATATTGAGGATTAAGAGAAAACAAAAATCTGTCTATTATGGTGATTGAGAGAAGTTTATGTGATTTTAAAAAAGTAACTTTCCCTAAAATATACAAGAGAAGAAGATATATCTATTCCATTAGTAATAGATTCCCATACAATCTCTAAAATAGACAACTCCAAGAAAGAATGAATTTTGAAGTCCTCTATCAAAATAATTTAGAAATTTGAATCTTAATCTATTGATGAAAAATTAATTCACCATTATAAGGAATTAAAATGATCAATTCATTCCGAGGAACAAAAATGATTAATTCATCGTTCTAGAAAACCTATAAAAGAAAATAATATCTCTAGACCAATAAAAATCTAATAATTTAACCCATGATTATTCGTCATCACCTAATAAAACCTAAAAGGAAAAGTTATATATATATAGTATAATTATAGAGGCATATATAAGGAAAAAATGAAAATTACATACCTGATGCATAGAGATTTCTCTAATAACCTATACAAAATCATCCAAATCATTTATGGAGCATTACAAAGATATAAGAATTTTGAGAGAAGAAATTGGTAAAAAAAAAAATAATAAAACACACAAAAAATGGTGAAAAGAATCTTCAATTAGGAAAAGGAAGAAAAAAACCACACCCGCAATTGTAGAAGAAAAAAATACCTCTATAGAAATAATGCCTTTAGTGCTGAAAAACTCTAAATAGAAAATACCTTTGATGACAGAAAATAGAAAAAATAAAAAACCTCTGACGAAAAAAACTGAATGAAATAATCTGTTAGTTGAGTGAAGTTGTGCAATAGATAGTTTATAGGATGTTTAAATTTGAATTATATTTAGATTTAATATTTGATTTAGTTATATGATACGTAGTGAAATTTGTTACTGGAGTTAATGGTATCATCTATTAATGTAATGAATTAAAAAAATGTAAAATTTAGAATAAAGATTTTTAGAAACTGAAGATGTAGAAGGGGAGATAAATTTTCTCTCTCCTCCTGCAAAATAAGATACATTAATATAGATAGAATGTATATATATTATAGTTAGACTCTAATAATTTAATAGTTAAAAAGCTTGATAAAAATTGTTCAATTTTAAATAAATTTATATTTTATTTTTAAAAACTAATAAATATTAATGTATATCCCACACCCAAATCAAATTATGAAATGATTCTAAATTACATGAATTACTAAAAAGAAAGGAAAAAAACCTAGATCAAATGAGAATATGATGGAATATTCCAATCAGAAAGAAAAGTTCTAGTGATCCATAGTCAAAATCTCAAGTTTTATTACTTGACCTTAAAAAAAAAAAAAAGAAAGAAAAGAACGCTTTAGTCGGTAGTAATTTTGTCTTAATAGTCCAACTTTCATTATCCTTTCAAAAAAAAAAAAAAAAAGTTTCATTATCCTCAAAATAAATTATCCTTAAATTAGTCAAACCCGCTAGTTTTTCTTTACCTTTCATTGTCCCTTTCCACTCTCCACTGTTCGTTTAGCCCAACTAACAAAACTACACAAGTTGAAAAAATAGACCCACAAAATAACAGCGACTGCATTGAATTGAACCTTCCCGGCTATGACCCACGAGGCACCTCACCATCCGCTATTTCATGATCGTCTGATACGTGGCATATTTTACGGGACCCACTTAGACACGGTAACTGGACCCTGCAAATGCCTCTTTTGTCTTTCCCAGTGACCCCACAACCGTTACTTGGAATAGAGAAGTAACTGACACATAATAGTACGACACGTGGAGAAAACGACACACGTATACGAGAAGTGGTAAGGGATAGAATTATTTAATTTAATTGCGGTTTGGTCGGCGACGGTTGTGGTTGTATTAGTCAATGGATTAGCAATAGCGTGAATTCATGGACCCCACGGTTTAACCAATGGGGTTTTAGCACCATGTATTGCTTTGCTTACCAGGGCTAATTTTTTATTTTCTCTTTTTTGCCCTTTTCATTTCATTGTTTCCTTTTCTTTATATCCCTTTTTTAAGGTCGGAGGAAGCTTCGTAGGTGAAAGGGTTTTTCTAGAATAAGTTCACCACCAAAATCTCACCGTGATCTCGCAGATCACCGGTGGATGGTAATCATCACCAGTTACCAATTTTGTCGGAAAGAGCAATCTGATTGTTTTATACTTTTTTGGCACAAATTATATTGTATTAGGATATCATATTAGATAAAATAAAAAGTCATTTTATCACTAAAGAAAATGAAAACGAGAGAAAGGCATTCATCGTATATTATGAGGTAAAATAATATCATTCTATTTATATGGTTATATGTTTGGAAATTAATAAGGTATTTCAATTTATGCTTGTCTCTCTCGTTCTTTGAGGTCTATAATGCCGCATCTCCGCTTTCTTTCTTCCTTCCTTCCTTCATTCATCATCTTTTTTTTTTTTTTTTACTAGAATTTTTTAAAGATCTATATTCAAATAACTATTGCCTTTTTTTTCCCTCAAGAACGACTTTCACAATTGTAGCAACGATATTCTAATGCACCGCAGGTTCCAATGAAGTAGCAATGTCAGTTTCTATCTTGTTTGATCAGCGGCAACATCTTTCTAGTTATTTATTTACATTTTTTTATGTTATTTATTGAATTTTATAAATTAAATCTATGAAGGAATGTAGAAAACTTATTATTAGAGGAGATGAGGAGGAAGAATCGATTTTTCTTGTGTAATTGATGTTTTTTCTAGTTGTTAAAGTTATATGTTATTGGAATTCCATATTTCAGTTGTTTAAATTCCATGCATGGTTTTATAACTATAGTTCCATGATTATATACGTAGCAGTTCATCAAATATTAAGTTGTATATTTTATGTTTTCAGTATATGTGAGTGAAAAAGTTTTGTGTTATAGAGAAGAGATGGAGGAAGAATCTTTTTTTTTTTTTTATTAATATGGGTTTGATATTTTTCTTAGTTGTTAAAGTGACGTATTATCGTAGTTCAATGAGATGTTTTCTACTTTTTACATGGAACATGCATTTTATTTACATGTAACATGAACACATATCATATAAAACATCAATATTATTTCTATGGAACCATAAGAAAGAACCCACGAAACATGGAGATATCCTCGTGAAACATTAACGCATAATTTATGTAACATCAATACTATTTCCATGAAATTTTAAAATAAAATATATGAAACTTTAATACTATTTCCATGAAACGCTAACACATGACGATAGAACATGAATTCTATTTTCATGGAAGACTAATACAAAAACTATGAAATCTTAGAAGTACTCCTAGAATATAAATACTATCTTCATGGAACACACTAATCCATGCAATATCAATGCTTTTTTATGGAACATATAATCTATGCAACATCAATAGTATTTCGATGAACCCGAACACATAACTATGGAACGTTAATATCATTTTAATGGAACACATAACCCATAGAACATCAATACTATTTCATAGAACACAATCCATTTTAACATATTTTTATATAATATATAACCAATGGAACATCACTAGTATTTTTAAGGAATCAGAACAAAGAAATTATTGAACATTAATACTATCTTTATTGAATAAATAACTCATGAAACATTAATACTATTTTTCAACATATGTGGGTGATAAACTTATATGTCACTAGTTTCACCTAGCACATAATAACGTAGAACATTATTACGGCAAAACAAACTTAGCACAAAACGCATGAAAACCTGCATATAATTGATGAAATATACAATATATTTTCATGAAATAGTAACACATCACCCAAATAACATTAATACATAGCTTATAGAACATCTTACGTGTGTTTCACTTGCTTTTGCTGCTGCTGGAATGATCTTTTTTCTCTTTTTTGATATTTTAATGGGATGGTGCCGTTTAGAATTGGAAGTATACTGTGCAAGGTATACTCGGAGTTCACTGTATAAGTACTGATTTTCTAGTTAGAACCTTTTATAGTAACATTTTTGTAATAATTTTTTTATTACTTAAAAAAGATAAGATATATGGGAGTAATATGATAAAAAATGGATTTAGAACAAAAAAAGATAAAAAATGGCTACTAATATTTTTAAAAATTTATATTTTGTACAAATTGTACGTATCTTTTTATTTTGTTTTTTATATATACATTGAAAATTTTTTGAATTAGTAAAAGTATCTTATCATCATAACTCATGATAGTTTCATTGAGCAATCAACATACTTTTCACAGGCGACTTTAATTTTAAGAGGCAAATAAAGATTTCAAGTGTGTTTACGGGTTAAAAGATATCGATATGAATATATGATAGTAATGGTGAGTTTTCTTTTCCAGAAATATATAAAGAAAAATAAAATAGAAAATCCAATCATGTAATTGACTTACAGAAGGCTACTATATATAAAATCAATTATATAGTAGGGTTAAGCTGTGGAAAACAGAAGAATAAACAATACATATTAAGTTATATTCTTTCTCTTAAGGAAAAAATTATTCTAGTCATAATAGTGCACATATCTTGCACACATAAATTTTGTTTTGAAGGGTGCACACATAAATATTAGATTTTTTTTGTTCTAAGTAATAGAATTGATACTAATTGAAAATTGGAAAAATCTAATGCGGACATGATTCCATATGTGGAGTTATGAACCCTAATGGATTTACTCTTATTAAATATTAATTTATACAAAATGTCTAATTGGATAAGGAATCTTGTATAGTTTAGTAAGATCCCAACTCCCTAATTGTAAATTGTTCGCCATTTAACTTAGTTCAAAAGTGTGAACTCGGTATCTAGCTCCAACGAGAAAATGGTTGATTTGCTTGAGTGTTCTCACTATAAAAAAAAGAGCAATTTACTGACTGACATTACTGACAGCAGCGAAGACCGTCAGTAATTAGCAATGGCGAACTGACAGAGAGGATGACTTCATTTAAGAATTCCATCAAACAAATAGAGGGAAAAATGTGCGCCAAAAAGTGACCGCTTGGTGCCTACGGAAGAAACTGTCGGTTGACTTTGTTACCGACGGACTTTCTAATGGGCCGTGGGCCGTTGGTGCGTAGATAACACTTTCGACGGAGTTACTGACGACTACGAGCATTGAGTCAGTAGTTAATATTTATTTACCTACAGTTTTACCAACAGACATGCTGTCGGTAATTTTTTATATTATGTTACCGACTGCTTGAGCGACGGTGTGCTGTGGGTAATAAACTCAGAGATATTCAAAATCGGGCAAAACCCTTTCCTTCCCGAATTCATTCAATGATTTCTCAAAAAACCCTCCCACACCCGTCACTCACTGACAGTATCCCCCCTCAGCGACATCTTGCCACCAACGCCCTACACCGATGGTAAAGCCATCTCCGGTGCCGTCCCCCACCACTGTTATTTGCTGTCTCCGCTACTCTATGTTTGTCTGTCTGTCTGTCTGTCTCTCTCTCTCTCTCTCTCTCTCTCTCTCTCTCTCTCTCTCTCTTTTATTCTTTTCTCCTATTCCTATTTTTCTTCTTTTTTACTCTCTCTCACTGACATTTTCTTGTAGCTGCTGAGAGGCTGTCGAAAATTTTTTGCCTGCTGCTAGTTGGAAACTTCCTCTCCTGCTACTGCTGTTGAGTGGGTAAGAGTAGAATGCTCTGTTATTTGGATTTTTTATTATTAATTATATTAGTTTTAATTAATGATGTTCTTATTAAGTTTTCAAGATTAATATTACTCTATAATTAATCTTATCTATTTGAGGCATGGGAATTTTTGGAAAATAAGAAGAGTTATGAAAATCCACTGAGGAAAGAATTCCACCTTTTGATAATGAAACGGATTTGAAAGATCATCTCAAGTTTTGGGCTCATACTGTTGGTTCCACTATAAAATGATGATAGATAAAACACAATTTGGATACTTAATTTTCCTTTTACAATTTTGTTCATCATCTGGAAAGTTAGTTTTCACTCACTGTAATATGGTATCCTCAAACAAAGTCTGTAAATACAGTAATATAAATGAAGAAAAACTCCAATTTGAATTTGTAATGGTACTTAATTTGATATGATAGTTAGTCTTCTAGTAATCCATCCATATGTTATGAGAAATAAATAATTACAAATGGAAAAGCTCCTCTCTCATTCTAATGTTCGACCAAGCCGCAGTCATTACCTAAATGAAAAGCTACGTGGATAAAGTTTATTCGTATTTAATTAATTTAATAAGAGTAGAATTATTGTTTTTCTAGAATATAAGAGTATAACTATTAACACAATACAAGTATAAGTTATGTTTTTTTTTTATTTGTATAAGTATTTCTCAAAGTAAATAACACATACTCATTTTGATCCATTTTTTAAAGAAACATTTGGATCCAATTATTTTTGTTTACTTTTAAAAAAATTACTTTTAATTCATAAGAGTAAGCAGCAACTGACACTATCACATTGGCAGAACATAGTTACAGTCTAGGGAGTCATGGCCCCCTCGATTTGTGTTCTATCTTTTATATATGATATAAATTATAGTCATTTTATGTAAAAGTTAGTATATTTTCGCTAATTTAACCCCCTAAAATCAATAAAATTTAAGTTATTAAATATAAAAGATACCAGTTCAAGATTAAATGATAAACTTAATTTTAATGTTTTCATATGAAGGATTGATTTGGTATCATATTATTCATCAATGTAAGATATAAACAAAGATGCTATTTTTGAAATATTACTTTAGTTTCGGCCTTTGTACTTTTGCTCTCAAAATATAATATTTGTTTTCTGAGTTTTATCTATTGCGTGAAGGAAGGATGATGGATATAAATTTTAGAAATATGAAAATTAAATTGAAATTCAAATATTTTAACTATAGTTATATACTGCAGTTTTAAATTAGTTTCTTCATCATTATTGTTTTAATCTTTGTTTACAATAATTACAATGAATAATGTGCATTTTATCTTACTATTTCAATTGGGTTTTCCATTCCAAGAATCAACAAAGATTGTAAACAAGTAAAGATTTAAGTCTAAGCAGTTTAAGTCATTAAATTATTATACTTTTCAATTATGACTTTAGCTTAAGTAGTTTAAGTTGAAGTCTAAAAGGTAATAAAATTCTCTTTTGTTTCTTATAGTTTTTTCATGAGGATTTTGATGACATACTCTGCATTATACACACGATAGAGATATGTATTTAATTAGTTTAATTTTGTATTTTATGGGGGAGCCCTGACTCTTTAAAGTTTCATGGGGGAGTGATGTGGTAAAATCAAAATAATAAAACGTGGTGGAATCCTATATCACTACAATACAAGGCAATGGACCTAACAATGCAAAGGTGAGTTCCAACTCGAGTGTCGAATTTCTCGAGGATGGACGAAGGTTCAGGTACTAATCGTGGTTTTAATATTTAGTTGGAAAAGATAGTCGTTGATTAAAAAGAAATAAAACTAAAACAAGTAAAGCAAAATAAAAACGGTTTTAAAAGAATTATAAAGACAAGAGTTTGGATGGTAGAATCCCCCTAATCCTTGTCGATAGTACAATTGAAAAAACTTTAATGAAAACAATGTTGAATTAAATAAATTTGGTACATTACTGAAATCGGACAATCCCTATCTCTAGGCGAAAGCCACCCTACTCACTAATCCTAAGAGGAAAATCTCTTTTCTCCCAAACAAACTATGAGCGCAATAGAATTAGGTGATTTAAAAGACCTAAATGTGCAATATCATATCTCTAGTCAATCGCTCCAATTAACTCCTAATTGGTTGCCATAAATTGTTCTTTCTTTTTTAATTCCGAACAACCTTGCGATTAATCTAATCTCGTGATATTAAATTACAAACAAACTCAATTGGAAGATAAATAAATTAAAAAAAGTTCGAAATCAAGAAATTAAACCAAGAATATCATAATCAAGAACTAAGGTTCAACCTCAATCCAAACAATAAGAACTACTCACTATTCATTATAAATAAAGTTGAAAGTTAACATAAAATTCAAGAACAAAAAAAGGAAAAGAAAACTTAGGATTGAATTCGAAGCCGCATTTGAAATCCCAAACGTCTTCCGAGCTCATCTTTCGAGTCGCCAAGCTGAAGATGAAAATATTGAAATTATGTCTTAAATTCTTGAATCCAAGAAACTAAATTGCAAAAATCCTAAAACTTTACTAACTAATTGCATGTATAAAAGTTGGAATTTAAAAAGTGTTTAATCTAATCTAATAAACCTAACTAAAACCTAAAACTAATCCATCTAAGAATTTCTAGGTATCTATTTCTATCTAAGCATGTCTCAGCATCTCTAAGCATGCCTACAAAAGATGCAAAAAGACCCCTTATATAAAGGTGCAAAAATCCAAGAAAACCAAGTTAAAATTGGAACAAACTATAAGAAAATTGAGTTTCTTTTGGACTCAACTGCCTCTTGCCAGCATAGCTTACCGCCGACGGTAGGGCGAGGTCTACCGTCCGCGGTAGGTCTGTATTTGCCAATGCCCCTTTGTGCCACGGAACCTACCAGTGACGGTAGGCGATGTGTATAAAAACAAGCAATAAAAATAGGGAATTCTAATCACTAAATGCTACACAAGGACCTAATAAAGTAGAGGTGAGTTCAACCCGAGTGTCGACTCTTAGGGATGGACGAAGGTTCAAGTACTACTCGTGTCTCTAATGTTTAGCCGAACAAAAAGTTGTCGTCGAGAAGAACTTGAAAACAATAAAAGCAATTAAAAGAAAGCAATAATAAAATGATTTTAAAAGATTAAAAAAAACTAGAGTTTGGTTTGGTGGGATCCCCTAATCCTTGTTACTAGCTCAATTGGAAAAGACTTTAATGAAAACGATGTTTGAATTAATTAAGTTGAGTCATCACTAAAAATTGGGCAATCCCTATTTGTAGGACGAAAGCCACTGTACTCGCTAGGCCTTAGAGGAAAATCTCTTTTCTCCCTAACGAATTATAAGTGCAATAAACTTAGGTGAATTAAAAAGACTTAAAAGTGCAAAATCATATCTCTAGTCAATTGCGCCCCAATTAATCCTCAATTGGTTGCCCTAGATTGTTATTCCTTTTTCAATTCTAAACAAACTTGCGAATAATCTAATCTCGCGACAATTAAATTAATAAACAAACGCAATTGGAAGACAACTTAAAATAAAACAAGCATCGAAATCAAGAAATTAAAACAAGAACTGGGTTCAACCCCAAATCCAAACAAGGAAAACTTCTCACTATTCATATTAATAAAAACTAAAAATTATAAAAGAATTCAATAACAAGAAAAAGAAAAGAAAGCTTAGGATTAAGTCTTGAAGCCGAAGTTGAATCTCAAACGTCGTTTAAGATCGTCTCTCAAGTCACCAAGTCGAAGAACGAAATTCTTGAATCCAAGAAAGTAAATTATCACAAACTTGAAATTCTATAACTAAAGAAAATACAAAAGCTAGAATTTAAAGAGTGTTTATCTAATCTAATCTAATTTATCTACTTCTAATCTAACCTAATTCTAATATGTTCTAATCTAAAGTAATTGTCTATTGAACTCTATTGCAATGGCTGCATAAAAGCCCTATATGTAGAGGTAAAAATACAAGAAATCCAAGCTAAAGTTGAACTACAATTCAAGAAAACCGAGTAGGAAAATGATTGGAACCGCCCCTTGCCAGCCTACCAACTGCCGACGGTGGGTCGGCAGCAGGTCTTGGGTTACACGTTCCCAGCCATCTTCAGCACCTATTGTCGATGGTAGGTTGTACTACCATCCGCGGTAGTTGCTGTCTTTTTGCCGATGGCTTTTGTTTTTGTCGTTTTCGTTTACTTTTCATTATTTCTACTTCCGGAGGGTACCTAAGACAAAAATAAGAGATATTTAGCTTAAATATATACTGAAAAACCTTGGGGGGGGTGGTGAATAAGGTTTTTGGATAATTTTTGAAAATTCTTTGTTAATTAAAAGATAAACCTCCAATTTTGTTTGAAAGAGAATTCTAAAAATCTTTTAATAAAATTCCAAACCAAACAAAATTTTGTGGTTGAGACAAGTAAGAAACTTAAAGAAGAACACAAGGAGTTATAGTGGTTCACTCTCTCAAAGAGTTACATATACTACCTTGAGTCAACACCCAAGGATTTTTCAAATCCACTAAAACACAAAGATATACCAACTACAAATATGAGGATCACCCTACAAGGGTTTTGCACACAACCTCAAATCACAACACAATGTAAATCAAAGGATTACCCAAAGGGTTTTTCAACACAAACCTTTGATATCAATAAAAGAAAAGGATAAGTTTAAGAACAATATTACCACTTTTGAGCTTGAGAAATAATAAGTACGACTCAATGAATTTGTTCTACAAGCTCCTCTTTTCTTCTTCTTTGATGATGATCAATAATGAAGCTTAAGAAGATTTTGTTTTTGGAATGAAAAGTGTTTGCAATAAATGTGCTTTTGAAGCTCTTAAAAGTTTTAAATGTTCACAATGAATATTCCACCAAACTTGTCTACTTTATGGCTGATCATAAAGTCCATATATAGAGTCTTAAAAAAAATAACCGTTGCTTTCAGTGCAACGGTAATATTTTATACAGTAAAAGTGAAAATCGGAAGACCGGTTTTTTAAGACAGAAAGATTCGGACTTGTCCAACTAGAAAACGGACTGCCGAATTTTTGATTTAGAACAAAATCGGACGACCGGTTCTAAAAACTGGATGACCGAATTTTTGGACAGAAAGATTCGGACTTGATCCTCTGAAAAACGGACTGCCGAATTTTTGATTTTGGAAAAAAATCGGACGACCGGTTCTAAAACCGGATGACCGAATTTTTGTTTTCTCAGCCAAGTTTCTTTTTAAGACAAAAATTTTCTTCCTTTTCAAAAACATGTATTCTTGACAATCATTTTAAAGAGAAGAAAAAACTTTTCCAAAAACACCACAACTTCAGTTAAGAATACTTAGATTTTAACAAACGTTTATATCTGAGAAAATCGTTAAAGGAGCTTCATATATGATCAATAATCAAAGAGTAAGACTAGGGAGTTTTATAAGGTAGTACCTAATTCACTCTACCAAAGACAATGCCTTCAATGTCTTCAATGTCTCCAATGATTTGATCTTGGAATGGCTTGGTCTCTTCTTCTCCATTTTGCCCTCATCAACAAGATCTTTTGCTTGTAGACTTTGAGACTTCACAGGTACTTCTTTTGTTCTATGAAGGGTTAGCTAAAATACTCACACAAGCATATGTTAATCATAATCAAAACATAAGTATTAATGCCCTTAGGGCTAACAATCTCCCCCTTTTTGATTATGACAAACAAATATGCAAGAAGAACAAAAGAGCAAGAGTATGGTGATGCTTCAAAAGATCAATAGTAAGAGTAAAGCACAACAATCACCAAAAAAGAGATAACTCTCCCTAAACACATGCTGATATGTCAAATATGGCTAAAGAATATTTCAAGATCAAACTAAGCCAAAAAGCCCTTAGCATCATAACATCACAAGGGATAAGCTGCAAAACACCATCAATAATCAAAACACATCACAAGGCATAAGCTGCAAAACACCATCAATAATCAAAACACCCCAAGATTTCTCCCCCTTACATCTTGCACTATTTTCTCCCCCTTTTGGCATAAATCAAAAAGTTTTGAGAGAGAATTCCAAGGGATCATAGAAGAGGTAGTAGTAGGACTTTCAACATTAAAGTATCATCTTGAAGTCCATAACAATAAAGGCCAATCAACAAAGAAAAAGGGCAACAAACAGATCACTTAGCATAACAAAAGCAAATTAAGATTAGAAATAAGCAAGTGAAAAACCATATCATTAAGAAAATGAAATCAGGAGTTTGAAAAGAGTTACGGACAAAACGAGAAAGAGAAAGAAAAGGTTTTATAAGATAAATCTCAATCATCTCTATCTCCTCCTCCTTGCTCAAGTCTCTTAACCCGTTCTTGTGTATCGGTCATTTTTTGGTCCAATGTATCAAGCCTTTCTTGAATGTTGGAGACTTTCCCATCCAAAGCCTCAAAGCGACCGTCGAATGCATCAAACCGGGTGTTCATTAATGTTTGGAGAGAGGCTATCATATCCATCAGATGACTCATGCTCCCCGAAGATGAGCCTTCCTCTGTTCTTTCTTGTCGTTTCTTTTGTCTTGTTTCTCTTCTTTATATTTCAGCCTCTGTTTCTTCATCACTGTCTTCTTCTTCGATATCCATGTCCTCTTGATCGTCATCATCATCTTTCTCATCACTGTCATCAACATCTTGTCCACCTCGGATGAATGTATCATCTTCATCTTTCTCAAACCCCATTCTTTTGAAGGTTTGCTGAGTATATATCTTGCCAGGTCCAATGTGATTACCCATCCCAACCAAATTGATCACAAAGTGTTGGAGGATTTTTGTGATAAAGCAACCATACGACAAGCATTTCATTTGGGAAGATTGTTCAGCTAGCATATGTTCTATACCCATAAATCCAAAATTCATTCTCCTATGCTCATGCAAGGCTAGCATCACAAATGAGTGCATATTGGTGATAGATGATTTATGCCCAACATTTGGAATGATGATGTTAGAGATCATGTGATGGAGCACTCTCCCATAAGCATCCAGTTTGTTAACATTTCTATCATCATGTCTTTTTAAAACCTCTCCCTTTGTGAAAATTTCTGCAAATCGTTTTTCACTGTATAAATATGGATCATAGCATTTTTTGTTCTTGGTGTAAAATCTTATACCATCTTGAGGGGTATCCCAAATTTCATTCAACAGTCTATCATCAAATGCAATATCCCTTCCCCCAATTCTAGTCACAATCCATTGATGTGAGACATTATCCACTTTTTCAATTCTTCCTTTGTGGAGATTAGCATAAAATTCATTTATCATATCCGCATAATAAAGTTCATTTACAATCAACAGAGGTATCCAACCGATCATTTCAAAGAGATGAGGAATAGCCTCCGTACCTTGCATATCATGTAAGTCCACACTATGACCCGGAGCAATTTTCCGTCGATTTCTAGTCCATTCTTCAAACCTGGCAGCTTCCTTTACTGAAATAAACCTTTCTGAAACTCTAGAAACCCTAGCAGCAGAAGCCCCAGTTCCAGAAGGTACTCTTTTTCCCTTTCCTTTCCCTCTACTGCTGCCTCCTTCTTCAGGATTTTGCCCTTGACCAACTTGAGCATTCTTTGTTTTAACCATTTTGAAGAATTTCTTGGGTAGGATTTTGAGAGGAGATTAAGAGTTTTGAGATTGGTAGATAGTAATCAGAGAGAAAAATAGCTTCTTTGCTGTGATAAGAGATGAATTTGAAGAAAAAGAAGAAGAAAATTGAAAATCGGAACAAGAAATCGGATGGGTATTGTGAAGAGGGGGTTTTCGGTCGAGAGAGTGAGAGAGAGTTGAGAGAAAAAAGTGAGGAGTTTTGAGAAAAAGTCTGATTTTAAACCGCAGACTCGACCCTAATTTATGAATTCGGTCGATTGTTTGTTAAAATGGGTCTTCCGGTTTTTGGATTTTTGAAGAATTCGGACGTTCGAGTTTTTGTGTAGGCGTCCGGTTTGTAAGTCCGAATATCTATGGAATTTTTTGAAAGGTAAAGTATGAGTCCGGTTTTAAAACCGGACGTCCTAATTTTAAAAAAGGCGTCCGAATTTTTGAAAAATATCATCAAGGCAGAAATAAGGAAAAAAACAAATAATACAAGCAACACACATTACTCATTTAATTTCCCGATACCAAGTAATTTTCTTAAATAGCAAAAGCGATCTTCAGAAAGAGGTTTTGTAAAAATATCGGCAATTTGATCTTCTGTGCAAATATATTCTAAAGATACATCACCTTTAGCAACATGATCTCTAATAAAGTGATGTTTAATTTCAATATGTTTTGTTTTTGAATGTTGCACAGGATTTATGGAAATATTTATGGTACTAGTGTTATCACACATGATAGGTATGCACTTAAAGGAAACACCAAAATCAATTAATATATGTTTCATCCAAAGTACCTGAGCACAGCAACAACCGGCTGCGATGTATTCCGCTTCGGCGGTTGATAGGGACACGCACGATTGTTTCTTTCTGTACCAAGATACTAAGCATCCTCCCAACTTGGCAATTTCCACTTGTACTCTTCCTTTCTACCTTACATCCGGCGTAGTCCGCATCAATGTAGGCAATAAGATCAAAACAAGATTGTTTAGAGTACCACAAGCTATAATCATATGATGAAATTAAGTATCTCAAAATATGTTTTACAGCTATTAAATGAGATTCCTTGGGGCAAGCTTGGAATCTAGCACACAGACATACGGCAAACATGATATCAGGCCTACTAGCCGTTAAATAAAGTAAACTACCGATCATACCTCTATATGTCTTTTCATCAACAGTTTTACCTTTTTCATCTTTGTCAAGCTTCAATGACGAGCTCATAGGAGTACCGATACCTTTTGCATTGCTCATCCCAAATCTTTTGAGAAGTTCATTGGTGTACTTCTCTTGATTGATGAAGATTCCTTCTTTTGTTTGCTTGATTTGGAGGCCGAGAAAGTACGTCAATTCTCCCATCATGCTCATTTCAAATTCTTTTTGCATAAGTGAGGCAAATTCTTCACATAAAGAGACATTAGTAGCACCAAAAAATGATGTCATCAACATATATTTGGACAAGAAGAAGATCATTGTTACAAGAGGTTTTTGTAAAAAGAGTAGTGTCCACTACACCCCTTGAAAAGTTATTTGAAAGAAGAAAAACCACTTAACTTTTCATACCAAGCCCTTGGAGCTTGTTTTTAAACCATAGAGTGCTTTTGAGAGTTTGTAAACATAATTTGGAAATTTTTCATGTACAAAACCGGGAGGTTGTTCAACATAAACTTCTTCCTCAATATCACCATTTAGAAAAGCACTTTTAACATCCATTTGAAAAAGTTTGAATCCTTTAAAACAAGCAAAAGCTAAAAGCATTCTAATAGCTTCAAGTCTAGCAACCGGAGCAAAGGTTTGATCAAAATCTATGCCCTCTTCTTGATTGAATCCTTGGGCAACAAGTCTAGCTTTGTTTCTAATGACTTCTCCGGATTCATTTAGTTTATTTCGAAAAACCCATTTTGTGCCAATTGTGGGGGTGATTATGTGGTCTAGGGACTAAAGTCCAAACTTTGTTTCTTTCAAATTGATTTAACTCCTCTTGCATAGCAATAATCCAAAACTCATCGCATAAAGCATCCTCAATAAACTTAGGTTCAATTTGTGATAATAGGGCAAAGTTATCGATAAAATACCTTCTTGTTCTTACCCCCTTGAGATACATCACCAATAATTTCATCTTTGGAGTGTCCCTTTGGATATATCACCTCTTGAGGAATATTTTGAGTTTCTTGATCGTTTTCTTGTTTTTTCCTCATACTCTTCTTCCTCCATAGCATGCTCTTCCATTGCTTGAGTGTACAATGGTTGGTTACTTTGAGTGTTATCTATGTCATCATCATCATCAACTTTCTTGTCGAAAATGTTAGTTTCATCAAAATTAACATGAATGGACTCTTCAACACACAAGGTTCTTTTGTTGAAAATTCTAAAAGCCTTTTTGTTTGAAGAATAACCAAGAAAAAATTCCCTCATCGGATTTTGCGATCAAACTTTCCAAGATTGTCCTTGGTGTTTAAAATGAAAGCATTTGCATCCGAAAAACTTTAAAATAACCAATTGAGGGGGTTTTATTAAAAATGAGTTCAAAGGGAGTTTTCTTTAATGAAGGTCTCAAGATAACACGATTCATAATGTAGCATGCGGTGTTAACGGCCTCGGCCCAAAAAGTATTTAGGAAGGGAGTTTTCACAAAGCATCGATCTTGCCATTTCTTGTAAAGTGCGATTTTTCCTCTCCACAACACCATTTTGTTGTGGGGTTTTAGCGGCCGAAAAATTGTGTGTTATACCAAAATCATCACAAAGTTTTGTAAAATCTTGATTGTTAAATTCTCTCCCATTATCACTTCTCATAGAGATCAATTTACAATCAAGGGAGGTTTGAACTCTTTTAAAAAGTTTAACAAACTCATGAAAAGCTTCATCTTTTTTGACTCAAAAAACAAAGTCCAAGTAAAATCTAGAGAAATCATCAACAATAACAAAAGCATACCTCTTACCACCGAGACTAGTGGTCCTCATTGGTCCAAATAAATCCATGTGAACAAGTTCCAAAGGTTTTGAAGTTGAAATCATTTTCTTTGGTTTAAAAGAGGTCTTAATTTGTTTTCCAAATTGACAAGCATCACAAAGTTTAGTTTTCTCAAAGTGAAGTTTTGGTAGGCCTCTAACAAGTTCTTTTGAAGATAGTTGGTTTAATAAATCCATACTAACGTGACCAAGTCTTCTATGCCACAAAAAATGCATCATCATCATGAACCGAGAGACACTTCAAGTTTTGGGAAAGAAAATCTTCAAGATGAAAGACATAGACGTTTCCAACTCTTTTAGCAACAAAAATAGTTATGTTTTCATGCTTATCAATGATAGAGGAAGAATCACTTTCAAAAACAACCTTTTTTCCACTATCACATAATTGACTAATACTAAGCAAATTGAATTTAAGACCATCAATTAGAAGAACATCCTTAATGAGAGAGGAAGAATTGTTACCAATATTGCCTATACCAATGATTTTTCCTTTGTTCTTATCTCCAAAAGTGACAAATCCACTTTCGATTTCTTTGAGATTGCACATAAGTGATGAGTCCCCGGTCATGTGCCTTGAACATCCGCTATCCAAGTACCACTTAGATGGCCTTGATTTGTGTTCCTACAAAAGAAGAAGTAGAAATGATTTTTGGTACCCATATCTTTTTTGGTCCATGGATGTTAGTTTCTTTAACTTTCCAAATGGTTTTCACTCCTCTTTCAATCTTTTTTCTTTATAAAACACTTTGTGGCTTTATGACCACTCTTTTCACAATAGGTGCAACAAAGGTGTGAGTGAGATGATGAAGCCTTTACAAACCGTGTTTGTTTTGAGAGAATATTGGAATGAGTATATCCAATACCATTTTTTATCAAAAGGTGATCTTTGAGAGCCAAGAAGTTTTCAAAGTTTTCTTTTCCTTTTGTGAATTTTTTCAACACATAGAGTGAGATCACTCACCTTTTTCTTTAATACATCATAATCAATCGAACATTTTTCAAGAAAGGAAATCTTTTCACAAAGGTTTTTGTTTTCTAAAACAAGTTTTTGAAAGTCATCATTTGAGCACTCTTTTTCTTTCTTCAAAACTTCCAAGGATTCAAGAATGGCTTTATTTTCACAAATGAGTCTTGAATTTTCATCTAACAAAAATTGAGTTTTTGCTTTTTTAAATCTTTGTTTCGTTTAGTAACTTTTTTGCACTCATCATACATTTCAATAAGCATTATGCTAGGATCAACATCACAATCATCATCAAGGATACTAGAAGAGTTAGGAAGTGAAGATTGTACCTCATTTTCTAGTGCCATGAAGCATATGTTGGCCTTTTTTTCTTCTTCATTTTCACTTGAGTCTTGATCCCAAGTTCCAATTAGGCCTTTGCCTTTCTTCTTCTTCTTCAATGCCTCAAGCTTGGCTTCTAAAGCTCCCTTTTCCTTTTCAAGGGCCTTGGGACAATCGGCTACAAGATGATCGGTGCTATTGCATTCAAAACACCTAGCTTTGAAGAGTGATGAGCTTTGTCCTCCTTTCTTGAGTGGAGGTTTCTTCCCTCTATTGTTGAAACCTTTCTTGTAGAATCTTTTAAACTTTTCTCATTATCAATGCCATTTCCTCATCATCATCAACCTCATCTTCATTGTTTGATGAGTATGTTTGATCATCTTCATTTGCCTTGAGTGCAATGCCTTTTCTTCCTTTTTCTTCATCTTCCATTTCATTCAATCTTTTTATTTTCATTTCATAGGTGAGTAGTGATCCTATGAGTTCTTCAATAGGAAGTAGTCTCAAATCCTTTGATTCCTTAATAGCTAGTGTTTTTGGTTGCCAAGCTTTTGGAAGTGCATCAAGAATTTTTCTATTTGCTTCCCCTCTTGAGTACTCTTTCCCATATGCCTTTAGGCCGTTTGTGATGTTGGTGAACCTTGTGAACATGTCACTAATGCTCTCATTTTGTTTCATCATGAATAGCTCATAGTCTCTCACCAACATAGCCAACTTTGACTCCTTTACTTGATTTGTTCCTTCGTGAGTAACTTCAAGTAGCTTCCACATTTCATGAGCCGAATCATATCCGCTTACTCTATTATATTCGCTTGCATCCAAGGCACAACTAAGAATATTCATAGCTTGAAAGTTTAGAGTCATCTTCCTTGAGTCGAACTCATCAAATTCTTCAACCTTCTTGGCTACTCCATTTATTTTGGGAATGTAAGGACCTTTCTCTACAATGCTCCACAAGTCAAAGTTAATAGAACAAATATATATTTTAATTCGAGACTTCCAAAAAGTATAGTTTGTTCCATTAAAAAGAGGAGGTCTATTTGTAGAAGAGCCTTCTACATATGGTAAACTGGAATTATTAGCCATAGTAAAGTAAAGATCTTTTTCTTCAAGGGTGTTAGTCCTTTTTTTAAGAAGCCCTGCTCTGATACCAATTGAAAAACCTTAGAGGGGAGGTGAATAAGGTTTTTGGCTAATTTTCGAAAATTCTTTGTTAATTAAAAGATAAACCTCCAATTTTGTTTGAAAGAGAACTCTAAAAATCTTTTAATAAAATTCCAAACCAAACAAAATTTTGTGGTTGAGACAAGTAAGAAACTTAAAGAAGAACACAAGGAGTTATAGTGGTTCACTCTCTCAAAGAGTTACATCCACTACCTTGAGTCAACACCCAAGGATTTTTCAAATCCACTAAAACACAAAGATATACCAACTACAAATATGAGGATCACCCTACAAGGGTTTTGCACACAACCTCAAATCACAACACAATGTAAATCAAAGGATTACCCAAAGGGTTTTTCAACACAAACCTTTGATATCAATAAAAGAAAAGGATAGGTTTAAGAACAATATTACCACTTTTGAGCTTGAGAAATAATAAGTACAACTCAATGAAATTGTTCTACAAGCTCCTCTTTTCTTCTTCTTTGATGATGATCAATAATGAAGCTCAAGAAGATTTTGTTTTTGGAATGAAAAGTGTTTGCAATAAATGTGCTTTTGAAGCTCTTAAAAGTTTTAAATGTTCACAATGAATATGCCACCAAACTTGTCTACTTTATGGCTGATCATAAAGTCTATATATAGAGTCTTAAAAAAAATAACCATTGCTTTCAGTGCAATGGTAATATTTTATACAGTAAAAGTGAAAATCGGACGATCGGTTCCTGAAATCGGACGACCGGTTCTTTAAAACAGAAAGATTCGGACTTGTCCAACTAGAAAACGGACTGCCGAATTTTTTATTTAGAACAAAATCGGACGACCGGTTCTAAAAACTGGATGACCGAATTTTTGGACAGAAAGATTCGGACTTGATCCTCTGAAAAATGGACTGCCGAATTTTCGATTTTGGAAAAAAACCGGACGACCGGTTCTAAAACCGGATGATCGAATTTTTGTTTCCTCAGCCAAGCTTCTTTTTAAGACAAAAATTTTCTTCCTTTTCAAAAACATGTATTCTTGACAATCATTTTAAAGAGAAGAAAAAACTTTTCCAAAAACACCACAACTTCAGTCAAGAATACTTAGATTTTAACAAACGTTTATATCTGAGAAAATCGTTAAAGGAGCTTCATATATGATCAATAATCAAAGAGTAAGACTAGGGAGTTTTACAAGGTAGTACCTAATTCACTCTACCAAAGACAATGCCTGCAATGTCTTCAATGTCTCCAATGATTTGATCTTGGAATGGCTTGGTCTCTTCTTCTCCATTTTGCCCTCATCAACAAGATCTTTTGCTTGTAGACTTTGAGACTTCACAGGTACTTCTTTTGTTCTATGAAGGGTTAGCTAAAATACTCACACAAGCATATGTTAATCATAATCAAAACATAAGTATTAATGCCCTTAGGGCTAACATATACTTTTATGTATTAAAAACACCAAAAATGATGAAGTTAACGTATAGAAAATATAGACAATTATGCACTTATCACATATTCCCACACTTATCTGTTGCTTGCCCTTAAGAACACAAAGTAAGCAGGTAAAACGAAGGATATAAAGACTTTTTATGCTAAAGACAAAAACGATATAAGCCGAATAAATATTTAACTCAGAAATGGTTTCAAGCATTTATACTCCAAAACAAGGATTTCAAAAACAAAAATTAAAACAAAACAAAATAAAATTAAACATAGAAAAAATAAAAGAATAATACTACTTGAATAGAGTACATCAACATCCAACCCCAAAGATACAAAAAATATACAAACAACAAAATTACTAAGTTAACTACAAACCACCAAAATCATTACCAATCAATGGTGTGTAAGTGTGATTTTGCTCATGCTGTTTTTCAGAGAAAAAGAAGAATGTTAAGTGATTAGCATCAAGAAATATTCTTTAGAATAATGCACACAACTCATACTTTATATATCAATTATCCCCTTGAAAGTATATTTTAGGTCGTTTCCAAATTAGGTACGACTTTTTTGGCTTGTAACGTAATCCGCACATTGTACCGCCGAAGTTTAATTTACAAGTATATTTATTTAACAACAACGAACATTAATTATCAAGAAATCAAGATTGGATATTATTAAAGGGAACAACCTGTCCATTTGAACTATGAATCAGTCCATATGAATCGACAAAGAATTGTTCAACAGTTTGCGTAGAAAAAACTAGAGAATTAAAGAAAGTATGGTTGAAGCTTCAATTGAGGAATTTTGGATTTATTTGGAAGGCTTGGAAGAGTTTATAAGACTTCCAAGACATCATAAATGACAAAAGAAGCAATGAAATGAGGAACAACAGAGCCTACTGTCTACAGTAGGTTCCCACCCTACCGTCCCTGGTAGTTCTCGAGATAGAAGGAGACATTGAAGACCACATTTCAATTTAGTCAAAATTAGCTACTGTTTGGCCAATTTGTGGTTTCTTTATTTCCAAATTTGTAATTAAATTTATTAAAAGGATAATTAGGCCTTTTAATACTCATTAGGATTTAGGAAGAGGAGTTAGGATATCTTTATAAATATCCTATTATACCTCATTTTGTAACCAAGTTAAAAGATGAATAATATATGAAACTGATGAGTTTTCTCTTAGGATTCTTAAACTTTTAGGCTTTCTCCTAACTTTATCTAGGGTTTGATCATTCCTTGGATCTATTTTATTTGAATACTTGGATTGGGAAGATCCAAGGTGCTCAATGTGATCATAATTCCTACCCTTTGATCTTTACATCCTTGTAGTTGTCTTAGAGTAAGGTCTTCTTCATAAGAAGCTAATTAGGTGGTGCATAAGCAATATTATTTTTGAATTGGATTATGAAGGAAAGAATATTCAACATAGATTCAAGTGGTCCTTAGATTGGGGGTTGCAAGAGGATGGTGAGTATTCAAGTCCTATTGAAGGAAAAAGGTTCTTGGAAAGCTTAATTGAAGGATTTTGATCTTTGCACAACAAGATTCATATCATTTGGTATGATAGATACCTTCAAGTAATCTCAATTTGTGTTTAATTTTGTCAGAAATATTCAAAAAAAAAATCATATGATGATCTAAGAAAAATACATGATGATCATGCAAAATTCGGATAGAAAAATGATGTCAGAAATATGTAGTGAATTCAATCCGTAATTGAGATTTTTTGTGGGAAATTTTTGGTGGATTTGAACCATTTTGAGTTGGGAATCATTTTAGATAAGTTTCACTCAATTTGAAGTTGATTTGGTTTGTCAATTAGATCAATACTTTCGATCTGTCCAGAAACTGAATCTGTTGAACCGTAGTGGATTAATTTGATCATATCTTATGTTATACTGATTCAAATTGAACAAAATTTGTTCCTAAGTTCATCCTCATCGATTTTTCTTCCATGTAAACTGATTTATCTCGATTTGAAGTTCATACGCTTGTTCAATTCGATTGAAAACTGAAAGGTGTTTTGAAATCTCGATTGCAGAGAAGTGCAAATTAAATCAATATGATCTTGTGTCATACTGATCCCATTCGATAAAAATTTCTCCTTAAACTCATCCCCTTTGAGAAAAGAGTCTATAGAAACCTGTGTGACTTCATTTGGAGCTATACTGTGTGAGTTATTGCAGTTTTAGTCACAGGGTGTTATTGTCCCCTATTTTCTGGAAAATTTTTGTTCAGTACTCTTTCTTCTTTGATTAGCTTAGCTTTGTTTCGATTAGTTGTTTTGAACTCTAATTGCTTTATTTCAGTGTTTTCCTATTCTTCTTGGTGATCAAATTGATATTTTTGGCTCTAATTGCTCTTGGATAATCTTTGAAACTCTCGCAGTTAAGTGTTTGTTGAAATTTCTCTTTGAACTTCTTTTACTACCTCAACTAAGTGTTCAACTGAAGTCTATTTTGGTTGATTTCCTTTGGTGTTTATGGTGGAGAAAGTTTGAAAACTCAAAGAACTCTTGTGAGTTGAGAGTTCGGAAAAAGGCAAGAGGGTGAGCTCATTTTTATGAAAGCCATAAAGAGTGCATACAGGAGTGAAATAAGTGATCATATAAAGAGAATAAACACTAAGAGAGTGATGGGAGGTCTTTTGTTTTATTTCTAACCTTTTTGTGCAGGTCTAAACAAGAAATAAATGGAGTATACGTGGTCTAATTCATCATGGAAAAGGATGGAAACTATGAAAAAATAAGAGGATTATCAATCCAAGCTTTGCAAGGGATAAGCATAACTTCTATCATGTTGGTTGCAATGGAACTAAGGCTTATGGTGGGAACAACCATGGAAATGGAAACTTTACTCCTAAAAAACATAATGGAGTTTGTAACTTCTCTTTTTATGCTAAATCTTATGGTCGTACTTTTTATGATGATTATATGTGATTATGAAAGAATTAATGCTAAATATGTTGAACATAGTCCTTATGGTTGTTATAAAGGATCCCATGATAATTATGAATTTGGAGATCATAGTTATGGTAGAGGAGTTTACCATGAGAGTTTGTATGATAAAAATGTCCATGGGAGGGAAAATCAAAATGAACATATTGTCCATACCAAATGCAAAGTGCAAGATATGGTTGCTAATCTTGTTGTTGATGGTGTTAGTTGTGTTAATGTGGATAGTACTTACCTTGCTCAAAAGTTGAATTTGCTACTTCTTGAGCATCCTAGTCCTTACATATGCTATTGGTCAAATGATTGTGTTGAGATAAAAGCTACCAAGCAAGTGTGGGTGTCTATTTCTATCGGATCTTATAAAGATGATGTGTTATGTGATGTAGCACCCATGCAAGCAGGTCATTTGTTATTTGGAAGTCCATGTCTACATGATAGGAAAGTAATATGTAATAGGAACAATAACGTTTTCAACTTCACCAAGGATGGCAAGAGATTCGCTCTTAATTCTTTCGTGTCTCACCAAGTTTATGAAGAGCAAAAGAAGTTGAAAGAAAGGGTAAGAATGTTTGAACATGAGAAAAAGGAAAATAGCTTAATGAAAGCTATAAGATGTGAGGATACATAACTAAGCCATCTCAAGGAGTTGCAAAAGTAGAACCCCTGACACATCAATGGTTGAAGAAGCTCCAAAGGTCAAAGAGCTTCCACATGCTAAACTTGAAATTGAAAAGAGTCTTGAAACACATGTTGAGAAGAAGATATCTAATGAGGATTCTTGTGATAACATGAATGAGAAGAGCATTAAAAAAGAAGAGTGCATTGAGACTAAAGAAAAAGATTGAGTGGAAGAAAAAGAGAGATTCGTTGAGAGATTATGTATCTTTGATTCCAACTCTATCCTTTCAAAAGAAGTGAAAATTTTGAGTGTTAAAAAAAAAAGTGTGAGCTTGAGAAAAGTGAGAGTATAAAATAGAATGAATGCTTTATTAAAAAACAAGAGAGTATTAAAGAAGAGCAAAAAGAAAAAAAGGTAGTTACACTTGACAAGAGTGAGGTAGTGAGTGTTTTTACTAACCCACTAACTCTATTCATGTTAATGATTCTTCATGTGTGCAGAATTTTTTGACACGGAACTTGGAGAATGAAGGGAGGTTTGACTACAACATATGCAAAACAATAAGCTTCTTTGATCCTATTTTTTATCTATGTTTTGATCACTTTCTCAAGGAAACTAAATTGAATTCTTTTGCAATTATTTTGTATAGGATTTCTCTTGAACGTCCTTGCACTTGGAGATTAATGCTTGGAAGGAACCATACCATGGAATTTGAAGAACAATGAGAGATCATTGGAAAAGAGTTATCACTATGCCATGAAGATTCATCAATAAGCCCTTTTCTTAACCCTTCTCTTTTATCTCATGAAGTGTCTTATGTGGAATTAAAGTTGTTTTTAACATCTTACGTTTCTCATGTGAGCATAATTGGAGATGCTTGTGCTATCTCTTTTGGTGGTGGTCTCTTTCTAGTTGTGCCTTCTATTTCTAAGTGTATTTCTTCTCATGATCCCTTGAAAAACCGATTTATGATTAGTGAAGATAATTTGTGTACCTTCTTGTTTGGATTGCGAGTTGGTCCATGATGATTCCTTATTTAATTTAAAATTTGTTGGTTTGGGATTAGATTGTGCTTTATTTGATATTTTACATGATAAGTGTTTGGGAAAGTTTGTTGAGAATATTTATTATTTTTCCTCTTTCCTTAATACTTTTATGGAGAATCATAATGATTTTATTTTCTTAAACCAACTTATGCCCTTTTTGAGTGGTCAAGTTGAGTTTTTTTCTTTTTTCTTTTGCAATGAACTAGAGCTTTTAAATGTTATTGAATCTTGGAACTCATTGTTTGGAAACATATTTGGTTTCAAATTCTATCATTTGCATTTTAAAGATTTGTTGCTGAAGGATTTTGAAAACCAAATGGGAGCATATTTTGAGAAGTTCAAAGTTGATCCTTTAGCATTTTTAAAATTTTATTTTGGGAAAAGAAGCCTTTGAACAAATTTGCAAATATTTTGTTGTTGAGCATCTTTATTACCACATACCTTTCAAGGATTGGTTTTCAAAGTCGTTCATGTCACTTGCATTATTTTGGAAGAACTCTTGTGCATTAACTTTGAAACATGAATTTGAAGCAACATTGTTTAATCCTCTACTTTCTAAAGAGTTCTTTGATAAAATGATTTTCAAATAGGAATGTAGACCATCTTGGAATTTTGGAAATTTTATGTCTACATTTTCTCACTTCAATTGTGAATTTTATGAAATTTGAGACTCATCAAGGTTATTCTTTCATCCTAAATGCTTTTGTTTACATTTGGAAGGTGCATTTCAGTTATCATTACTCTTTTAAAGACGAGATCGTAAATGCATGATTTTCATGTCTATTTTGAAAAGAATGAGAGCTTTCAATGTCATCTACCGTTCAAGGATTTTGATTTTGAACTTTTCTTTGAACAATGGACAAGAAAGTTGTTTCTTAATACTTGTGTTTTAAATTCCCATCTTAGAACTCTTGAGGAAGCACCTTGTCTTTGGAGCATTGAAAATTCTTACAACTTCTTGTTTCAATATTTGAAATCATTACACACCTTGAGCTCTCCATTTCATCTTTTGAAGATTTTCCAAACTTGTAACCTTCTTGATTCACTTTTAGAGTTTGGAAATTATGAAAGTTTCTATTTTCATTTGCCTTTTAACGATGTTATTATTACTCTTTTCTTTGATTTGCAAGAATTCTATACTTTCCTATTGTGTTTCTATTTGGAGAATTCTTGTAAAACTTGAGTGGTTCTTGAATAGTTCTCTTTGAAGTTTATTGTCTTTGAACTTCTTTATTGACACTTCTTTTGCTTATTATAGACCATTCAAAGAAGTTCTAGCATCCTTACTTGTTTTATTATTTAGATGGTCATTAGATTTAATTGTTTAACTCTTAGCAATACTTATATTGTTGAATCCTTTCTCATATTGCCTACCTTTATAGATATTTGAAGGAAAAAGATTCGAGGGCAAATCCTTATAAGAGAGGGGGTATGATATGAATCGAAAAAGGATTGTTCAACAATTTGCATAGGAGCAACTAGAGAATTGAAGAAAGCATTGTTGAAGCTTCTGCACATTAGTTTAACAATTAAATTGCACAGATTACACCTTGTACACCAAACAATTTGGCAGTAGCAACATTCTGTTTATTTAATCGCATTAACAAGTAAAACAGAATATGATATATGCGAATCTTATAATTCAAATTACTCTAATTATTACACTAATTAGAAACCTTACTATAAGGACGACTGAAAACAACGTGTAATCAAAGCGGTAACAGATAAAATCAGTAAAACTAGTATGTACGTGGCTTTGATACCACTGTTGGAAACCGTAGGCAAAAACAAATAAAATAAAACTACGGAAATCCACCCACAGGATCTGCACATACTAGAAAAACCAATTGGATAGAAATTACCTCAATGTTATTGACTGTTTGATGTGGAGGCGCTGCTATTTATGCTTCACCCTCTACTGATATCTACGTGACGAACTCCTCTGCAAGCGATCGGGATGCTAGCCCCTTCTATGTTCTGAAACCTGTTCAAAACTAATCCTTCCTATCTGGTAATAGGTGGAATTTCAGAGAGAGGAGGCTAGATACTATATCGTCGTTCTAGGGTTTTCAGGGTTTTTGTTTTTTCTTTTATCAGATAAAAAGACACCTACAGAGAAAAGGTTAACATAACCTTTTATAGCTGTCAATATCAAAACCCTAATTGTCATCTAATGACAGTTTAATCTCGTCCGTCTATTCCTATAATCATCTAACGGTTAGATGAGTAATATTAAGGAATTAATTTCATTTATTCGATTAAATAAAATTAGTTACTTATTAACTTACCGAAAAATACAATATGGAATCTGATTCCCCTTTTGTTTACGTTCAACGAATCTGGATACAATCTAGATTCATTGAACATGGATATTATGCTCACAAGATTGTCTATACATGTGACCCTGTAGGTTCACTTAATGTTGGCAGTGAATGAAAAAAATCCTAGATATTTATTCACAAAACATAAGCGGCCTCTAGCAAGACATTATGCTTACCCAAGTTAAGTAAAACCAATAATAACCTAGCATCAGATTTAATATTTACCCTTTTTGTCACACAATATCCTAATTAAGTATAAGGCATGGACCGAGTCATCCTTATAAAACTTAATTAACCATTTACTTGATCACTAGGTAGAGTGTTCCAACAAATAATATTAATAACACCTTATCAATACTTATTTGAGCATGGTCATGCATATTTTCCAGTCTTCCTTATCAAGGGGCCCATGGATATCTCTCTCTAAAAGGGAGGGACAAATCCCTTTCACTATCTCCAATGTTCAAGCCATGACAAGAAAATAAGCCAATCAATAGTCATAATAATCACCTAATTAAAAGTGACATTTGACTATGTCAAAACATATTTTCTCCCCATGCAAGAAGCATTAGAAACATTAGGTCAAAGGACACCAAATATAAAACTGAGAAGAAATACTTATAACTTAAACCCATGCAATATTTCTTCTTCACTTTGGGTCATGTCCAATACAATATACTTAATATGTATTTATGAATTGATTTTATATCTCATATTCATGATCAGTAAAACTTGACCATCAATCAACTTCACACTAGTTTAATAATACAAGATGTAATAAAACTAGGGACAAATAAGAATAGTATTTTATTAGCTATAAGGGTTTTACTATCAAGTCACATACTTGATTACCAAGAGCATAAAATACAATTCAAAATACATACTTCATAAATCATAAATGTTAGTCAATTGGTCTAGGGCATATACTAACACTAAATTCATCTAGGGATTATCTCTTAGATTTATTTTATTTGAATATTTAATTAGGAAGATCCAAGGGTTCTCAATTTGATCATAATTCCTACTCTTTGATCTTTATATCCTTGCAATTGTCTTGGAGCAAGGTCTTCTTCATAAGAGACTCATTAGGTGATGGGTAATCAATCCCATTGCTGAATTCTTATGAAGGAAAGAATATTCTACATGGATTCAAGAGATCATTAGATTGGCTAGGGGTTGCTTGAGGATGGAGAGTATTCAAGTCTTATTGAATGCAAAAGGTCCTTGGGAAGCTTAATATTTTGATCTTTGCACAACAAGATTCATATCATATTCATTCTTGTCTTTCTAGGTCTTTTACTACTTACCCTTATTTAGCCACTTTGAGCTCTTACTCACTTTGATATCATAGTATTTTTTAGGTTTTAACCCTTCTTTGTTATTAATTCCCTATTTTGCAAGTTCCGTCTAGAAATGGATAATCAACTTCCATCAAAAACCAAACAAAAATATAAAGTATTACAAAATATTACACATGTAATTTGCACATTTCACGATCGAAGTTTAATTTACGATCATACCTATATTGGACTAAAATAGACGTTAATTATCATAAGATCAATATTAGATATTATTGATGGGAACCAATCCTTCCGTTGGAACTAGGATCCGCCTGGTCTATATTAAATAGGCCTTCTCAACTTCTTAGTTTTAAGCCTATTTCAAATCCTAAGAAAAAAAACTTATAATCAGCTAGACCTAGGAAGGTTCAATAAAGTCATATACATAAATTTGCCAGAGTTATTAAAAGTCACTCCTTATACGTAGGTAACTAGGTCACTGTTCATTCTTGTCTTTCTTAGATTGTTTACTACTTACCTTTATTTTGCCAATTTGAGTTCTAACTGACTTTGACATCAGACTCTTTTGAGGTTTTACCCCGTCTCTGTTATTGATTCCCTATTTCGCAGGTTCGCATATAGAGATAGATCATCAAGGTCCATCAAACATTAAACAAAAATAAATAACATTACCGAATATCACACATACACACATGTATATATATAACTACAAGAAAAATAGTGAATAGCGACAGAAAACTGCGACCAAATTTTTTTGTCACTCATTTAGCAACCAAATTGCAGCCAAAGAGTATGGCCAAAAAATTTGCCAAAACATTATAGACTGAAAGTTAAACGGTCGCTATGTTTAAAATTGTTGTGACAGATTAGTGACCGAATTTATCTGTCGCAAACTATTTCAAAAGAGGGACCGATAATTGGTCGCAGTTTGGTCGTATAGTTCAGTAAATTAACCCAAATCAGAGACCTCCCCCTCATTTCTCTCTTCTAGCCCTAATCTTGTTCTTCCTTCTCCTCTTCCCACTCGTGGCTCCACTTTCTCTTTGTTAACCCTAGCCATTACTGCCCCCTCCCTGTCAACACCATATGCCGTCCTCATCCTTGTCATTTTCTCTTCCCTTCCACTTCTCTTCTCCCTCTTCTCTGTTGCTACGGCTGCCAGACCGACGAGGGCAAGCCACCGTTACCACACTGCTATCACTCTAAACAGAGGAGAAAGAAAAGAAATCTTTTGTTTGGACTCCTTCGTAGATAAAAAGTTTTTCTTTTGGCAAAAGAAGTATGATTTGTTTCTTTGTGTCATAATACTTTGTGATTAAGAAAGTTGTTAGGCGATATTAACCAATCATGTTGGTAATATCTTTCAAGATCTTAGAAATTGGTAATCTCTATAGTTGAACTCAATGAAACTTTGGGCATTTGCATAAGCAGTTCATGCTTTAGGAGAAGTTGCTTAGAAGTATTCAAATTTTCTTTTGCTTCTAATATCTATGTTTTCCATTCGTTTGCATATGAATACTTTTGGAAATGTCATCAAAAATTAAAATTTGGAAAATAACTTCAAAGCCTCCTGTAGGTATTTTAGGCCTTAGTCTTTCCAATATTTTCATTTTCCAGCCCACATTTTTAACCCAATGATGACTTGGGCCTCTGCGAAGAGTAGGTGTGCAGTTTGACTAGGTCAGAGATGCCGGGCCAGGCCACCCAGACTGCCCGTTGCAACCCTCCCTTTTTAACCCCTCTTCTCTCCTTGTTTTCTTGAGCAACAGTTTCTCCTTCTCTTCTAATCTATTCTCTTCTCTTTCTTTATGGCTGTTGGCATCTGACTATAACTCTTCCTCTACCTTTCTTCTTCGCGGCTTCCGCCACTGCTCTCTTCTGCTCGTCGGCCTTCTGTGAGGCCGTCAGCTTCTAATCGTTTGTTGTTCGATCTTTTGCTTGGTTTTGAGAGAGAGCCGCAAGAAAGAGAGAGGGGAAGACAAGGTTGGCACCGGTGACTCTTTATCGGCGGCTGAGGCTCAGATCTGAGGGCTCCGATCATTTTTATCACTTACTTGTGACGGCTCGACACGGCTTGTGAAACACAGCCGCTGCTCGGCGTCTGTTCACCTTCTCGGTTCATCACCGTTCCTGCCGGCGGTCTTTGTCCACAACGGTGGTAAGTGTATTACTCGTTCATTTTATTTTCTTTATTAACTATTTATTATTTTACAGCTTTGTGGATTTTGATCGGTCCCTTGTTCTTCAATCGGAGAAGAAGATTTATCTTTTGTAATAGAACAGGTTGTTTTAATTTCCGCTGTTTGCTTTTGTTTGGCATGTAATAGTAAATAGTGTGTGTAATAGTAATTAGTTTTTCCAACAAGTGGTATCAGAACCACGGTTTGGCTCTTCGGCGCCAGCAACCATCGGAAGATTCCAGATCTGAGGGAACTATCGAGTTCCTCAGATCTGGCCAGTGAAGTTTTCTTTCACTTTCTCTTTTTTCTTCCGGTTATTCTTTACTTTTTTTGTTTTGGCTTGCGCTGTTTTATTTACAGTTTTCTGTTTTTCCTTTCCAGCTTGCAGCCGATTATTACTTGTGTTTCTGTTGTGTTCTTGGCTCGCCGCCGACTGTCTCTATTTCTCTGTTGCTTTGGCTTGCCGCCAATTGTGATTACTGTTACTGTGTTATCTTCTTAATTGTGTTACGGTTCTTTTTTTTTTTTTCTTTTTCCTGTTTACTATTCTGGTGTTATACCTGCTTTTGTTCTGCTGCTACTGTTCTATTTTTTCTATTGTTTTTCAATTTTTCAAAAACTATAAAACCCAAGCCTGGCTTGAATCCGTGAGATTTCAAGTCTCTGTGTCTTGGCGTGGTTTTCTATTTTCCAAAATTTTTTTATTATTTTATTCCCTCTATTCTTTGTCTTTTTCTGTTTTTGGTAAGGCAGTTTTGTTGCTAACATGTTTCTCGTTATTTCAGTTATACTGTTTGTTTTCTTAGGTTTCGTGCTTCACGTTGTTGCACCATTTTTTTTAAAATCAAAAAAACAACAACAAAAAACAAACCAACACCGTTTTTCTTGAAATTATATTTTTCTATTTTTCAAAAAATTCGGGCATCTTTATTTATTTTTCCAAACTTTTTCAAATCTTTCATTTTTCTAGTCATCTAATTACACTTATTTACCTTTGAAACATGTCAGTTCCAAAAATTGAAACTCATAAGTTTGATGGCAAATCTGACTTTGTAATGTGGCGGAGGAAAATGAAAGCAGTTTTGGTACAAAATAAATTTTCTCCCACTATCTTTAGCCCTGAAGAGTATCTGGAATCTTGGAAGGGTGAAGTTCTTTCAGAAAAACTAGTTGATGCTCACAGTTGCCTCACCTTGCATTTAACTGACAATGTTTTACAAGAAATCGATGAAAAAGACAATGTTTTTGAAATTTGGACTAAACTGGAAAAACTATACTTGGGAAAATCACTTTCAAATAAAATTTATTTAAAAGAGCATCTTTTCGGTTTTAAGATAAGCGGGTCAAAAACACTTTTAGAAAATATGGATGATTTAAATAAAATCGTTTTGGAACGTCAAAATGTTAGAGAAAAAATCTCTGATGAAAATAATGCAGTCATTTTATTAAATGCCTTACCTGAATCTTTCAACAATGTCAAATCTGCTATTAAATACGGTAGAAATGGTTTATCTCTTTCCGATGTTAAAATTGCTTTGAAATCTAAAGATTTGGATTTACAAAAAAAAAAATAAATCACACGGTGAAAACCTTTTTGTACGAGGAAGAGTTGACCGGAAGGAACCTCCTAGTCACTGTTTTAAAAGTAAAGAGCGATTCATCTCGAGAGAAGAACAAAGTAAAGTGTTTTATTGTGGTAAAGAGGGTCATATGAAAAACAAGTGTTTTAAACGGGTTAAAGATGAAAAACAACGTAAACATGGTAAAGAGAGTAATAAAATCGACAAAACTCACGATTTTGATTTCAGATGGTAATTCTATATTTTCTGAGGTTTTGTGTGTTTCTCTTTCCCCTTCATGTTCTAAAGTTGTTGATCATTGGGTTCTTGATTCTGGTTGCTCTTTTCACATGACACCTAACAAACACTGGTTTTCTGATTTAAAACCCTTAAATCAAGAAAAAGTTTTTATGGGAAACAATCAAGTTTGTGATATTAAAGGCATTGGTAATATTTTCATTAAAATGCATGATGGTGTGACTAGGAAACTCACTGATGTGAGATACGTGCCCGACTTACGTCGAAATTTATCTCTCTTAGTTATTTGGACTCTTTGGGTTTTTCTTTTAAATCCAAACATGGTATTTTACGTGTTTGCAAAGGGAACCTAGTCATGCTAAAAGGTTTTAAAAGAGAAACTTTATACATCCTTATTGGTAAAACAGTTTGTAACTCCACTGCATTGATTTTAAAAACTGTTACCCAAAAAACTATGTTGTGGCATCGTAGGATCGGCCACATTAGTGAGAAGGGACTTTATTATTTACAAAAACAAATCTTTTATGTGGTGACAAAGTTGATTCCTTGGATTTTTGTGACCGCTGCGTTTTGGGAAAACAACACAAAATCAGCTTTTCAACCAGCACTCACAAGTCTTTTGCAATACTTGATTATGTGTATTGTGATCTGTGGGGACCTGAAAAGATTCCAACTTATGGTGGTAATGTTTATTTCTTGTCAATTGTTGATGATTTTTCAAGGCATGTTTAGGTTTTCCTTTTAAAAACTAAAGATCAAACTTTTGAAAAGTCTTGTGAATGGAAACGTTTTGACGAAAATCATTCTAGAAATAAACTAAAAACTATCAAGACCGATAACGATCTTAAGTTTTGTAACCGGAAGTTTTCTGATTTGTGTGCATCGCATGGCATCCAACACCATAGAACGTTTAGACATAACCCACAGCAAAATGGAGTTGCCGAAAGGATGAACCGCACCATTATGGATAAGGTTAGATGTCTTCTTGTTTCTTCTGGCGTCCCAAAACTTTTCTAGGGGGAAGCTGTTAGTACGGTTGTCTACCTCATCAATTGATCCCCTTCTATAGCTATAAACTTTAGGACTCCTATAGAACTCTGGTGTGGTAAACCTCCTAACCTTTCCAACTTGAGAGTTTTCGGGTGTGCAGCCTTTGCACATCAGAAGGAGGGAAAACTAGATCCAAGGTCTAGAAAGGGAGTATTCATAGGATATCCTAGTGGGGTGAAGGGTTATAGAGTGTGGTTAAAGGGTGAATTGGGGGTGAGGGTTGTTATCAGTAGGGATGTTATTTTCAATAGCTAGAAATGTCTTGTCCTAAGGATAAACCCATCTCAATAGTCTACCAAGTATTCCCACTCCTAGTAGTATTTTGTGGAGGTAGAGGTCACCTCTGAACCTTCCTTAGAATCACCCCAGGAACCTGAAACCAATCTAGAGCTTCCTGCTTCATCCAGTAGCACACCTGATCCTCCTAGTATTCCTGAAACCCTTGATCCTGTGTTAGAAGGTTCTGATGAGGAGGAAGCACACCCTAAGGCACAAGCTCAAGCCCTTAGGGATTACCAGCTTGTGAGAAATAGAGTCCGTAGGGTACCTAAGGATCATTCTCGGTATGGTTACTCCTACATTGTTTCATATGCCTTTGTTGTTGCATCTTATATGGAGGAAAAAGAACCATTATGTTTTTTGAGGTTTTGAAAAGCCCTAATCGCGTTTTATGGTTACGTGCTATGGATGAGGAAATGTCTTCTTTAAACAAAAACAAAATCTGGATTCTTGTTCCAAAACCCTCAAAACAAAAGTTAGTTGATTGCAAATGGATCTTCAAAATAAAATAACCTGAGTCTTCTAATGAACCTCCAAGGCTCAAGGCTAGGCTGGTTGCAAAATATTTTTCACAAGTTAAGGGCATTGATTTTAACGAAATCTTTTCTCCTGTCGTTAAATACAAAACGATTAGGATTATTCTTGCTCTTGTTGCTTTCTATGATCTTAATCTTGAACAACTTTTGATGTTAAAACTGCTTTCTTACATGGTGATCTCGAAGAGACTATATATATGCGACAACCACTAGGTTTTGAGGTTAAGGGTAAATAACACATGGCGTGTCTTTTGAAGAAGTCCTTATACGGGCTTAAACGATCACCCAGACAATAGTACAAGAGGTTTGATTCTTTTATGATAAAAATTGATTTTACTAAAAGCAACTATGATAGTTGTCTTTACTTTTCTAGTAATAATGTTGATTCTGCTATTCATTTATTGCTTTATATGGATGATATGCTAATTGCTTGCAGGCATAAAGCTAAAATCGACGATCTAAAATCCTTGTTAAAATCTGAATTCGATATGAAGGATTTAGGTGTTGCATCCAGAATTCTTGGGATGAGTATTTCAAGAGATAGATCTAATCGTTCACTTTTTCTATCTCAAAAGTCTTTCCTTTAGAAAATTGTATCCAAATTTTAAATGCACCTGTGTAAGCCCGTTATAACTCTACTTGTGAGCCACTTCAAACTTTTTGACAAAACCTGTCCTAAAACTGAAAGTGAGAAAAAGATATGGCTAATATCCCTTAGAGAATGGCTGTAGGCTCAGTCATGTACTCAATGATATCTACCCGTCCAGACATTGCTTTTTCTATAGGCCTTCTCATCATATTTATGTCTAATCCTGAAAGAGATCTCTGGGCTGCTCTCAAGTGGCTACTGCATTATCTTAACGAAACTTTAGATCGGGGCTTACACTATTATAATTGGTCTGATTTTGCAGGTGATAAGGATGGTAGGAAATCTACCTCGTCCTATTTCTTTACCCAACAGGTAATTGCGTCTCGTGGAAATCTCAACTGCAGTGGTAATTGCCTTATCAACTACTGAGGCTGAATACATTGCAGCAATAGAAGCAATCAAAGAAGCCATCTGGCTTCAAGGTTATTGAATGAATTACAAGTTTTACATTCAAAAGCTATTATTTATACTGATAGTCAGAGTTGCTTACATTTATGTAAAAATCCGGTCTATCACGAACGGACAAAACATATAGATGTCAAATACCACTTTATTAGAGAAAAAGTCTCTAGTGGTCTAGTTGACATAGACAAGATTAGTACTGATAATAATCCTGCAGATTTTGGTACTAAAATTGTAAACACATACAAGTTTATGTGTTGCAGGGATTTCCTTCATTTGGACGCGGTCTGATTTTAGTGAGTTAAAACAACGGTTGGAAAATATTGCTCGAGATGGAGATTGTAGGCATTTTGGGCCTTAGTCTTTCCAATATTTTCATTTTTCAGCCCACATTTTTAACCCAACGATAACTTGGGCCTCAGCTGAAGAGTAGGTGTTCAGTTTGACTGGGTCAGAGATGCCGGGCCACCCGGGCTGCCCGTTGTGACTCTCCCTTTTTAACCCGTCTTCTCTCCTCGTTTTTTTGAGCAACCTTTTCTCCTCTTCTAATCTATTCTCTTCTCTTTCTTTGTGGCGGTTGGTATTGTCGGCCTTCTGTGACGCCGTCAGCTTCTGTTGATCGTTTGTTGTTCGATTTTTTGCTTAGTTTTGAGAGAGAGCTGCAAGAAAGAGAGAGGGGAAGACGAGGTTGGCACCGGTGACTCTTTATCTGTAGTTGAGGCTCGGATCTGAGGGCTTCGATCATTTTTATCACTTACTTGTGACACCTCGACGCGGCTTGTGAAACACAGCCACTGCTCGGCGTCCGTTCACCTTCTCGGTTCATTTCCGTTCCCACCGGCGGTCTCTGTCCGCGACGGTGGTTTTATTACTTGTTCATTTTATTTTCTTTATTAACTGTTTATTATTTTGCTGCTTTGTGGATTTTGATCAGTCCCTTGTTCTTCAATCGGAGAAGAAGATTTATCTTTTGCAATAGAATAGGTTGTTTTAATATCCATTGTTTGCTTTTGTTTGGCATGTAATAGTAAATAGTGTTTGTAATAGTAATTAGTTTTTCCAACACCTCCAATAAACATGCCATCCAATAAAGTTGAGAATTTAATAAAGTATTCAAGACTGGAAAACAACTGAATCAGTAGAGCCAAATACTATTGCTTTTTTTCATTTTTTTTCTTTTCCTATTTCTTGAAATTTTGTAATACTAACCAAATTTAGGCATTGGGGGAAAATAGAAATGCTCTCTGCTTATTTATATTTGGAGTTAACCAAACAGATGGAAAACTAAGATGACGTGGTTGCTTTGGTGTTATAGTGGAGCCGATGAAAGCTGGATTCAATTGAAGATACATTCATCCAATTAAAATTATTTTAAAATGTATATTAAGCCATGAACTTGAAACCATTATTGATTCCTGATGCCTTAAATAAATGTTCTGCTTAATACTACTAACAAGAATTTGTGATAATACTACCAAAGATATTTATTTCGTCTCTGCTCTGTAAGCTTTTGGGGTTCATAAGCAGTTAGAAAAAGTTGTGGCATTTTCTAGCTTCATAACCTGGGTTTCTCTTCTCCTTTCTATGTCAATTTATTAATCTTTCTATTATTTTTCTCTATGTATAGAGTGCAATGGTTGAGCTTGGAACGTTGCTCATGTATGAAGCTTCAAGGGATTGGTTGGTGTGCAGTTATACTATTCATGTTATTATATCCAGCAGAAATATTGTAAGCTGATAATGTTTGGATGGAAAATATAATGAAGTAACAGTGAGCTACCTTGAGCTTTGCACAAGGATATTCCAATAAGTACTACTATTTTCTGAAATTTACATTGCTGCAGCCAACCATCAGTGGAGAGATTCAATCACCAATGGGTGTTGCAGCTGTAGAATTTATTGATCCAAGGGAACCTATAGCGGTTAGTTTATTCATTCATATTTTTCCTGTCCTGCATTTTTTTTCTCATCTTCTTGTCGAGTTGTACTATCATATAGTTGAGAGATATTGATATTAATCGGAATGACCAAATAGCTCATGAATTGATTCATGGACCAATTACTAGAGCAAGGGAAAAGAAGATCAAGGCAGATGATGATAGTTTGGCTAAAGAAATGATTGAATTCTTTAGAAAAACCATGAAGAAAGGATTAAGGAACAAGAATGAAGGCTTTGATGATGAAGGAAAACCTTCCAAGTTGCTCACAATTTGTACCATAAGCAAGGATTATTCAATGGAGCAAGCTAGAGGCAAAAAAGGCTAAGAAAAGTGAAGAATAGCGCCTATCGTTGACGATAGGCCCTGACCCTACCGTCTCCGTTAGGCTTTTGTCCAAGATTGGCTTGTTGGTTGAAGACCTACCGCGTACGGTAAGATATACCTTGTTGTCGTCTGTATGTGTTTGGATGTTTGAATAATGTATTGTTTTAGACAATTTTCAATATTTAAACTCCATTTGTAGTTGTTAATTAAGGGTCTAATTGGTCTTTTAGAATCTTAAGTCAATAGTCATTGTAGGTTTAAGCCCTAACACTATAAATATACATTTATAGCCTACATTGCAAACAAGTTGAATATTGATAAAATTGAGAGTTTTCTCCATTAGTTTCTAGGGTTCTTCAACCCATCTTAGTTAGCTTCTAAGGGTTTGCTTCCTTAATTTGTGAACAATTGATTACCTAGATTGATGAATCTATGAAAATCAATTGATCATTTTAATTCCTTCTTTGATTGTTTCTAGGTGTTCTAGTATCTAGAATTGATTAAACCCTGGTTTTCTAATTTATGTAGTTTGGGTTTTAGGGCCATAGTTTCCCTAAAGTTCTTGCTATCAAGTTAGGAAAGAGTTCCTCCTCTCACTATTGGGTTTGGATTTATGTGGCTTAGTTCCTCATAACTTCTCAGGTGGAGTGCTAGAACTACAAAATCTTTAATTGAAGTTATTCATCAAGGAAGTGGTCTTGGGAAAGTGATGGATTCAATTTGCAATCAGATTGAGAATTCACATCAGATATTCTCAAAACAACTTTTGGGGCAATTTGTTATCTTGTTTGCTTACAATGTTGTCTAGTATGCACTCATCATGATATTCTTTATTTGTGGTGAAGTTTTGGAAGGATATTGATATGAATCTTGTTGTGCAAAGATCAAAATCCTTCAATTAAGCTTCTCATGTATCTTTTGCCTTCAATAGGCTTGAATATTCTCCATCATCAAGTAATCCCTAGTCAATCTAAGGACCTCTTGAATCCATGTTGAACATCCTTTCCTTCATAAGTACAATACATCAATGGGATTGATTACCCATCACCTAATTAGTCTCTTTTGAAGAAGACCTTTCTTTAAAATATTACAAGAATGTAAAGGTCAAAAGAGTAGGAATTATGATCAAATTGAGAACTCTTGGATCTTTCCAATCCTAGTATTCAAATAAAGTCAGTATATGAAATGATCAAATCCTAAATGAAGTTAGAGAAAGCTATAAAACCTAAGAACCCTAAAAGAAATCTCTCAAATTTCATGTATTATTCATCTTCAAAGTTAATTACAAGAGGAGACATAAGTAGGTATTTATAGAGAAGCCTACTCCTCTTCTTAAAACCTAATGAGTATTAAAATACCTAATTAACCTTTGAAGGTTAATTACAAGCTTAGAAAATAAGAAACCAAGATTTAATCAAAAATTAACTAAGTTGTCTATTTTAAAAAAATTAGTCTGAGACCTACTGCGAATGGTAAGTGAACCTACCATCGCTGGTAGCGCACTCTTCAAGCTTCCCTTTTATCCAGAAAGTTACTGGGAATGGTAGGGTGTGAAGCTACCGGCAACAGTAGGCTCTGTTTTCTTGAATTCCTTACTTCTTTTGTCTTCTATGATGGCCAGGAGCTCTAGTTTTATTTTGTTGAGCTTCTTAGGACTTTAATGTGTCTTTGGATTCTTGTAAAATCTTCAATCTCCTAATGCAACTAGTTGCTCTTCCAAAATTATTGAATGATCCTTTGTCGTGTTCATATCAGATATCCTTGAATATTTAATATGCTCAGTAATCTTGTAAATCTTTGTTTCTATTAATCTTTGCATAATATTCTCTTCGTAGATTGTCCCAATACTGAGGGCTAGTCTTGCCCTTGTTGAACACGCCTCATCAATTTTGCCTACAACAAAAACATATCATCTAGGTAAGAGGAACTGTAATCTGAATATTGTATCACATAGATATTGAACTTTGTTTCTTTTTTATCATGATCATGGAATGAGATCAGCTCATTATTTTACTGTATAACCATGCAGAGGAAATTTTACTATATACTATTGATTCCAAGAAACATTGTTATTCCAGCCAAGAAATCTCAAGTTTCCACCACTTATCAAGATCAGCAAATCACAGTATAAATCAAGGTGTTCTTTAACCAAACATTTATTTCTTATAAGTTTTTTTTATGGCATGATTTTCAATTCTATGCTTCAAAATTGTAGGTTTATGAAGGTGAAAGAACTTAACAAAGGATTTGTTGGCCTATTAGGCCATCTTTTTCACATTTTTCATTTTATTTCCTCAGCCCCTTTTTAATCCCATGATGAATAACCGAACTGGGCCTCATTGGAGTGGAGTTGGGCTGGCTGATCCTTGATGCCGAGTGGGCCGGGTTCAACCTGACCCGACCCAGACGACTTGGCTATATAATGATCTTTTTCTCCCCAGCTTGCCCTAATCTCCTCTTTCTCTATTGATGCTGTCGCCGCCCTGACCTTCTGTCTTCTCTCTCTCTTCTTCAAACTGACTCACGGTTTGTCTTCCTTTCTGTCCTTCAGGACTCTGCCGTCGATAGTCTGTGCCGGCTATCATCCTTGACACCGTGCGTGTGGCTCAGCTGAGAAAGGAAAGGGCCTGTCTTTGCGGAGAGATAGAGAGTTTGTATTTGCTCGAGGCTCACCGGCTTAACCTGAGGAATTCTCCTCTTCCTCCTCTGGAAGGACGTTTGGTGACAGCCTGTCACTACGTGTGGAAACCGAACTCGCCAAGCTCGTTCGGTTTCCTTCACCATTCTGGCCAAGACCTTGATGGTCTCGAGGTAAAATCTACTGCCTTTATTCCTTTTTGTTTATTTCTAACTGTTTACCTTTCTAGTTGTCCCTCCGACAACCTCTTGGAATCTGAAAGCAGGACAGAGACTATTTTGTTGTAATAGATAGGTATTTTTTTCTATTTTCTTCTTGTTCATTTAAACGGTTTGTAATAGTAAGGTAGGGATTTGTAATAGTAAGTAGGTCGCGGCTGCTCGATCATCGTAATAGTGGAATCAGAGCCGCGATTGTCTGCAACCGTTCGGCGACCACTCGGTTTTTCAGATCCACGCGGGATCTGGCTCAGGAAAGTTTTTTAACCCTCTTCTTTTTTTTATTTTTTGTGGCTATTATCATATCTGTTTGTGATTATACTTGTTAGATCTGTTACCTTGTTGCTTATTCCTGTTAAATCTGCTCTGGGGTTAAGTCTGCTTTTGTTCTCTTGATGATTTCATAGATCTGCTTTATTTTCTGTTATAAACTACCGCTGGTATTATATCTGTTGTTTCTGTTTATCTGGACTTTCCCTTTTTTTTGGTTCACTGCCTTGGTCATTCGAATTACTGTACTGTTTCGGCTTCGAACTTGTTTTGTCATTCTGGTATTTTTTGAAATCTAAAACCCAAGCCTGGCTTGAGTCCAAGAGACTCCAAGTATCTGTGCCTTGGAGATTATCATTACCTACTTACAAAACAACTGCATTATTCGTGACTGTCTGTGTGTTGTGTGGCTGTTTTTCCAGCATTTTTCCACCTATTTTTGTCTCGGTTAGTTTTGTATTTCTACGTTGTTTTGGTTGTAAGATACTACTGCGTTTCACGTATATTACCGTGCCGTTTTTCAAAGAAAAAATCCGGGTTGTTTTATTTGTGTGACAAACTTTTTCAAATCTTTCATTTCTCTAGCCATCGATTACTCTTATTTGCCATTCTAATCATGTCTGTTCAAAAAATTGAAACTGACAAATTTGATGGCAAATCTGATTTCGTAATGTGGCGTAGGAAAATGAAAGCAGTTTTAGTCCAAAATAAAATTGCACCCGCAATCTGTAGCCCTAAAAAGTATCCGGAATCTTAGAAGGATGAAGTGCTTTCTAAAAAACTTGGTGATGCACACAGTTGTCTCACCTTGCATTTAACCGATAACGTTTTACGAGAAATAGATGAAAAAGACAACGCTTTTGAGATTTGGACAAAACTTGAAAAATTGTATTTGAGAAAATCCTTATCAAATAAGATTTATTTAAAAGAATAGCTTTTCGGTTTTAAAATGAGCGGATTGAAATCTCTTTTTGAAAACGTTGATGATTTAAACAAAATAGTTTTGGAATTGCAAAACATTGGAGAAAAGATCTCCGATGAAAACGTTGCTGTTATTTTATTAAACTCCTTGCCTGAGTCTTTTAATGATGTTAAATCTGCTATCAAGTATGGTAGAGATGATTTGACTCTTGCTGATGTGAAAAATGCTTTAAAATCAAAAGGCCTTGATTTGAGAAAAGAAAACGAATCTAACAGAGAGAACCTTTACGTGAGAGGGAGGGTTGACCGGAGAGAATCTTTTAGTCACCGTTCTAAAAGTAAAGGGAGGTCGAAATCACGAGATAAGAAAGTAAAGTGTTTTTACTGTGGCAAGGAAGGTCATATGAAAAATAAGTGTTTTAAGAGGATCAAAGAAGAAAAACAACGTAAACAAGGTAAGGGGAGCGATAAAAATGACAAAACTCACGATTTTGAATCAGATGGTAATTCAATGTATTCTGAGCTTTTGTATGTATCCCCTTCCCTTTCTCCTATTTCTAAATATTGGATTCTTGATTCTGGCTGCACTTTTCACATGACACCAAACAAGCATTGGTTTTCAGATTTTAAACCTCTTGAGCATGGAAAAGTTTTTATGGGAAATAATCATGTTTGTGACATCAAAGGTATTGGAAATGTTTTCATTAAAATGCATGATGGTGTGACCAGAAAATTGACTAAGGTGAGATATGTGCCCGACCTTCGTCGGAATCTAATCTCTCTTGGTGTTTTTGACACAAACGGTTATTCTTACAAATCTGAAAATAGTATTATGAGAGTTTGCAAAGGAGCACTGGTCATGTTCAAAGGTTTTAAAAAGGATAGTTTATATGATTTGATTGGAAAAACTGTTTGCGAAGCATATGCATTGGTTTCAAAATCTGTCCCTAAAAAGACTCTGTTGTGGCACCGTCGAATTGGCCACATCAGTGAAAATGAACTACATTGCCTTCAAAAGCAAAATCTTTTGGGTGGTGACAAAATCGAATCATTGGATTTTTGTAAACATTGTGTTCTTGGAAAACAACGTAAAATTAGTTTTTCAGTTAGAACACACAAGTCCACTTCTGTCCTTGATTATGTGCACTGTGATTTGTGGGGACCTGAAAAGGTTCTAACCTATGGTGGCAATGTTTATTTCTTATCTGTTGTTGATGATTTTTCTAGGCATGTGTGGGCATTTCTTTTAAAATCAAAAGATCAAACTTTTGAAAAGTTTTCTGAGTAGAAACGCCTTGCCGAAAACCGGAAATAAACTAAAGACAATTAGGACAGATAATGGCCTTGAGTTCTGTAACAAAAAGTTTGTTGATTTATGTGCACTGCATGGCATTCTACATCATAGGACAGTTAGGCACAACCCTCAGCAAAATGGTGTTACTGAAAGGATGAACCGTACAATTATGGATAAGGTTAGGTGTCTTATGGTGTCCTCAGGTATCCCAAAACCCTTTTGGGGAGAAGCTGTAAGTACAGCTGTCTACCTCATCAATAGATCACCTTCAACAACCATAAACTTCAAAACTCCTTTAGAGTTGTGGTCCGGAGAACCACCAAATCTGTCAAACCTTAGAGTGTTTGGATGTGCTGCATTTCACATCAAAAGGAGGGTAAGTTAGACCAAGGTCAAGAAAGGGAGTGTTTATAGGCTACCCTAGTGGGGTGAAGGGATACAAAGTTTGGCTCAAAGGTGAGCCGGGGGTGAGGGTCATTGTGAGTAGGGATGTGGTCGTTAACGAAATTGATATGCCTTGTCTAAAGGCTAAAACCAATCCCGATAGTTCTACCGATGTTCCCATAAATGGGAATATTCCCGTGGAGGTGGAGGACACCTCCGAATCTGCACAAGCTCACGCTCAACTCGAAACCAGTGAAGAGTCGGATACACCGGCTAGTCAACCTGAAACCGACACGCCTGAATTTGAAAATTCAGATGATGATGATGAGGATCATTCAGAGGCACAAGCACAAGCTCTAAGAGACTACCAGCTGTCTAGGGATAGGGTTAGAAGAGTGCCGAGAGAACCCATTAGGTACGGTTATTCTTACATTGTCTCATATGCTTTTACTGCTGCATCTTACATAGAAGAGAAAGAATCGTTGTATTTTTCTGATGTGTTAAAGAGCCCTAATCGCTCTTTATGGTTGCATGCTATGGAAGAGGAAATGTCCTCGCTTCACAAAAACAAAACCTGGATTCTTGTTCAAAAACCCTCAAAGCAAAAATTGATTGATTGCAAATGGATTTTCAAAATCAAAGAGCCTGAATCTACCAATGAACCCCGAAGGTTCAAGGCTAGGCTGATTGCAAAAGGTTTTTCTCAAGTTGAAGGCATCGATTTCAATGAGATATTTTCTCCCGTTGTTAAATATAAAACAATTAGGATAATGCTTGCAATCGTTGCTTTTTATGATCTTGATCTTGAACAACTTGATGTAAAAACTACATTCTTGCATGGGGAACTTGAAGAAACTATCTATATGCGATAACCACCAGGGTTTGAGGAAAAGGGTAAGGAAAACATGGCATGTCACTTGAAAAAGTCCTTGTACAGACTCAAACAGTCACCAAGGCAATAGTATAAACGGTTTGACTCTTTCATGCTTAAAGCTGGTTTTATTAAAAGCAATTATGATAGTTGTTTATATTTTTGTGGTGACAATGTTGAAACTGCTGTTTATCTTTTGCTCTATGTGGATGATATGTTGATTGCTTGTAAGCATAGAGATAAGATTACTCGTTTGAAATCCTTGTTAAAGTTAGAATTTGATATGAAGGATTTAGGTTCTGCTTCTAGAATCCTTGGGATGAACATCAGTAGAGATAGAGTTGACCGCTCCTTATTCATATCCCCGAAATCCTTTTTGCCGAAAATTGTTTCCAAATTTTTGATGAATTTATGCAAACCAATTTGTACCCCACTTGCGAGCCATTTTCAACTTTCTGAAAAATCTTGCCCCAAAACTAAAAAAGAAAAGAAAGACATGGCAAACATACCTTATAGGATGGCTATAAGATCCGTTATGTATTCTATGATATCCACCCGACCCGATATTGCTTATTCCATAAGCCTTCTTAGCTTATTCATGTCCAATCCTGGTAGGGATCATTGGGCAGCTCTCAAGTGGTTGTTACGGTATATCAATGGCACTATTGATAGGGGTTTGCTTTATCATAATTGGTCCGATAATTTTGAAATGGTAGGATATGTTGATTCTGACTTTGCAAGTGACAAAGATCGTAGGAAATCTACCATTTCTTATTTCTTTACTTTAGCAGGAAATTGCATATCTTGGAAGTCACAGTTACAGCCTGTAGTCGCTTTATAGACTACAGAGACTGAATACATTTCTGCAACTGAGGCAATTAAGGAAGCTATTTGGCTTCAAGGCCTTCTATCTGAATTGCATGTTTTAAATTCCAAAGCTGTGATTTATACTGATAGCCAAAGTTGTCTCCACTTATGTAAAAATCCTATTTATTATGAGAGGACTAAACACATAGATGTTAAGTATCATTTCATAAGGGAAAAGGTTTCAAGTGGTTTAGTCAATATTGAGAAAATTAGTACTAAAGATAATCCTGTAGATTTTGGTACTGAAATTGTGACAACTGATAAATTTTCTTTGTGCAGGGACCTCCTCATGTAGATGAAGGTTGACTCTTTGAGTCAGTGTTGGCTGGAAATTCAATGAAAATATGTTCAAGGTGGAGTTTGTTGGCCTATTGGGCCATCTTTTTCACATTTTTCATTTTATTTCCTCAGCCCCTTTTTAATCCCCATAATGAATAACCGGACTGGGCCTCATTGGAGTGGAGTTGGGCTGGCTAATCCTTGATGTCAGGCGGGCTGAGTTCAACCCGACCCGACCCAGGCGACTTGGCTATATAATGATCTTTTTCTCCCCAGCTTGCCCTAATCTCCTCTTTCTCTGTTGATGCCGCCGCTGCCTCCTACACTCTCCCTCTGACTTTCTATCTTCTCTCTCTCTTCTTCGAACCGACTCACGGTTTATCTTCCTTTCTGCCCTTCAGGACTCTGCCGCCGATAGTCTGTGCTGGCTGTCGTCCTTGACACCGTGCATGTGGCTCGACTGAGAGAGGAAAGGGTCTGTCTTTGCAGAGAGATAGAGAGTTTGTATTTGCTCGAGGCTCACCGGCTTAACCTGAGGGATTCTCCTTTTCCTCCTCTGGAAGGACGTTCGATGACGGCCTGTCACTGCGTGTGGAAACCGAACTCGCCAAGCTCGTCTGGTTTCCTTCACCATTCTGGCCAAGACCTTGATGGTCTCGAGGTAAAATCTACTGCCTTTATTCCTTTTTGTTTATTGCTAACTGTTTACCTTTCTAGTTGTCCCTCCGACAACCTCTCGGAATCTGAAAGCAGGACAGAGACTATCTTGTTGTAATAGATAGGTATTTTTTCTGTTTTCTTCTTGTTCATTTAAACGGTTTGTAATAATAAGGTAGGGATTTGTAATAGTAAGTAGGTCGCGGTTGCTCGATCATCGTAACAGGATTGTCATGAACTTAGAAGATTTAACTTGTATAGCATTCCTCCTGCTTCAAGGTAAAACCCAATTTTCTTGTTGGCAATAATCAGGGACGGAACCAGGACAAAAATATTGGGGGGCTGAAGGACAATAAAAATTTTGCTAGAATTTCGTCTATTTTATAGATGCATTCAAAGTACAAAACTATTCAAACAATTCCAAATTTATAAATAAAATAACAAGTTTTGGGGTTGTATTGAAAAAAAATTAAAAATTAAGAAGACTTGAAGGTAAAATACCTAAAAATTATAAAATTTTTAAAATTTCCTTGGGGTTGTATTGAAAAAAAATTAAAAATTAAGAAGACTTGAAGGTAAAATACCTAAAAATTATAAAATTTTTAAAATTTCCCGAGGGGGCTCGAGCCCACCCGAGCCGCCCCCTGGTTCCGTCCCTGGCAATAATTGTTCATTCATTAGTTTACTAACTTGACTTATATAGATAGACTATATTAGTTTTGTGTAGACATATGATGAAGTTTTAAGTTGCTAATAACAGAAAATTAGAGTTTGTTTATCGTTTCATAGGGAGTTTCTCAAATTGAGGTTACTTTTGAAGTAGACAAAATCAGCATACTACAAATCTTGTGGGAAGAATCGCAACAACTTCCTTTACTTTTTCTGAATTTCTTTTTGGTTGGGATGAACGGAAATGTTATTTCACGATTTTGATGATTCAAAAACCAAGATTTTTTATGGGAATGTAAATGGAAGAGAAGAGATTTTAGATTAGTTAATAAAATCTAAAAAAAGTTGGTAGATGCAATGCAAAAAAAAAAAAAAGTAAGTAGCTATAGAGAGCTCTGATGGATGTATACATTGGGAGAGAGGCGATTAAAGTTTTACTAATTAATAAGGATATTTCTCCATTGAAAGGAATTTTCATATTAAACTTTGTTAACAATCAAGGTAAGGGTATAAATCTTATTGATACGTCGCTGGAAAAGCATAAAAAGAAAAAGGCGAATCATCGTTCTGTGATAAAGAATTATTTCTTATTACTTTATACAAATTCATTCCAAAGTTATAATTAAAGTTAACAAATTTCTAGTTAACATTACCTTTATATGTTGTTAATTTGCATGGGAGAGTCCAGACTCATTGATGTTGTAATTGTTTCTTGATGTTTAATTGTTTATGGGGAAACCGAATTCTTTAAAATGTTTCATTTTCATGGAGAGCCTAAACTCTTTAACGTTTATTTGTTTATAAAGGAGTTGAACTCTTTAATTATTTAATTGTTGCATTTTGTATTTGCATGGCCATTAGACATTCTTGACCTTGATATTCCATTAGTTAGTTATTTAACTTTTATAAACTCAACCTATGCTGCCATTTGCTTAGATTATTTGATGCTAAGAGAACTTAACATGGAGGTGCTTTCGAAAATTATGTTTATCAAAAGATTCATATTCATGCAATCGGCAAGCTAGTAGCATAGGAACTTTTAATTACCCTTCAATATTTACATATGTGCTTTTGAAGACATTCCATTTTCTTACGAAGAAAATGTTGAACTTTTAATAAACTGATATGATATTTTTCATTTAATTGGGAAGTCGGAAATGAGTGCTGCTCAGCTTTTAGTTTTACAGATGGCTTTATAATGAACCTTTGATCAATAAATTCACCTAACTAGTACCCAAATGTGAGTAGGATCGATGCCAAAATGGCAGATTCCTGGCTGGAGCAAGGCATATACAAATTAGGATATTTCTAAACTTGCTTGTTGACAACAAGCCAATATAATTCATGCTTTGATTGCAAAAGAAAGTGAGTAACACCGATATACAAGTAGATAAGTTGTTCTGTGATTTATCCTCCAAAGGCAAATTTAAACTAAAGAAGGTTTATGATAAATTTAGTGGCTTTGAGAAAAGCAGAAAAGGATAATAGAATGGAAGAGAATTAGGAATATGTAAGGGTCAAGAAGATCATTGGTTGTTAGTCGAACTAGGTTAGTTTATATGTTTAAATAGATACAATTAATCTCTACTTAGATTAGAGAGTATATTTGCCGTATAGTTAATATCTTAGGTAATTTTTGTGATATTGTATGTTTTTTTGGGATATAAATGATAATTTTATATGTATGGTTTTGAAAAAAATTAGGGTGGTTTTAGAATTATAGAAGTTAATATAAAAAATTAATGATTAGATGGAATATGGTCTAAAAAAGAGTTGCGATCGAATTTTCAGTTACAATCTTTTGTACTTTTTTTTTTTTTTTTTTTTTTTGTGATCAAATCACAACGGAATATTTGATTGCGTAAAATTTCGCGATGGAATGGTCGCAATTTCGTTGTGGAGTACTGGATTCGAACTTTACGACGACCGGTCGCAATTCAATCGCAAATCTTTATTCCCTCATAAATTTGTGTTAGCAACGGCTGTTTAGCAACCATAATATTCCATCACAATTACGTCACAAAAAATAAAATGTAAAATAGCTATGAAATTGCGGCCACTTCTTCCATGGTGAATTTATCATTTTCTTGTAGTATATATATATATATATATAAAGTTTCTAACTCAAATTATTAATTTATAAGCTATTTAAACTTTTTTATATTACCTCATATTATCCATATGTAAAACAATTTTTTAAACAAAAAAGATCTCGCTTACACCTTAACTAACATCCTAATTAACGGAAAAACTTCATAATTATGTCATTTGTCTTTAAAGTTCCATACAGTATTACACAAATTACTGACTTAAAAAAAAAAAAAAAAACAAAAAAAAGACGATCCATACACGAGGGCACATTCTACATTTTGAAGCCCTAGATTTGGATTCTCGGAATCAAAACTAAACTAAGTTCCAAATATCTAAGCAGCAGGAGGAGAAGACATGGTACGAGTAGTCTCAACAAGCTTGGCCGGCGTTGCCGAAATCTCATCAGCGGCGACATGTTCAATTTCGGCATCTTTAGAACCATAGTCCAGTGTATCATCATCATATATATCACCCCATATCTTCTCCAACTTCTTTACAATTTCTCTATCCATGTTCTCTTCTTCGCCGGTGTATCTCCACGGCTTGGACCCCGGTGCGCAATAATGTACGACTTTCACTTCTTCAAGATCAATCTTCTCCGGGTGTCTCCATAGCATCGTCAATAGCAAATTGTATTTGGGTGGTAGAGGCTTACATATATCTTTAAAATACATGTTCAAGAAATCCTAAGTGTTAACCCAAACAAAAAAAAAAAAGAGTTACACATTAAAAAATACACAAATAATACAATAGAGTAACAATTTGTGATTTTATTTTTTGAAATATTATAGAATGATACAGAAACCATTTTTTTTTTTTTTGCTAGGTATGCAGAATAAACTATCAATTTTATCTTGTTGAAAAGTACACAAATATAATAAGTGTATAATAAAATTTAATTCACAATTATACTTATTTTGAGACTAATAGAACAAGCATTATCACCGGTACAAGTTCAAGAAGTTCTTACCCAACAGAAACATCTACGGGCATCATAAGTTAGAAAGCAAACAAATAATAATTTTTAAAAAAGTACGAAAATCTTTAGTAAGAAAATAACTATAAATGAAACAGAAGAGTAAAAAATAATTCATATTTTTACACAAATACTAATTAAAAGAAGTACTACAAATTGTGATTTTCAAATCGTAAGAAAATAACTAGGAATAAAACAGAAAAAGAGTTACAAATAACTCATATTTTTTTTTTATAGAACAATAATTCAGCTTTTCATCTCAATAGAAAGTGCACAAATATTACACGCCTAATTTGCACTTTGCACAGTTGAAGGTTAATTTACTATTATATTTATTTAATATCTAACTGAAATGGACATTATCTATTACAAAATCAAGATTAGATATTGATGAAACAATCTATTAGTTTGAGTTATAACTCGATCTATGACATATGAGCCTTCACAACTATTTACGTTTAAGCCCATTGGAATTCAATCCTAAACAAAAAAAAAAAAAAATTAAATTTTAAAAAAGAACTTACAAATTGACCATAAATCTCATATTGGATATCTAAAAAGAAAATTTATTAGAAGTCATCCACTATAAATAGACAATTAGTTAACTATTCATTCTTGTATTTTTAGACTATTTACTGTTACCCATATTTTGCCAATTTAAGTTGTACGACTTTGAGATCAGAGTCTATTCGATGTTTTACCACTTCTCTGCTATTGATTCCCTGTTTTGCAAGTTCCCCATCTAGAGTTGGATCCAACAGACATCAAACAAACATATAGAGCATTACAAAATATTACTAATGTAATTTACATGCTATAAGATCAAAGTTTAATTTACAATTATACTTATTTAAGATTTAACTAAAATGGACATTAATTATGACATAATCAAGATTAGATATCGATGGGAACAACCCATCAATTAATAGATATTAGATAGGCTTTGGCAACTATTTAGATTTAAGCCCAACTAGAATCAAATCTATAGCAAAAACAAAAACTTATAAATGGGCTAAATTTAACAAGGGTTCAATCAAATTATTTACATAAATCTCCTATAAGATATCTGCAAGAGTTATTAGAAATCACCCACAAATAGGCAACTCTTCATTCTTCTCTTTCTTGATTAATTTGTTTCTTACTTACCCTTATTTTGCCATTTTGAATTTTTTTTCTTACTTTGACATCAAAGTCTATTTTTACCCCTGTTGTTGATTCCCTATTTCATAAGTTTCCATATAGCGAGATCATCAAGTTCCATGAGACACCAAACAAAATTACAGAGCATTCCTAAACATTACACAGGTAAATTGCACGTAGCACCATCAAAGTTTAATTCACACGTAAATTGCTTGCACGATCCAAGTTTAATCTAAACCTAACAAGGTTCAATCAGGTCATTTATATAAATTTTACATTGAATATTTACAAGAATTATTAGAAGTTACCCATTATAAATAGGTAACTATTCATTCTTGCCTTTTTTTTAAGTTGCTTACTACTTTACTGTTATTTTGCCAATTTGAATTCTTACCGACTTTGACATTAAAATCATTTTTAGATTTTACTCCTCTTCTCTGTTATAGATTCCCAATTTATCAATTCCTATTTAAAGATGGATCATACAAAAATATAAAGCATTACCAAATATTACACACATAATTTGCATGTTTCATGATCAGAGTTTAATTTAAGACTTATTTTAACTATAATGGACATTAATTATCAAAAGATCAAGATTAAATATTATTGATGGGAAACATCTGTTTGAACTATGATCTAATCCATATTAAAGAGGTCTTGCTAGCTTTTTAGATTTAAGACCATTTTAAATCCTGAACAAAAGAACTTATAAATGGATTATGGACCTAGAAAGTTCAATCAAGTCATTTACATAAATCACACATAGAATATCAGTAGACTTATTAAAAGTCACCCAATGTTCATTCTCGTCTCTCCTAGATTATTTATTACTTACCCTTATTTTGCCAATTTAAATTCTTACCGACTTTAACACTATAATATTTTTAAAGTTTTATCCCCTCTTTATTATTATTGATTCCCTATTTCGTAGTCCCCTATCTAAATGGACCACTAAGTTCCATCAGGCATCAAAGAAAACAGATCATAATCAAGTATTACACACATAATTTGCACATTGCACAGTCAAAACTTAATTATGACTATACTTATTTAACTAATTATTAAAATGAATATTAATTATCGCATTATCAAAATTAAATATTATTAACGAGAACAACCCATCAATTTGAACCATAATCTAAATTAAATGTTATTAACGAGAACAACCTATCGATTTGAACCATGATCTAGTTCACATTAAATAAACATTCGCTAGACCTTTACAGCTCTTTAGATTTAAGATCATTGCCCGATTCCGAAAAAAAAAAATACTTATAAATTGATTAAATCTCGAAAGGTTTCAATCAAATTATGTACATATGCATCTCACGTCAAAAATTTATGAGAATTATTAGAAGTGATCCGTTAATTATAAGTTGAGAATCGGGTGATGATTCATATTCTTGTCTTTTTTAAGTTGTTTATTACTTCCCTTATTTTGCCAATTTGAATTGAACAAATTACTACAAATATCCATCAACAATTTAAATTTTAACAACAACAATTTAGATTTTTGTCAAAACATTCATTTCAACATTATATCCATAAACCATCTTTGAGCAACTTATTTTAACAAATTTATTATTAAATTTGTGATATGTAGTGAAATCTAACTAAAATAAAATAATCATGTCTAAATCACAAGTTCATCGTAATAAAATCATTTTTACACTTACAATTTTAATTTATATCCTTATTTTAAGGAGTGCATCAGAGAATGCAAAATTTGTCAAAATCTGTTACTAAAAAATGATTCTCGGATATAAGAAATTAAAATAAAAATTTATGAGAAATCTGAAAAAGCATAAATTGTTAACGGGCATAACCGACCTCAACATCAGAGTCCCTTTTAGGTTTTAGCTTTTTTCTGTTATCGATTCCCTTTGAAAGTTTCAATTTAAAAACGGATCATCAGGTTCCATCAGACAACAAACAGAATACAAAGCATTACACATATATTTCGCAGGTTTGCAAGTCGAAGTTTAATTTACAATTATACTAAAATGGCTATTAATTATCACAAAATCAACATTATATATATTAAAGATGGAATAATCTCTCAGAATCGTCTAATACATCCTCTGATAACTGTCTAGTAAACTTTTTTTAATAATAAGTTTTCCTTAAGATTTATCTTTCAGAGTTTGTAGTTTATCTTTTATTTTATAGAATTTAATAAAAAAATAATATATACTATAAAGTATACTAGAAGAGATATTAGACGATTCTAACCGGAGATCAATCCAGTGATGTAGATCATATTATACTATGATCCGGTCCATATTAAATAAGCCTTCACAGCTTCTTAGAGTTACGCTCGCTTCCAATTCTAAGTAAAAACACATATAATAGAAAGGTTCGATCAAGTCATTTACATGACTCTCACACCAAATATCTTCCTGAGTTATAAGAAGTTATCTATTGTAGGTAAGCAACTAAGTCACTGTTCATTCTTGAGATTCTATCAAAATTACAAGAAGAAAAAGAGGAATATGGAAATATAATTGCAGAATATGAATTTAATCCCTTTCATCTTTTTTAATGTTAATATTCTTTTGCAGGTATAATAGAAAAAAATTTATTAAATATTGTTTTAGAATCCGTCTATGACAAGTAAAAAAAAAAAAAAATTCATAATATAATAAATAAATAAATAGAGAGATAGCATATATTACCCAGATTCTTAATTAATACATTTTTTTCAGAGAAACAGTACATGTCTATTTATAAGGAATTAATATTGAAACAACATTAGTATTGATCCCTGCTCTCTAGCTTCATAATTTTTCCATGCTAAGAAAATGTAAATGCAATCTATGTTTAAGACATTTTATAGGAAGAAAAAGAATAATTTTGCTATTGAATTGTGAATATTGAAAAAACTGTGTAATTATATAATTGTATGTTCAACATACAGATCAGACATCTAACAACTTGTGTTAGATTTTTTCATATTTATATATGTTTCAAGGTTTTTACATATTATCTTTTTCTTTAAATATTCTTTTAAGTTAACGAAAAAAAATAATTACTTGACTTTCTCTCAGAATGTAAATATATAGTAATAATTTGCCGTGAAATGCTTAAGTGAAAAGAAATATATATATATATCAAATATAAAATTATTTAAAATGAATAAGAATAAAGTTAAATCCTACAATTTTTTAATCCATTGTCAAGTTCCATTATACATCAAATGGAAGTACAGAGCATTATCAAGTAGAATAGCTAATGATTGTAATTTGATATCGTTTAGAAGATACGAGTATATTTTTTTAAAAAAAAGTAACAAATCGGAAAGTACATGAATAATAAAATTAAAAAAAAAGTAACATATTATAATTTTTGCGTGGCTAAAAAATATACGAATATTATACATAATTTGCCATTGCAGCCGTCAAATTTAATCTACAGTTATACTTATTTTGAAAATGAAAAATAACTATAACACTTTCTTAATTAAGCAATTAAAAGAAATAATTTTAAAAAAAATTAATATTACATTTTTATTTTTAACAATAATTTTTTTGAACTCTTATTTATAGTAAAAGCAAATCTAATAAATCATTCAAAACAACTTATATATTAACATAAAGTGAAAGCATATATATACCTGCTCTGCAAAAGGGGTAGGAGGAGTGACTTGGAGGGTTTTCAAGATATTATGATAGGTGAACAAATTAGGCTCCAATATAAACATACCACCATTGATATAAGTAGATGGTTTTGTGCCCAATATTTCAGGCCATTGTATACTCTCTTTACAAGGTTGACCATGAAGCTCACAAACACAATCTGGCACTCCATACAAGTAACCATCTTCCAATTCAAACAGGTGGTCTATGTTTTCAAACACTTGAATGTCCGAGTCCAAGTATATCATCTTCTCGTACTCCACAAACTACTTCCAAAATACAAATATAATTTTAGTAAATCAAAGAGATAATCTATATATAAAAACTATGTTTTTCTTTCCTCTAAATCAAATATACCTTTTTCCTTTTTTTTTTTTTTTTTGTTGTTAAGCATCTTAAATATTAATTTATTTATGAGGACAGAACTTGTAAGGATGAAACTAAAAACGAGTGGAGGACTCATTAATTTTTGAAATATTATAAAAAATTCTTTGTAAATATTTTTTCCTTTTAAGATTGTAAATTATTAGAAGATTCGCTAGGAATATATCAGAATTATATACTTGATATGTGCTTTATATATTTTTTACTTTTCTCTATGAACATACTAGAAATATATTCTTAATTACATTATATAAATAAACTTTATTTTACTCTCTCTATTTTCTCTAATTATAGACCTAAATAGTTTTTAAATATCTAAAAATCTTTGGATAAAAGATTCAAACGATTTACATACGTTTCAAATAAAAGAACTTTATCACAATAACTTATTGAAACATTTTATCACAATAACTTATATACCATCATAAAATATAGCGACAAAATTATATAATTATTTCAAGGGAAAGAAATCATATAATTATGTCCAACTTTATGATGGTATCACACCTATATTAATAAGCCTGAGAATCAGGGACGAACCAGGAGTGACTCGAGTAGGTTCGAGCCTCCAAAAGATTTTAAAGCGAGCCCAAAATTCTAACAAAATTTTTATTATTCTTCAACCTCTCTAATCTTTTTGTTCTGATTTTTCCCGCCACTGCCGAGAACGCAATCGGTGAATTCAATTAGACGCACGCACGGTCTTTATTTAATTATAATCTTTATTTTAAAATGATTATTTCAAAAACAAATCTAAACATTTAACTCGTGTATATTATTTAAAAAACATCACACTTATTTAAATAAGAATCACAAGTCAAAAATAAATTTAAAAAAAAAAAAACAGAAAAGTGAAGATGAAATCTGACCTTCCAAAGGCGAAGTTTGCAATAATTGATGCCAAAATAAGGTCTAGCAAATTGGTTCTCTTTATCACTAACATCAACAGCTTCAATTTCACGAACAATACAACCTTGATTCACCAATAATCGACGGTGTTCCTCAGGGACATCACCCAAAACAGCTACAACTAATGGATAAGCTGCCTTTACTTTTCTTAGCCCTTTTGCTAATCCCACCACCCCTTTCACATAATCACCCTCACCCGCTAAAAATGTTACATAAGCACGGTTACTTAAACGACGGGCAACCTTAGCCATTACAGAAGCCATCACATTAATTAAAAACTCTCACTTTATAAAGCAAATTAGCTAGGACTGTTTTTCTAGGTAAGGGAGAATGGAGTGGAGAGGATATTTATAATAAGACCAAAGGATTTTTTCTTTTATTTGGACAACTTTAGAAATTGGCTACGTGGAATGGTATATTTCCTTGTAACTCATGATGATTCATCAAGAGGCGGTCCGAAGAAGAAAACCAGAATCGGTTAAGGAAGGAAAAACGAAGGGAAATGGGAAGGGGAGGCGGTGAAGTGGTGGTCGGTGGGTGGCCGCCTCCGTCACTAGTAGATATGATATTAATGTAATATTATTATATATAGTATTTAAATTTATTTTTTTACTCTGCTTTCTCTATTTTGTGTGAATTAATAATTATAAGTTTCGAGTCTATCCTCTGCTACAATACAAAGGACATGCATGTTCATCAATTTTTATGTGTTTTTGTTAGTATGAAAAAGCTAGAAGAAGCTGAGACTTACTGAGAGGTTTTTACATTGTGTCACTGGCTTACTGAGAGGTTTTTACATAGTGTCACTGTTTTACGTTGATAATCTTTACATCGGTTAGTTAAAAAAAATAATTACTCTTTATCGAAGTTTGGACAGTTCTTCTTTCTTGAAGTATTTTTTTTTTAATGAATTAAATTTAAGCTCAAATTCTAACATAGTATCAAAATCAGAATTATAATATTTTTCGTTATTTCTTTGGACAGGATTTTTTAATATGTCTACTTTATAATATATTGTTATAATAATTTTATTACTAAATTTTATAAAATAAATTTTTTAATTAAATTTTTTTATTTTTTACTTATTACATTATAATTTTATATTTAATTCATTATTTATTATAACTTTTCATTAATAATCAATTTTAAATTCCATTTTTTATTTTTTATTATAGGAAAATAATAATAAAAAAGAAAGTTTTGAAATGCATTTGAATTTACATAAAAATATTTTTTAAATAATACAATGTTAAAAAATATGACAAAAACAAAGAAATATTAGAGAAGATGTATATGGTCGAATTTGTGGGAGAATTGTCTTAATACACGTTTTCAAAAAAGTGATTATATTGAAGGTGTTAATGACTATAGACCTGGAGCCCAATATGCTACCACGTGGTAATTATCATGCCACATGTCTTCTTATAACAAGCCCACGGCGTAAGACCATACCGCTTCATTTTACCTGGTTTCCGTCAAACGATTGTTATTTTCTCTTCTTTTTTTTTTTTTCTTTTTATGAGATGTTATTTTCTCTTTTTTCTTTGACCGACATGAATCGAGTTTGTTTGGTCATGTTCTTTCCAGTCACAATGCTTGCTAGTGTCAGGATAGCTTTATAGTTAATACACCTAATATATACCTTTTGCACCCGAGTCTTTATAATAATTTTATTCATAAATTTTAAAATTTGTCTATGTATATATATATCTAAATTATGCTATTTTTTATTATTATATATTTAGACTGTTTTTATACATTTAAAATGACTCAGCAATCCAACCAAAATTACATGAATCACATGAGGATTTTGGCCGAATTCTACCGCAAAATGTAGTGTCTGGACACTTTTAAGTGCACGAAAATAATTGGGTACATAAAAAATAAAAAATAAAGAAATTGTATAAAAATCAAAAATACAAAATATTTTATAAAAGAACAATTTTCTTAAATTTTAAATAATAAAAAATAAGACAAAAGTTTTATTCAAATCGTTTAATACATACTTTTTAATATACTGCTACTATCTTCTGTCAAAATTATAAGTCATTTTACACATTTTAATGTATATTTATTGCGTGTTTTTCAATTTTATCCTCTTTAATTCATTTATTATCTCTCTTCCTCTCTTTCTCTTTCCTTATTTATTAAGAGTAAAATAGAAATCTAACTTAACAAGTGAATTGTTTTTTTTCGTCCTTAATTCGTATGTAAGTCCAAAAAGACTTATATTCACATGCAAGTCTAATATTTAGTACAAAGATATATTAGATGATGTTGACCCAAAAAATTACTATTAAAAAAATTGAATTAAAAAGTGCATTATAAAATGTAGTACATTATTAAAAAAATTCTTAAATTTTTTACACATCGGCTAACAATATTATTAGCATCTTAATCAAAATTATTCAACTTATAAATAAGTTATAAAATTCTAGTTTTTTTTCCCAAATTTTTGGTAATATTATTATATATAAAATAATTTAATTAATATATCAAACTGATGAATATCCAGCTATCATGTGCTTGAAATCCACAAGGCAAAGAACATTTAGAGACCGATAGGAACTAGCTCAAAGGGAGTTGTTGAAAAAGGAGTAAAGAGTATAAAACTTCAAATCGATCACCAATGTGTGGAGAATGGATCTTTTTATAGGTGATTAGTTAGGCTTTCGATTATTCGCATTGTTGGTTGGACCGAGTTAAGCTAGTCCAAGGTCTTTTATGTTGTTTTGTGTTTGGGCCATACTTGGTTAGGCTAAAGTGGTTTAGGCGATATAGTTTTATCCCATCATTTGCGCTTCCTTTAAAATATGCATTGCTGACGCAATTGCTCTCTTACTCGCCTCTTGTCTTATCGTTTCGATTCTTGTGCCCCTCTAATTGTGATGATATATTTCCCTTCTTTGAAGAACCATGGGTTTCTGATGGGCTTATTCCTCTCAAATTGGTAACGGCTATTTTTAATGAAATTGTTGAGTCGAAGAAATTTCAAAGTTAAGTCGCTGCTTGTAAGAATAAAGTGACGGATATTACCTTAAGTGATTTGAAGGATAAATATGCAATGAGTATGTATTGCCATACCCTAATTCAGATGTAAGGGCACCTTCTCCTCCTCCCAAGTATTATTCTGTTTATGAAAAACATTTGAAATCTGGGATAATCTTCCCCCCCTCTCCAACTGCTCCTTAGTAGCTGAAGTTGGTAAATTTTGGCCCCTCCTTTAGGTCAAATCCGTTTTATATTTTACAAAGCACCTTGTGGGATTTATCATTATTTGTTGGTCGTTGGATGTCCCAACAAGTTGTGATCTTGTACGAAGGCATTTACGGGTTCGCCACAACAAAGATGTATGATATACTTGTACATGCAAGAGATTTTGGTGTTTACAGAGTCTTCGAGGATAAAGGGATGGATGGAAGGATTGTTTCTTTGTCTTGCGTGACCCGTACATGTGTTTGGAATCCTCATGGACTCTCCGCACGCGTCTCCCAAATCCTCCAGTGATTTTTAGGGTTTTTTTTCCAAATTTTTTGGTAATATTACCATATATAAAATAATTTAATTAATATACCAAACAATGATGTTTGATCCTTTCCAGAGAAAGCACAGTGGAGAGACACAACCCGATTTTCTACTGAAATTAACTCAAAGAAGAAATGAAAAACATAATAAGTGGGCCTAGGATTGGAGGACAAGGCTCTTGCCAAGGATGATATCATCTGTGGAGAAATCAGCTTCTTTTCTGAAAGTACCCCTTCCAAAGTCCAGTTTGTACGAGTCTGTAAGTCCTTCCACTAGATCAAATTCTGGTTTCCACCCAAGCACACTTTTTGCCTTCTCTATTGAAGCAAAGAAATGCTGCACCATTTCCATCCAAACAAGCCACACCATTAGTATACATACAAAGGAAGCATATCATTATTATTAATGTCATGGTTTGTGCCCGCTAAACAATTGTTTATAAACTTTTATTAGGATTATCAATGACAGCCGAAGAATAATTTTGATCTATTTTCTTTTGAATTAAAACAACCCAATCATTTATCTTAATGCTTGTATTGTTATTAGGCGACAAATAATATAAATTGACAAAATATTAAGTTACCTGGTCACGGAATGGAAAGGCCTTCTTTTTGCCAAAATCAAACTCCTTGGGGTTATAGTGGACAATCTCAGGCTCAGGGAAACCACCAGCCTGTTACAATTAGACATGCCAATCATCAGATTTGCCCTTCTTTTCTTTTCTTTTCTTCTTAGTGACAGATAAAATAAAGATAATTCTCCCTTTACCTTAGCACATGCTTTAGCTAACCCATCAAAAGTAACATACTTGTCTCCAGATATGTTAAATACTTGCTTGCTTGCCTTCTCATTACCAAGAACCTTAATGAAAGCTGTTGCAAGATCCTGGAAATATGGAACTCAACTACCATAAGTGTTTCATTTGATTGACAGAAACATAACTTGCTAATAATCCTAGCTAGATTGAAATGGCATCATCATGTGCTAATTTTCTTGAATTTTTTGTGATGGAAACGACTTCGCCATTGAAATGAGGCCATAATTTGATAGAAATGCTAACCTTAACATGACCAAGTTGTGTTATTTGTATTCCTGAATTGGGAATTGGGATCGGGCGACCTGCTTTTAGCCGGTGGAAGAACCATTCTTCAACAGGGTTGTAGTTCAATGGTCCGTAGATATAGACAGGCCTTATCGATGTCCAGTTAACATCGCGTGCTTCCAACAAGCTCTCAGTCTCAAGCTTTCCCTTGTGCCTGCTCTTGGGATCAACTGCATCAACCTGACAACAAGAACAGGAATTACAATTGATGCCAGGAATAAGGCTAATTTAGATAAAGACGTCAACTTGCATGAACATTTTATTTAGGTTAAGAAATGCCAATTTATCAAAAATGAAGCAATTTGATTACACAAATATGCAAGTACTGACCTCATAGTGTGGCAGATAATCTGTTTTTAGGTAAACACCAGCAGAGGAGCAGTATATGAACCTGAAATTTGGTAAAAACAAAACATTCAACTTTTGAGTACTTTACGAGGGCTCTCTATCAAATGGCATTGGTAGAACATGTTTCATAAGACGAAGGTATATTTGAACAAGTAACCAATCTGTTAAAATTTCTCCAGAGGGCACGAAAACCAAGCAGCCTAAAGAATTAATCATCTCAGTTTTCTGTTTTCTTAATGTACAAATTTCTAATTGTATATTTTTACAGAGCCCTATTTTACTTTTCCTTTCTTAATTCGGGTTTCCATCACTTTGATCATTGTGTATATGCATGCCACTGTATATACATTTTTTGCTAGATGAAATAGAGTCAGAAACATGAGAAACTTCTCCTCTCATCTTTTTACTTTTCCACAATCAAGGGGAAAAAAAACAGGAAAATTTTGAATAAAGTTGCACTCAGATGTTAAGAGTATCAAAGTAGATAGCTTACTGTTCTAGATTTGGTAACGCATCCAATATAGGTGCCACTTCATCAGCTTCACGGCCTGAGAACAAAAATGTTAAGAAAGTCAGATTTATGTATGCAAGAGATTATTTTTATCTACTCCCACATTTAGGTCCAGTGCTATTGTCAATCATACCAATAATGTATTAATGGCACGGAAGACTCAACTTACCATTTATGTCATATACCACGTCAAAACCCTCGGCTGAGAGACTGCTCTTGACAAAATCAAAGTCTTTTCGGTCACCCTTCAGGTGCAAGATCTACGGGAAAGAAAAAGATACTTTTCTTCATTCAGGAGCACAAGAAAAACAATGAGGCGGTATTGCAACTGAATCATATGTGAGTCCTTATTGGATGAGTCCAATCCTTTTACCTTTGATTTAAAATCAGCATAATCTGCATCTGATTCGTCAGGTAATTGCTGAGTGATGGGTGCTTTTCCTCTGGTGAAAAGAGTTACCTACAGCCATTGAAATTATACATATGTGAGTACGCATTACTTATAGAAGCCTCGAGCTTTCAGTGGTTTGATACATTAAATACCAAGAAAGAACGGTAGCAGGAATTTCATCAGCTAACAGTATGTAAATGCTGATATCTGAAAGCGACTAATGCACCTGATGCCCCTCTTTAACAAGAAGTCTGGACAAGAAAACACCAATAAAACGGGTGCCTCCCATGATAAGAATTTTCTTGGCTGCTGATGCTGAAACATGCAGTGCTCCTTTTGGCTGCCATACCTTCTTTTTATACTAAAGCCAGAGATAAATGAAGCAATCATTAGATCTTCTGCAACTACACAATTGAAACACGCAATTGTTCAATTCATCATTACAATTATAACTGTTCTTATTAAGAAGGTTATTATAATCCACTCTCGATAGAAAAAATGAGATGTGATCTGGTGAGCCTTGTCCCCTAAAATCCTTCATTTTTTCAGTACTTGTGAAGAAAAAAGATCATGACAATTTTGAAGCCAAAGCTGATCACACTGATCTCATTTGGCAGCAATGCACGGAAACCTACTGATTCATTGTGACTAATAATAAAAAGCAAGCCCAATGAAGTTTGTGATGGGGTCTTAATATGGTATAAAATCAGCCAATTCCAGTTCTTCTGTTTCTCTTTTACAGTAACAAATTGAGCAGGTCAAGATTTTTACTTCAGTAGTAAACAAATTCTTCAAACAGAAACAATCTCTTAAGCTGTCTAAAGTTTGAAATGAACATCAACCACTCAGCATTACTCAAGAACAAATTTTTCTCTCAAAAAGCAGGATTTGAAACATGCTATTATTCCTAATTCATTATAGTGCAGGGCAAGAACGAATAATCCCAGGTGTGGTAAACTTGGCCTCTAATATTTGGCAAGAAGAAGGTAGAACAAACAAACTCCAATTCTGAGAATTGAGAGAGATGAAAAGTAAGAGGTACCTGAACAGAGGCAGTCAATCTGACGCCACTGAATTCAGAAAGAGATGAAGGAAGCACAGAGAAAGAAGGCTGCTTTTGCTGTAGAACCACCATACTTGCCATGAATGAGGAGAATGTTCTTCAGCTGTGGCACCCCTTCCACCAAGAAGAGACCAGCACAGCAGTTATGATGAATTTGGTAATAGGACCCCTTTTGAGGTGGAAATTTGTCAAGGGTTTTGATGCTGCTGTTCTTCTTGCCCATCGCATATTTTACTTTTAGTTTCTGCTCTGGCCTCTGGGTTACTCTCATTCTTACAATTGGGATAAGACAATGACCCCACACTCCCTTCTTCGGTTATATCCACACTTTCTATAACAACCCCATCCTTCTCTATCCCTCCGAAACCCCCACAATCAAAATACACCCAGAAAACCATCAAAAGGTACAGATGGGGTGAAATGGGAAAATGTAAAATTTCTAAGAGCCTAAAAACAAAGAATATCTGTTCCCTCCCTATCTATCCTTTTCCAGTTTCATTAGATTTCCCATCAACAAGATGGCACCTTGAATAGTAATCGCCTAGATACATTACAAGAAGGCGCAAGATGGCTAGCGTCCTCGTACAAATACAGCCCGGATTCTTGCATAAGCAGCAGTTGCTGAAGACGCCCTCAAATCAGCTTACTGTTTCAGTTGGGTCCTTCTCAAGGATTGAATATAGTCGTTCCTTTTCCGTTTCCTGCAAATTACAAAATGTAAGTCCTCAAAAACCCACTCTCTGCTTCCATTTTACTTGAAGCGTAAATTGTTATCTTCTTGAAGGCACCATTTATTTGCGGCATTTCAACTTCCGCAAGGAATATTTGCTTGCAGGCATTAGCCCAGTATAAACTGTGAATATAAAGCTTATCCAAGCCCTAGTTTTCTTAAGAAACATAATATTCGAAGCATTGGAATAGAATGTGATTGTTTGAATAGGCAAAAGTATTTGATCTTGAGAATGGGGAAGAAAGACTTAAAGTTGATTAATGAATGGTAAAGAATTGTGTGCTAAAGTTGAAACACACCATACATTTTGTTTGTTTTACCTTTGATATTGCAAACAGTATTTGGGTTCTTTTCCACATCGTTAGATGTCATCACGTGTTTAGACACACTGTTTATAAGTGCATACCTTTGTTTTGTACACTGTTTACCTTTGTTTTATATTGCTAATCCGGACTAGCCCAACTTTGAGCATTTCACTGCGTCAAGCCACCGACTTTGGGAACATTATTTTGCAGGAACATGCTTTCATGTTTATGTTTACTTTGCTTTCCTTCTTCTCATATTCATGATACACCAATCATGAAATTTTTATGTCACATGGTTTCTCACAACAGATTTCTAATATATAACCAGAATAAAGATTTTGCAGTTGGAAGGAGAGAAGCAATCAAACTAATCTTGTCAACTTACATTCTATCACATCCCAATTCTTCATTTGCTCAATCTGTTGCATTCAAAGAATACATAGATACCTTTGATGGATATTCTTTCAATTACCCTTTAAACTGGATCCAAGTTCGTGGTGCTGGTGCAGACATATTCTTCAGAGACCCTTTTGTTCTTGATGAGAATTTATCAGTGGAGATTTCATCTCCTTCATCTTCTAGGTACAAAAGTGTCCAAGATTTAGGTCCACCAGAAGAAGCTGGAAAGAAAGTTCTTAGACAATATTTGACAGAATTCATGTCTACCAGACTTGGAGTTAGACGTGAATCGAAAATTCTTTCTACCTCTTCAAGAACAGCAGATGATGGAAAGTTATACTATCAAGTTGAGGTTAGCCCTTCTTTCTTCATATAAATTTTCTTCATGAATGAATTAAAACTCGCATGAGTAGTACAGACGATTAAGTCGTGATACTTCCTTGTCTAATGTTAATGTTATAAATGGTCCGGAAAGGACTTACATTAAATTTTAGTGTGGAAATATGTTTCTCGCTTCTTTCTGAATGAAAACTCTTCTTTCTGAATTAAAACTCGCATGAGTAGTATATATGATTAAGTTGTGATGCTTCACTGTCCAATGTTAATTTTATAAGGGTTCCAGAAGGGACTGTTATTAAGTTTTAGTGTGAAAAGATCTTTCTTGTTTTTTTCTTTCTAAATTAAAACTCGCATGAGTTATATATATGATCAAGTTGTGATACTTCGTTGTCTAATGTTAATGTCTTAAGGGCTTTGGAAAGGACTAACATTAAGTTTTAGTATAGAAAGAACTAACTTCCTTCTTAAATGAGTTTTTCTATGTAAAGGCCTTTCATACTTCAAGTTTCAACAATTTTCAATGTATCAGACGAACTGTCAAATCTTCAATTCGTGGTTGGTTATTTGATGGTGATTGTGTTGTGATCCTTCCTTGTCCAATGTTAAACGTTATAAGGGTGCCAGAAAGGACATCCATTAAGTTTTAGTATAGAAAGATATTTCTCACTTCTTTCTGAAACAAGTTTTCCTGTGTAAGAACGTACCACCGTATCAAAGGTACTGAGGATCTTCAATTCTTGAATGGTTGTTTGATAATGATTGTATCTCTGTTTTGGTTTGTTTTCATTTCAGGTGAATATTAAGTCCTTTGCAAACAACAATGAGTTGGCTGTAATGCCACAAGATCGAATAGCCCGTCTGGAATGGAATAGACGTTACCTATCAGTTCTTGGAGTTGAAAACAACAGATTGTATGAGCTAAGATTACAGACACCCGAAAAAGTGTTTGAAGAAGAAGAAGGTGACCTTCGTCAAGTCATGGATTCCTTCAGAGTTAATAAAGTGACAGATTAAATTAAATGTATTCATTGATCAGATTTTTTTTCCTATTTTTGCATGATTCAGCAATTCAGATTGTTATTCTGGTTTTTCTAATTATAAATTTGTTGTTGCAGCTTAATTTTAGATACAACCTTAAGAAAGATGTCCAAGAATTTTCTCAAAACAAATGCATTTAAATTACTAAGTACGAGATTCATTCCAGGTACACAAAATAGAAAACAATTTGAACTATAAAACAAGCCATACAGTAGCACTTCAAGAAATTTAAGAAACAAAGAAATGTCATACAACAAAACCTCAGCTGTGATCAGCCTTAAAAATGAAAAAATGGCAGCAATCTAAGGTGGCAGTGGTTGTAGCATGAAAACCAGATTATGACCTTATTTCAAATTCACCTGCCTTGGTTACAGCTCGGAAACCTTTATAAGGCTTTGATGGCAGATTCTTCATATCCAGTTTATCGATTTTCAGGCCAGAAAGAGCGACACCTTGAATCCTGAAACTCACTCTAAAAGACGGGAAAACATGAAGTTGCTCTAAGCCTGTCTGGAGCATCAACGTTCCTGACAATGAAGGAGCTTTATCTTTTGGGAGTCGTCCAATGGACCAAGAGCATGTCTGTGCAGATGAAAGTAAATAAGAAATATTAAAACGCCTAGTAGAAACAGGATAGGGATTATATTTCTTTTATTGTAGCTCCTAACCTGAAATATATTTAGGACATCCTTACTGTAGTCAAACCAGAAGAAATTGGAAAATGAAGGAAAATTCATTCACTTGCTGAAATTCCATTAAAAGGAATGATCCCCTTGTTCATCACTTTAACTAAGAGGAGTTGTTTCATTTTACTTTCACGTAAGTATGAGGTCAAGTACTCAAGACCATAGTTTTCATTTCAGCTAGCAGATAACGTCTTCTAGACTGGCAACCATAACTAAATCTACTATTCGCCTTGTCTTTATAGGTAGCACAAAATTTAACTTCTCTTAGAGACAAGGACATTTAAGCAAAATGTTTTGGACAGACGTTCTTCTCAAGCTCTTAAGGAAAACAGATAAAGCACAATGAAATTGAAAAAGATTATAATGTGGACCCTTGTTTCTGACCGCCCTCCCTCCAACCCCCCAGCCAAACTAAAGCTTATCCATTTGGTGAAAGAAAGCATTTAAGTTCAACAAGTACCTTGTTGGCAAGGATGTTTACAGTTCCATGATTTGATGTAAGATCAGCAGATGAAACACAAGGGGGCAGTTGAAAGTCCACATTTACTGAATCAATTGGCTTCCCTGGATCATTTCTTATTCCAACCAAAACACTGATAGGGCATGTACCAGAGTCCGAGCTCAATTGCGGCTTCACATATATTGGGATACTCTTCAATTTTTTTACCCTAAAAAGTAGATCTCAGAGAAGTTCAAAAAACACATAGTAAATCTAAGATACATAAAATTTTTATGACATTGAGAATTACAGTTCCCATACACCTATTCGTATCATGGGTGCACCTCTTGGTTCCGGTGCTTTACTACTGAAATAGTTTTCATCAGTTCAGACAAAAATAAATACGATGAAATCATTATCACAGTTTTCAGGATGCAAGTTGACATGGATAATCTTGTGCAGTAGGTGAAATGTTATCACGTGACTAAACACTGTCATTGTAAAGTGGAACCCATCTAACTTCACAAGAAATGATGAAGGAATTGTCCAGCAAATCTAAATCCCCTTAATGACGTACCTGTAGCACATCAGCTTAAATTCACCATCGGGTGGTACAAAGGACAGAATTTGGTTGGATTCCCAAGGCCGGAGCCGAACACAAGGATGGAATCTCACATCATTTAATATGGAAGGATTTGCAAAAGAAAGAGTAAGATCAGGAAGACCGGAAAGGTGAGAATTAACTTGAACTTCACCATAAATCTCACATTTTACCAAAGTTCCATCCCTGAGAAGGACAAATAAGAGAAATTAAGGACAAATAACAGAAATTGGGGACACAAAGAAGAGGAATTATTTAAAGAAGCTTAACAAAGATTTTTTTTGGATCTTATCAACTCCTCAAAATTGACTGGTGAGAACTAAAGAGTCAAATACTGTAAGAGTGACGTATGGGATAAAAATTCTAGAAAATATCCTCAAGAATCCCAGAAGGAAAAATCATTCGATTAGCTGTGCAAGGTGACCTAAGAATGCCATCAGGAGAAGATTAACTCTTTCAATATCTGAACATTGTTTCCGGAGATGTCCTATAATAGCCTCAAATTCCTAAAAAGTTGAAAATAAAATAATGTTTGATGTTTATTTCTCTTGGTTCCTAAAACAACTGATCCCAAATAAATAAAATTGGATCTTTGAGTTCGGAGAAATATTAAGTTTACGGGAGATTTGGAAGAGTTGGTGTACCCTCATATTATCCTTGATAAGCTATTATGAACACATCATACATAAGAGGTTCAAATCCTTTTGGTTTTTAAGAAAGGGTGATAGAGGGAATTTAGTTTGGAAAGTGACCTCATTAATGAAGTAGGTATTATTTAAAAAGAATACATACGTTCTGGAAAGAAGGGAGTTTCACATGAGAACACCATACTGAAGATGCCTACAACTATGTTTCGTTCTTTTCTTTATTTTTAACATGCTATGAGCTGGTGCATATCTCAAGGCGTTTTTGGTGGCTTAAATATGCGTACTGAGAACAGAGGGCATTCCCTGCTACGGACAAGCTCAATTTCTGTTTCATACTAGCTAAAGCTTATAAGCTGTATCTTATTTTACACATTTCTTCATGATATATTGTCTCTTGTCATTCGGTTCTCCCTCTTCTTTGTTTCTTTTTCCCCTTTTTCATTGGGATGTCCAGCGACGAAATAAAATAAAATTCAGGAAGTACCAATATTCTAGCGAAAGATAAATTATCTAGTCTTGTAAGGGAAAAGGAACTTTGCAAATAAACCAAGGAAAAGAAAAATAGGAGAACAAGGACGGTTAGTAGTGAAAGTTAAATGAGAAAAGGGAAAAAAAGGGGAAAAAAAAGCTATACCTGTTTATAATTGCATCCATTTCTTCAACAAGATCAACATAAATATCATTGCTTGTATGCTTCAGGTCTGTTTTCCTCCAAGGGACACAAGATGCTGTTGCTCCAGGAAGTGTATTGCTTACATTGGAACTGTTGCCAGTCACAACACTCAACATTTTGCTAACAATATTTGGAGGTGCAATCATCTCCCTCAAAATATTAGGTTCTGTTGTAAGAGGAAAGCCATTGTCTATCATCTCATCGAGAAGCTGCAATTTGACAAGATTGATACATGTTCCGATCATTTTACTAAATAAATAGTCGTTGTAAAGGAAAAACCAAGTCCAAGAAAAGTGAGAGAATTTTCTTTGATGATTCATGTTTTACATAATTGTTTTGTACTTTCCAGAGCTTTTTGGTGGAAAATACATTTACAAGAACAAGGGCAGTTGGCAGCTCCTTTTATGGATGAGTTTTCTTATTACTTGCATCAGTAATTTTGACATGTTACTGGATTGAAATATGTTTGGTGCTGGTATTGGTTACATGGAAAGGCAAACAAGTGGAGACACATTAAAACTGCCATTAGTTCACAATAGAAGGTTAACATGAACGTCAATATGGTAACATAGCAAGTATGAAAAGGCATTAGAGTACCTCATAAACAATTACAAAGTTGTCTTTTATCAAATCCTCATTGAGACCTCCAAGATATTCTGAAAGGACATCAGCTACTCTGCAAAGGAACTAGAAATTAAATAATCAAAGGGCACATTAACCACCAAATAGCTGAGGATATGTGAAATTTCCAGAATATAATTCATACACATGTCCTTCATAATTGCAAGTACATTTACTATCAGACAAGCATCAATATGTAATAAGTAGTAAAACATTATACCAAGAATTCTTTTTTGATGTAAAAATTTAAAGACCGCGGTTTTATTTAAACAATACAGCTTCATAACAACAAGAATAAAATAAATTTCAGAAACATGAGCAAATAAAACAACTGCTCCATTTCATACCTCAATTCCCATTAGAGGTGGCATTTCAACTTGGGTGCAAGCCAAAAATGTGATCCCGTCACGAACAACTTGGAAAAGATAATGTGTTGGTGAAGCAATTACTGGCAAAAACTACGACGAACCAACAATAACAGAAACAATCACAAAAGAGCTTCAATGGTATTGACATATTAATAGACCACAAAAATCTTTAAACAGTAGAGAAGTTATACCACGCTAACTTCAATTAATTTGTTAAAGAAGTCTTCAGAGATGGATACCTTAAAAGAATCACCTTGAACAATTGATTGGTCCCAGAACCAAGCACAGATGGAGCGGTCAACTCGATGACCAGTAAGTTGTTTTTCCAGCATAACCTCCCTGAAATTACAGTATACCACTCATCAACAAAAAAAAAAAAGCCCAGAAAGGATTACACTTTTTCTTGAATTTTGCGATTCAATTTTCAATTCTAACCGCACATTAAACGCCAAAGTGAAGAATTCATATTAGACTGATTATTATAGGATTAAAGCTTACGGATTTCGTTTTTTCCGTTACCATGTTCTTTAAACAAACGAGCCCAGAAGTCAGTCTTGGAAGTATGTATTTTGGATCCAAAGAAAAAATGAAAAGAAGAAATGAAGCATACCCAGAATCTGAGAGAAGAAATATGCACTGCAACATACTGCCTCCTCCTCTTTTTGCTCCTTGTGATTCCTCTATTCTCTGTGATCTCTCCACCAAGTGCAGCTAATCGCTGTCGGAGAAAAGCAAGAAGGGTTAATTGCAACGTACCCACCCTAAACTGGGAGCTAAATACACTCTAGTCCCAAACTCAATAAATAGATAGTTTACACAAAATTAATTCATTTATTTAAAATACTTAAAATATCTTTGATGTAAGTTATAGTTTATTACAAAATAATATCTAAATTTCAATATAAAATTATTTTAGTTTAAAACATATTTTATATTTATAATTTATTATAAAATACTTTCTTATACTTTATAATAATATCTTTTTAACCATATACTTTAAAAATTAAGTGTTTAACTTTAAAAGCTATATTATTTAAGGAAAATAGAATGTTAATTTTATATTTTATTCAATGAAAAAAATAAAATATTCGGTTATAAATAGAATATAAGATTTTTATCAACTTCAAATCTTTATCTAAAATTTACAAAAATTTTAACTTGTTAGGATTTATAGTAATTTCTTGTAATAATGATTAAACAAAAACTTTAAGTAAAGTATTAAAATAATAGATGAAAACATCTTTCTTTCTTTATAGTAAATACCATTAATTTATTATATAAATTAGCGACAATTCTTACCTTTTATTTGTTTTTATAAAATAAATATTTATATTAGTTAAATAAATAATTTTTAAATAATATAGACTAAAAATATATTATTACAAAATTTTTTATATCAAATTTGTAACAATATTCTTTTAAGATTGATTATTTAAATAAAATAACATGTATACTCTAAATTTAATACAATGAGAAAATAAAATATTCATTTATAAATAAAATATTTTCAACTTCAAATATTTATCTTGAAATCTTTAATAAAAAATTTAACATATTAAGATTTATAATAATTTCTTGTAACAAAGATAAAGTAATAGCAGTGAGCGAGTATTAAAATAATAGACGAAAACCTAAATTTTTTTTTTTAAAGAAAATATTATTGATTTTTAGTAGATATTACAACAAATTAATGAAAATCCTAATAGTCTAATTATCTTTAAAAAAATTTTTTTTTTTTTAGTTAACTAATCAATCTTTTACTAATATAAACTAACAAAGATATTATTACAAAGTATAAGAAAATATTTTGTAATAAACTATAAATATAAATTCAATTTTAGGGGTTATTTTGTAACAAACAATAACTTACATTAAGGGTACTTTAGGCATTTTAAATAAATTGATTGATTTTGATGAATAAAGTGTCTATTTATTGTGGTTGGGTAAAGTGTCCACTTCAATTAATCCAAAGCAAGAATTGCCCTTTCTAATGCCCTCCAATAATACGGTTTGAGGATTTAACTCCTGCTAAATGCAGAAATTATCCTCGTTTATAATATGTTTATTGCATCTTTAATTTAATATTATACTTAAATAATTTATTTGATTAATTTTTACAAAATCTTTTGTATTTAAAAAAGAACGTTAATGACGCATAAAATGTGTCCATAGATAAATAAAAGAAGTCAAACCTCCAATTAACACGAAAAGAAATTAAAAAAATAAAAATATCTCCAGGCCTCGCCTAGCACTCCATCAATCCTGAGGGCAGTTTTAGTCTTTTCCTTACCTATTTGTGTTTAGTCTTTTTCTTTTTAATACCTCTCTAGAAGGTACTTTGCCTCATAATAAATATTAGAAGTTTCACATATTTGTACACAGATTAAGAATTTTGAAAACAAAACAATTTATGAACTAACCTTTTTTACCTTTCATAAATGAAAAAAGAGATAAGTAGTGAGAAAAAAATTTAATAAATATTTATTGCAAATTAAATAGCTAATATCTAGAAATATACCCTTTCAATATATATATATATATATATGCACACACGACCCAACTCAATTTACAAAACTCTGGCGAAAGTTGACTCGATTTATAACTCACAAAATGCTTATAAAATTGAAGTAAGCTAACACGAACATATATTTGATAGGATGAGATTCGTGGTACATAATTATCCTTGAATTAACATGATTGATCTGGAAATATATGCTCTTCTCTTTGATGTACTTCATGACAAATATTATCTTACAACACAGCAGCAGGCAGTTTTGATAACGAGAGAGCTTTTGAAACCAACGACAAACAAAAGACAAGAAACAAATCTCCAATAAGGGAAAGAAAAATGTGGATTTTAAAATATTATATGTTTGAACAACATCTACAAGGCCGTTCAAATTTTAAAAAGTAATACAAAGCTCTCTGGTATGGCTTTACATCTCTATAGTATAAGACAAAGCATCTCATCTCATGGTATGTGATCAATCAACACCAGCAATGCTCAACTCAAGGCAGAATTCTGAAAAATAGTTGCTCTCTCCTCTCTCCATCAAGACTTCAAACTACGCTAAATGCTGACTGTATAGTGGATGTGACTCGAGAAGCAAGGGTTTGAGTTGCAAATGCTTGAAGCTGCTTCTTAGCATCTGGGTACAAGAGAAAATATGTCACCATAGAGAGATCACACAATGAAAATGTTGAGCGAAGATAAGCACTTGTGCGCCTCAGAAATTTGTACATAAGCTGATGAAAGTTACATGTTTTTTGAGGCATGGATTGAAAATGGAAATGAAAATAATGATTAAGTTGACACAAACAAAAGAATGAAAGAGCTACAGGGTAGCAGTACTAGAGCAGCATAAGAAATCCATAATCAACAAATCAACTTGGCCTGTTTCTTGTTTCCTCGGGTATGAATAAACTGATATTTGCTCACCCTGTACTAGGGTATGGAAACTTGGGACATCAATGATACACTGTCTAGAAAAAAAATGATGTTTCCCGTCCTTGCTCTTTAGAGTAGGTAGTTAGACTTCAGATACTATTCCACTAAATATCGACAAATACAAAGAGTAGATTAATTAACCTTGACGCAATGAACTAGGCAAATTCAAAATCATATCTCAGTTTGCAAGTACTGATTTACTTGATAATATGTGTATAGCAAGTAACCATTACTGAACTAAACCCAACAGAAAGGACAATAAACTCTGACAATTTTAGCATCCCAGCTAAGAATTAAGATGGGATATAAATATAAACGTGAATCTGATTTCTTTCAATAGGTTTAACTCCCAAAGCTACATTACTTTTCATTCCATGACATGTTCTTTGTGTGGAAAACAATAAGAATACCAACCAGGCAGATACTGTTGAAAACTCCTGAATCTTTATCTTTATAAGAGAAAATGACAGTTGATTAGCATACCTTTTCGGCATCTAGTGAAGCCAACTATGTTGGCGATACTGAGGGTCAAACAAACTCCAATAACTAGTAGATAATCTGCCTGGAACCTTATGAGGGAGAATATTGCAAGGAAGATCCAAGCAACAGCCTGCAGGCAAACAATGGAAATTTAGGGGTAATTGCAAAAGACGTTGCAATTCATACTTGCCAAACCCACATACTACATGCAGATGCAACAAGACACATGAAGTGTAATTATGCTTTTGGCTTGAAATAAGTGCATGTCTGGATTTGTCATAAGACTACCATTATTGCACTTGTTATTTCATCAAAAGAGAGATTTAAAGGAATTGACCCTTTTGCAAAAGACATCCACTTTCTACGAGAAGCTCGCTTTTGCAACTATGAAAAATAAGACACTGAAATGCGTCACTGGACATTCTTTACTTACAGTAAGATATAATGTCCACCAGAAGAGCCATGAATCCTTCTTGTTCATTCGAGCCATTGACTGCAGCCATTTCCAGTGAACATATTCATGTAAGCAAGTCAAGCAAAACACAGTCAGTACCATCACCACAGCTGATACAAATGGATGTATAAAAGTCCCGAAGAAAGGAAGTATCATCAAGAACAAAGATGAATATCAAAATAAAAAATATGATTGATGGCATACCTCCTGGTCAAGGCATTCGAATCTCCAAACACTTTCACCCAGATCATTAATTTCATTCCACCACCTCAAACCCACCAGGATACGACCACTCACATTTTTTACCACCCAAAAGTCAAGGGCAGCAAGAAGCACAGTAACCACAAAAATGATGACAAAATTGTTTACAAATAGAGCGGAAAGGATGTAAAAGGCCAAAGCTGTAGCCTATGCAATAACACAAACATTTATTTTGCAGGAGTAATTCAGACGTAAAAACTAAACAAAGTAATATCAGCAAAGTACAGCACACCTTGAAGAGCACATGGAAGAAACAAATGTTGGGATGTGCGTAGTTTTCCCCTGCAGGCTGTGCAAAGAAAGTAAATAAGGAACTTGAAAACATTGATCAATTAAATTAATTTGTCTGTTTGATTGTAAATTAGTATTGTGCTAGTCTGTTGTTTAGCCATTTCCGAGTTCTTTTAACTTGTTCAATATATATAATAATAATAATAATGCAGTTATTGCTATAGTGAACCAGTCCTTTCAGAGGGAAAATGAAACCTCCCAAAGGCTGTGAGTTAGATATGAAGCTTCTAAAAAGATTTTGGTACATATTATGATTATTCCATAATTTTTTACTTCTTTCCCACCTTGTTCTACTATCCAGGGCAGTGAAAGATATTTTGTAATCTCCTATAATCCTATAAAATTTAGGGGTCTGAATGCCATGATTTTATAAGCAAGCAGAAAGAAAGCATAATTCTGCAGTAATTCCCTCTAATTGCCATCAGCACCATCCATGTGTTGACAGAAGCGTGTCAAACCACAATTCCATACATATAAAGCTACTTCTGCAGCCTAAAATAACTTGCTTAATGACACATTTAAATTGCCAAACCCAAAAAAATTGATTGTAAGAGTGTGGTGCCAGCTGCGTCCTAGTTTCCTCAATGAAGTACTACCCATCAGTCAGTGGTGTTTAGGAGAGTTAAAATCAACCATCAAGTTCCTTAGTACAAAAATTTCAGCCATGTGAAGAGCAATTCTGTCTCCCAATGGCTACCAGTTCCCAGCAAGAACAAAACCATCTTTAAAATGGTGAAAGTGATGCCAATCCCATAGCACAATATCACGTTGAGAGGATCTGGATTAACTTTCTAGCTCCAGGCAAAGCACCCAATTGGCAATATCTGGTTCTATGGGCATAGTACTAATCAGATTTTCAGCTTCTTTTCGCAGGCCTGCACGCTCAAGAAGATGAACCATGCATCCATACTGCTTGACATTGGGTTCAATATTGTATTCCTTAGTCATTGAGACAAAGTAAGCACACACTTTGTCAACTAAACCCATGTGTTGACAAGCCCCCAAAAAATGCCACAAAGGTTATTTCATCAGGAATTATTTGACTTCCTTTCATTGCTTGGATGTCCCAAGGCTGCCTGTCCATTAATGGCTACAACAAGAATTACAGCACTCCACATAGAAACTCCCTTCTCCTCTATGATACTGAAGACATCAATTGCATTTTCAATGCATCGACATTTTATTTATATGTCAATAAGGGTGGTATAAATAATGGAAACCTTAAACCCATGTTTCTTTAAGTAAGCATGTAACCACCTTCTACGATCCAGAAGAGCACCCAAACAGGTGCGAGCAGATTACACTATATCCCAAGAAAGCTTCTCTTGAAACAAATCAAGCTGAAAATCACCCTGAGATCATTGCACCCCATAGTACTACACCATTCTCAGGCATGGCAACAAATAATGCTCTACATTTTCGCACCTCATGGTTTAATATGGTACTAGGTTTCTCTTCCAAAGTTGATCTGGAAACATTTAGCTTTGCCTAATTCATATAGATCCCTCCGTGATAAATAGTTAAGAGATAAATGTGTAGTCAAAAGGATAATCAAGATTGATCAGAAGAAGTAGCATGACAAACTAGGGTAACTAGAAGTCTTCAGAATCATCCTACCATAAATTCTCTGAAAGCTAGCAATCCGATTAACATCCCATTTAATCCAAAATCTAACCATTTTACCTCAGAATAATTTCAAATCCCAACCCCCATCCCACAATCAAGCATTAATTCCTCTTCTTCCCCATAAACCCAAGAACCCAATCTTTCAGATACCATATATCAAGTTGATTCACCTAAATCATAGATAATACAGGATTACCGAACACTTTTAATTCAATTAACAGATCTGAAACGGAGAGGGCCTTCATTTAGCAATCCTATCTCGAAGAGCTTCGGCTAATTATTAAATCATCAGTAAATAAGAAACAATACCACACTCTAAATTTGCGCACAATAAGATTGGAAAATAAAAAGGCTAAACGAAAAAATTCAAGAACAATGCACATGATTAAAATCATAATAAAGCAATAAAACTCATATTATACATACAGGATGTAGATCCATTTGAATAGATTGCGGAAGTTCTTTAGCTCTAGTTTTGCCTCAAATCTTGTGTAATTCTTCAACAAGCAGAAAAAAGTTTCATTCAAGCTTTGAAAGCGTTTGATTTGGGGATACTTTTGTTTTTCTGTTAGTTGGGGTTCCCCCGTTTTCATAATTTCCAAACGAACCTTAAAGTATCGTCTATTTAAAAAATAACCACTAATGTTGCTTGGTACTTAAAATTTGTCCTTACTTTCTTATTGGACTTGACGCAATGAAATTTGGGCCTCGGAACGTTAGGCCCATTATTGTAAAACATTGGTATCTTCCTGTTCCTGATGCTGAAAAGAAGGGTTACTTGTCATGTATAAACTTTTCATTTTTTTATGCATGAGCGTTTGTAGTCCAACGGTTAGGATAATTGCCTTCCAAGCAATAGACCCGGGTTCGACTCCCGGCAAACGCATTAAATTTAAAATTTATTTAGCTTTATCTCTATATTATGGTTGTCGTCTAGAATTATTGGTGACTTTTTTTTTATTATATATATTTGGGAAAGAGAATGTTGTTCGAACTTAAACTTTTGGTCTAATAAATCATTTTTCTATCATTAAATTAGTATCTTACCACAAATTATTAGGTGACAATTATTTACAAATGTATAAATATTTGTTTTCATGCTCAAATATGACAAGTGTAAAACCCTACTTGAAATAGATTTTAAAATGATTTTTTTTTTTACTTTTTTCAAGGGGAAAAGAAATATTATATTAAATCTGCTTGAACAGCAGTAAAAATAACATGAAGCACCACCTTTATTCAAACATCGGAGCGGTAATTTGATACAAACTGAGCGGCCAATAAATGAGCTGGCACATTAGCACTTCGTCTAGCAAAAGATAAAGAGACATGAAGTCTATCTATAAGAGTGAAAATCCGACTATGAACATGTCCCAAAGAATCATGAGTACCTGAACGTGACTAGAGATGGTTAATCATGCCTTTGCAAACGCTTTTCGGAAAAAAATTAGAAAAACTAAAATGCTCTGCTAATCTAAGACCCTCTCGAACAGTAATTGTCTTAGCATGCTCTGCGGATGGAGAATACATAAGAACCCCTGTAAAGGCAATTTGTACCTTGCCTTGATAGTCGCGGATAAGGCCTTCATAGCCGGAAGCGCTCATGGACCAAGAAGCATCTACATTTAGTTTGAATTGCCCTGGATCTGGTGGTTTCCAATGCCAACTATTAGGTAGTGTCAAATTGGATCTCATATTTGTTTGATTTTTCCAACCAATTTGGTCCATAGAATCCGTCACAACTTCCAAAAGCAATTTTTTTTTTTTACTTTAAAAATCACAACTTCTTTTATAAATAATTTATGAAATCAAAAAAATTTCAAATTAAAAATTAATTTAAAGTATAGAACTTTTTTTTTTTTTTAATCAACAATGATCATTCATTAATGTATGGACTTAGCATCCTTTAAAATGAGAGGATACAAATGATGTGGTACTATTTCCATCTAAACTTGAAGGGTCGAAATGGTTAATCCTAACTTTGCTAATCCATCAGTAACAAATTTTGTTTTCCGGTTAATATAACAAATCTGGATTTGTGGAAAAATATTCTTAGTTTGTCTAATTTGATGAATCAGTAGTTTGAAAGGTGACATGTCCTTCTTTTGCCTATTAACTCTTTGAACAACATCAAGAAAATTTGATTATAAAAAGAAGGAGGATAGACCAACATGTTGTGCCAAAGAATACCCATAGATAATGGCATTTCCCTGTATTGCTTGAACTGGGCTTGTCTCCGTGATTGGTTTTGCTATTCCCACTTTGATCTCTCCATTCCGATTTTTTATGATCACCCTCACTGTTGGCTTCCCACTCGTCATTGCACCATGCAATTAATCTTGTAACCTCTTGAGGTGCTGGCTGCCACTTTAGATCTGGGATGTTAGATTAGGTGGCTTCATCCCAATGAGTTAGGAAATTGAGCAAGGGGTTGAGCGGATGGTTTTTAGCTTGAATAACCATTTCCACTAGGTTGAAAGGTTTTTGCTCAAAAAGTGTCGAGTTTCTAACCTTTTAGATAGTCCAAATGATATTGGTCGCTACCTCAAGTTGGCTCTAGTTGGAAACTTGGATGAGATGATCCTATACCGCCTGAGTTGTGGGGAACATGTGAAAATTCCTCCATTCATGAAAACTTCCTTTACTTCCTTTTTCCCAAACCTTCTTTGTTTTTGAACAATTAATGAAGAGGTGAATGTCAATCTCAATTTCTTTACAATATAAGGGACAGAATGCATCTCTGGAGTTCTTGATAACATTCCTATGAAGGAGGGCTATTTTAGTAGGGAGGCAACGTGATAACCATTGCCAACGAGCCATTTTTACTTTGGAAATAGTTTGTAGTGACCAGAGCCTTTTCCACGAGCAGTTGGTTGATGCTCGGGAAGTGGTGGGCAGCTGAGAGTTTTTATCCTTTTGCTCCATTTCTTTTGCTACTTTATAGGCCGAAGAGGCCGTGAATTCACCTGAAGTTGTGTAATGCACATAAGTAGAGATGACAATGGTGGCGGGTTGGGCTGGGGACGCTAACCCCCGACCCCTGCCCACCTCTCTACTTTGTTCCCATACCCAACTCAATCTCTCTTAATTAAACCCCATCTCCGCACTTGAGAATGAAATATAGCCCCATCCCCAACCCATTCCAGCCAAACTCACTAGGGAATTGGAGACCCAAACAAGGAATTACATGTATTATTTTCAATAATCTTCTTATACACAAAATAACAATATGCAAGCTACAAAATTAAAACGAATTAAAACGTAAAACAATTTTACAAGTACTAATCATTTCCAAAAAAGCCTAACTATGTGGAATAATAAAAAAACTCATAAACTAGTTCAACAATTTTCAACCTTCATAATACCTAAGTTCAATAACATAAGTGCATAAACAAAAGTGGAATAACAAAAGTAAATAATCTTCAAAGGCATAAGTGACAAGTTCATGAAAATCTTCATTGATCAATCAATATAAATATATATAAAACAATAGAATAAGTGGGGATAAATAGGGATGGATCGGGATGGGGCAGGTGGGGATAGGTGGAACCTAATCCCTGTCCCCAATCCATCCTCAACTTTGGGTTTAAAATTTATCCCATCCCAATTGGGTTCCCAGTCAAATCGGGTCAAACGGGTACAGAGGAGTTGGGGCGAATGGGTATCCAGTTGGACCCGCCCCATTGCCATCCCTATATATAAGTTCATCAGTTTTCAATAGTAGAGAGAGAAATCCTCTTTACAACATGATGGTAGAATATACAACATGAGAATGAACTTATTCATTCTATAAAAGTAAATACTCCGAAATTGGGTTATCAGTTGACTCACAAATACCTCTCTTAGACCTTGTTTGTTAAATTAATTTACCTTTTAAAATTAATATTTAAGAGCTTATTGAATTAAGTGTGTTTGACAACAAACACTATTAAGTGCAAAGATGTGCTTAATTATAATTATAAATTTTAAGTGAAAATTTTAGTTTAACTCTGAAGTCTTAAATCTGAATATGTATATAATTTGTCAAATTATTACACATTTTTGCATATAATTACTATTTATTAATTAATTCAGCCTTCAAATTCACATTTCAGGTTTCAAATTCACTGCTAAGAATTAAACAATTCAGAATTCAAATTTCATTTTCATTTTTATCAAACGGCCCTCAGACATAAAATGTGACTACTATATCATTTTTTAGGTGAAGATTACTAAATCATTTTCAATAAGAAAATTGATATTCTACTTCAATTATAACTAAATTGAAAATGTTGGTTAATTTGTAGAATATATTTGACTCTTATGAGAAGAAATATATTTATAATAAAATAAATAAATTGAGTTACAGTTTGTATATACTATGAATAGGTTCGAATAACATTTTTTATAATATTTTTAATTTTGTATATTTTATTAATAAAATTTATTAAATAAAAGATAAACATTAAAAGAAAAGATTAAATTTAAAAAAATTTAAAAATATATATTATAAAATAAAATATTATATGAAAGTTACTGATGGGGATGGTCTTAAGTGACTCTGAATATCTATTTAAATTACATTATTTCTTTTCTTATTTTCTTTCTTTTCTGTGTGTCTCTCGTTCATTTTATTCATGATAATTTAAATTTTTGAAAACAAAATATTAGACTTTTTTTTCAGTCTAGTCATTGGTACAATATGTGTGGATAGGAATTAAAAATAAGCTTTTCCAAAAAAATAAAAATAGATTGGTGGCCAATAGATTCTTGGTCTATCTTCAAAAGAAAAAAAAAAATTCTTGGTCTGTACTTTTCCAGTTGGCCGTTGCTTTCCGACGTGGCATCCACGACGACAAAATTTCCTCATGTAAGTTCGTGTTGACACGTGATAATATCTGAGTGGACGACGCACCAGAAGCTTTCGTTTTCGAATTAAACTCGTTGTAGAAAAGTCTTAAACACATCACCAGCATTATCTTTTTATTAAGAATTGGTCATTTTCAATTATGTTATTTTTCTTCTTTAATTTTTGTCAAAAAAAGAAAAAAATTGTTCTTTTTCATTTGTTTCACAATCGCAAGTGGCTAACCCAATATTTTCTCTTTTAAAAAACAAAGTTAATTACTTTTCCTCTCTCCTGAAATTTTTTCAAACTATAAATGATTTTTTAAAATTTCATCAAACCAGATCTTCCTCCCTTAACCAGCAACCTAATCACGAATCAATCTATATTATCAAAATATAACTATTATTATATGATAAATAAATATTTGAAGTGTAGGCAATTCTTCAATTGAATTATAAATAATTTTAATTATTAATCATAATTCAATAAACTTTTTATACATTAAATTGTACTACTTCTCCTTTGAAATATATGTCATTTTCTACTATATATAATAATAATTAAGAGTTTTGAACTAAAATATGTTTTCTACTCTTATAAATATAAATAAAGAGAGAACCCCTCAAAAAAAAATAAGAGAGAGAGAGAGAGAGAGAGAGAGAGAGAGAGAGAGAGAGAGATTGACAATTTACAGTCCTAAATTATTTTTTATATTTTTATAGTCACAAACTTTAATTTTTTTTTTATAATTATGACCTTTTTTATTTTTTTGTTTACAACCACAAATTTTGATTTTATCTTTTTCTAAGCATGAACTATTTTTTACCTCTCGGATATAGCCAAAGCTATTTTTAATAAATTTCTATATATGAGAGGTCAAAAATAGTTCGTGGTTAGAAAAAGATAAAATCATAGTTTGTGGTTATAAAGAGAAAAAATAAAAATAGTTCATGGTCATGGCTAGAAAAGGTTTTTTTCTAGGCCTGGCCCAGTTTAAAAAATCCAGTACTGAACTGGGCCTTTTTTTTTTCTTCCAGCCTTGGCCATAAAGCTTAATGGTTGTGCGTTATCTGTAATGATAACGCACAACCATTGTGTCAGATAACGCACAACTATTGTGCGTTATTAGTTAATTAAGGAAATCAGCTTATGTGGCTGATAATGCACAATGGGTGTGCGTTATTAGCCACGTAATTATTTTTTTTATTTTTTTTATTTTTTTATTTTTTAAATGTTTTTTTATTTTTTTATTTTGTTTAAAATTTTGTTATTTAATTTATTTTATTATAATTGTATAAGTTTTTTTTTAGTAATTTGTTTATTGAATTGTTTTTTTTTAATGAAAACTTGTTTTGGAAAAACTTATAATTGTATAATTTTTTTTAAAAAGAGCGTATTTATTATATGTAACTTATTTTGTGCTATTTATATCATTTTCTTGGAAAATATACTTACATTTTGACCATTTCATCGTAAGTTATTTGAAGAAGTAATGCTAAAGAAACCGTAAAAATTTCGAGCAATGATGTAGTAATTAGAAGAAATTGAAAGAAAAATTTCATTAATATAAATATGTTTTAATACAACTATTTCAAGAAAATGTCAAACTTATACATTGCTCGGTCCAGGGTTATTACAAATTTTCCTATTATGTCCCGGCATGCGACATCTACCACATCTTGGGGGAGAGAATCCAGATTTCTATAATCCATTTCCCCCTGAAATCACTTGTCTTATTTCTTACCCCGTTCCTTTTTCATGTTTGGATGATAGAATGTCAAATTAAAAGGGACATCCCTCCAAAAGTTCTCACTCAAGACTGGATGAAAATTCGCTTGGTAAGTTTTTCTGTACGTTTGTCGCGAATATATCTCTGGTACATAAACATCTGTTCTTGACCCATTTTCTCTATACACTGCAAGAACATGAGAACAAGGCCATTTTCCGTAGCTAAAAAATTTATTATTTAGCCGCATTGTACTCCAAATCTTTAATAACCTTCGTACTCCAAAGAAATTCTCCCAAATCTGTAAATTTCGAATTGAAATACAAAATTATTACAAGAAGATAAATCAAAGTATAATAAAAGAATAAAAAAATCAAAGGAAGAAAAAAACACCTTATCGGGCGACGACGGAGTAGGAGGAAAACAGAAAAATTGAAGCGGAGTGGCTGAAAAAAAGGAGGAAGAAAAATGGGGCAGAAAGAATATAGGAAGAGGATGCTGGAAGGATGAAGAATTAGAGGGAAGAGGTGGAAAAAATTCGAGGAAGAAGCTAAGGAGGAAGGTGCTGAAAAAATTAGAGAGAAGAAGAAATAGAGGAGAGGAGGCTGGAAAAAATAGAGAGAAGAAGGAATCGGGGAGAAGAAATAAGGAAGAAGAAGAAGAAAAGGGGAAGGGGCGGTCGTGGCTAGGGTTTCACCTTTTATAAACTGATAACGCGCATCGATTGTGCGTTATCAACTTGATAACGCATAATGGCTGTGCGTTATCAAGGGTGATAACGCACAATCATCGTGAGTTATCGCCAAGCCACTACCATATCGGCGCCAATCAGTGCCACATTAGCACCAAACACAATTAGGACGTTAAAACTCGGTGATTAGGAATAACGCACACTCATTGTGCGTTATCCCTTTGATAATGCACAATGAGTGTTATGGCTTATCCAGGAAAAAAAACTGGGCTATTTTAGTGCCCAATAATTTTAGGTGGGCCAGGCCCAGAAAAAAACTGCTAGAAAAAGATAAAACCAAAGTTTTTGGTTTTAAAGAGAAAAACAAAAATTATTTATTATTATAATTAATCAATTTCTCATAAATAAATTAAAGGTAGGGGTAAAGTTGAAAATCACATAATACCTTTGTTCCATAATATAAGGTTAAGTTGCCATATTTGAGATTTCATAATATAAGACTAAGTTCCCTTTATAAATATTTTTTCTCAAAAATATCCCTACTCAATTAAATGTATCACTACTTAGTAATTTTCGAAACTGAAAGTCAATCACATTTGATAAAGTTTTAAAATATGGAGAGAAAAGAGAGAAGATAAGGTTTTTAAATATGGAGTTTACTAAAGCTAATAAAGGGGTATTGTAGGTATTTTACTATAAAAAATACATTAATTTCATGTTTGTTTAATCTATATAAAAAAATAACTTAAACTTATATTATAAACAAAGATAGTAATAAATAAAATATAAAAATAACTTATATTGATCATATTTTATGCTCTAAAACAGCTTATATTTTTAAATATAGATAGTATATACTAAATGTTGTTCGTCATATTAAAAACATATCTAAGTTTTTTAAAAATATGATTACCGTCTTTTTTTTTTTTTTTTTTTGAATGAAATATGATTACAATTTTACATCCTCACGTGCATATCTTCTTCAAAAATTATTGAAATCAATACATTAATTCTACCATATCTTTTATGTTCTTTTCCTAAGAAAAAGAGTAAGTATTAGTTTTTAAATGGATAAATTTTCTCAGGCACCTTTAATTTATTGTATTTGATATTGGATATAAAAGGTGATATAATCACTTTTCAAGCACTCTAATCAGTTAAGGGCATTTTGGACCGTGATATTAATGTATTGTAACTAATGAAAGTTCATTCCCCACTAGATCGAGACACTATGAATTAATTTGTTAATAGCTTGTTAGTTAAAGAAAGATAATGTAATTTAACGAAACTTCAAGAATTTATTCATAATTTGAATAACCCTTTCGAAAGTTAAAGATAATTAACTCGAAAAATTATTATGACTACAATTTGGGAATCACTTCTGATATTCTCTTCATCTTAATCATATTAATTCACAAGAGAGAGTAAGTAGTAAGTTGCATTCCTTATTAAGTTAATTAGATGTCATTGGCTCGAATCACATTAATTTTTTAATGTATTGTTTATATTTTATTTTTTCTATAGCTGTTGGTCCATTTGTAAATAACTGGTGTTCTAAGTGTGTGGTTGTATAACAGAAGTTCTATTTTTTATTATTGTTCCATTTATAATTAACTGGTATCCATTTATTACTAAGTGTTCTCCCATTCGTGTATCATTATTGTTCCATTGTGTTATAATGTTAAACAGAGGCCAATGTGTTTTTTATGTTTTGAACTGAATTATAATAAAGATAATTCTGTTTTGTTTGATATTACACCAAAAAGATATTAAACAGAATTACAATGTAAAAGTCAATGCCATTTTGTTTTTCTTGCAATTTGGACTTGAACTTTATTATGCATTTTTAATTGACAATTTTTTTCTTTTCTTTTTCAAAATAAATTCTATAAAAATAGTTGTGTGAGTAATATAGTAGTAACTCAATAATAAAAGGATAATAGAAAATTTTCATTATTATATTGAAGTTTATTGGTTTGAATCACACTCTTTTTTATTATGGAAGCTCCTCTTCTTTCACCATAAAAAAATAGTTCTAAAAGCTTAAAATTTATTATTATACTTCTATTTGTTTATATCTATACTTCCATTTGTCTATAATTGTTGTTCCATTCGTAGATAACTGTTATTCCATTGTGTGATTTAGAAGTTCTATTTTATTATTATTGTTCCATTTATAATTAATTGGTATTCCATTTATTTCTAAGTATTCTTCCGCTCGAGTATATCATTATTGTCCCATTGTGTTATAATATTAAACGGATGCCAATATGTCTTTTATGTTTTTAACTGAATTATAATAAGGGTGGTTTTGTTTTTGATATTATACCGTAAGGATATTGAATTGAGTTATAATGTAAAGTCGTGCCTTATTAGTTTATTACCGTTTTTTAATTATTATTCCATAGAAAATCTATTATTGTTCCATTTTAATCTATGTGATCTGTTATTAATAACTTTTTTTATTTTTCTTCCAAAATAAACAATATACATTTTAAGAGATCATCATCTATTTTAAAGACAAAAAAGGAAGAAAGAAGAAAAAAGAAACCCAAAAAGAAACGACACCAAAATAAATTCTATTTAAAACAAGAACACATGTTTGTACATAAAAAAAGAACCAAAAAGATCATTTATATTCATATATTCATTTATACTTCAAAAAACAATCAATCGTCCTCTTCAGCATCTACCACTAGTGCTTTTGTAATGCTTTGATAGGAGCACTGGGCAAAATTTTAATGTGCGGAAAAATTTTTTCCAAAGATTTATAACTGGTAGTTCAACCATGAAGGGGCGGGTTAAAAAAGGACATTTCCATCCTTGACATGCACAATTATATTACTATAGTACAAATCATGTTTCAGTTCAATGTCTGTCACTAAGAGGGACATGTAACCCTTGAAGAAAAGGCAGAAGTTCCAGAAGTAGAGTCTTTCTCTCTGGACAAAGATGTCATACAATAGTGTAAAAAGAGCCCTTTGATTCTAGTGTATTTATTGAAGCTATTGCTAGCTCCCCATTTCTAGCCATGTATTCCAGGATGAGTCTTTTTACTTCAGATGGCAAATCGATAAGATCCATGGAGAAGGGTTTTTTTATATTTTTTTAAGGAAAACCATGGAGAAGGGTTTTGAAGATGAAAATGACGCAAGATTGGTGTTCTGGAGAAAGTGGAGAAGTGAAGAAAGCTATATGAGAGGATTTTTAGGATCAAAGTAGTGCGTTTTATAGAGGAGGATTAACGTGTTTTTTTTTTTTTTTTTCCGTTGATAAGTGGAGGGTTAATTTGTTAAGTGATAAAAAAAGTGATGATTTATTTAAGATAATGTCGATTCAATTTCTATTGGAATTCGAGAAGTGATTGATAATTAGTAATTACATTGTAGCTGTTTTATTATCATAGGGAACTGTACTGTGTTTTATTAGGAGATGTTGTTAATGTAAGCATATATTATGGTATTGTTCCATTTTGTTGTGTCTAATATTCCATTAGGAGTTTGTTAGTATTCCATTTGTTACAGTATATTGTCCCATATTCTTTTACTAATATGGTTCTTCAACATTGTGTCTATTAGAATTCACGAACTGATGTCTAATTAGTAATTACGATGTAGCTGTTATTATTATTATAAGGAATTGTAAAGTGTTTCATTAGGGGGGAAATATTATTAATGTAAACATATATTACGGTATTGTTCTATTTTGTTTGGTCTAATATTCCATTAGGAGTTTGTTAATGTTTCATTTTGTTCTTTTACTCATATGTCCCACTGCAAAGTACATATGTTCCATTAAACTTGTTCGAATTAATGTTATTTTTCATTGATATATTTGTTTCATTTTTTAAATATTTATGATATACATTCTAATAAAAATGTTACTCCAAAGATAAAAGAAAAAAAAAGATAAATAAAAAAATAATAAAAAAAGGTTTGAAACTGAAAACAACTTTCATTTCGAAATATGAGAGAAACAACTCGTACATTTCAATGAAAGAGCAGTTTTCTTTCATTTTTTTTTATTTTTAGTTTTCATCTTGATTTTCATCATCATCATCATCATCATCCCACATATATATCATATCTCCATCCAAGTGCTCTGAATAAATTCTTGATGTGGAAAAAACATCATCCAAAGATCTAAGATTGACTTTTTAACCACGTAAGGGTGGGCTATATAGTTTGTATTTTTCCATCCCTTACGTGCACAGTCGTATAAATGTAATAAAAGTCAAACTCCAGGGTCACGTCATCTCGAAGCAATGAGAAATAAGTTTTGAAGAGGAGGCAAAATTTTCAAAAGCAAATTTGTTTCCTTTAAAGGAGGATATCATACAACTTAATAAAAAAGACCTCGCTTATTTTTGTGGGTATGCATAGCAGTGATTGATAGATCTACTTTATTGCCATGTAATGAAGGACTAGTCTTTGCACTTTTAAGGGCATATCAATGATATCCATGAATGGGGGAAGATATTAAGATGAAGATGTTCTAAGTAGGGTGAGAGAGAGAGAGTGTGTAGAATGGTATTTTGTGAGGAGTTTTAGATTATTAAGTATTAATAGTGGTTTTATTGAGAGTGTTAACATGTGCAAGTAGTTGGAAAGACGATCATATATTGAATATTACGTCAAATTAATTGTATTAGATTTCATACAGACGTCTAATTTATATTGTATTGTAACTTTTATGTTTTATCTGAATATACTGAAATTCTCGTATAGGAGTTTTGGTTCTATTGTTTTATTCTACTATTCCATATATATTATGTTATTGTTCAATTTTTATGTGATTAATGTTCCATTTTCGTTTTAGCTCGATTACTTTTTTTATTTTTTATTTTATTTGAATTCGTACAGACGTTTAATTAATAATTATACTTGCAGTTGCTTTGTGTTATCCTAATGTATTGAAATTCGCGTATAGGATTGTTGTTACTATTTTTTAATTCAATTATTTATTTTAGATTATGTCAATGTTCTATTTTTTATCATTAATATTTCATTTTTTACATATTCCAGCAACAGTTCTTGTATTTTTTAAGTATTCATAGTTGTTTGAGATTGCTGGAAATGGAGGGTTTTGAACCGAGATGAAGGTTTTTAAAATGGAATTTGGAGTATGTGAGAGATAGAACTGACAGTCGAAAAGATGGAAGCGTACTTGGAGGGAATGGGGTAAGTGCATGACTTAAAAGCGCACGTATCTATGTCACGTATCTATGATCACGCATCGATTTTTGCGTGTTTAATTCCATTAGTATGACGGCTCGTTTGAACTCATAGTGCACATTACTAGTGCACTCAAGTCATACGATTGATAAAAGAGTAGAGTAATTTTTATTTCCTTATTAATTAATAAATATATTTTTACAATAAATAAGATGTTTATTACTTTTTATCAAATTAATTAGATTAAATTTTTTTCTAGAATTAGATTAATGTTGATTCTAATAGTATTATTCTTGTGACAATTGTATAAAAAAAATCACACTTATTTTGTGTGTGTTTTAAAGGTTTAGTTATATTTTTTCCTCTGCATTTTATTCATATTATATTTTCATTCGTCTATTTCATATAAATTACAAACATATTTTTATCTTTTATATATTCACAAATAATTAATTCATATTGCTAATATTAGTAAAAAATATTTTTATCAAAAATAATAATTATGTAATAAAAATTTAAAATCATCCTTGAATATCATTTTACGAGTTTAATTTTATTACCATATATTAAAGTAACAATATCTTTCAGTATGAAAATTAGGCCCATAAAAGAATATTTTGTGAATGATAATATAGTTTTAATACATGGTATAATAAATAAAAGTTAAGTACATGAAATGATATTTTAGAGACATTTGAAACTTTTTGTCATAAAGTTAGTGTTTTTTTATAATTTTTTATACTGGAATTAGCAATATGGAATAATAAGTTATGAATATATATATTTATAATTTATTCAAAAAGCGTGATTTTTTTTTTAAAAAACAGAAATATGATGAACTTACAAAGATTAATTTCAAAAACACTCCTATATTCTTACTCAGTTATCAATTGAGTAGTTGAACTTTTAATTTTGACAGTCAAATATTTAAATATTAAAATTAATTTTATTTATGACAATTAAATACTTAAATTAGGATTCTACTTTTATTTTTGAACAACTGTCAAGAAAAGAATGGAGCAAGTTTAAATAAATGAAGAGGGCGTTGTTGGTAAAGATCCAAAAGATGGATAGGTAATCCAACTGTAATTTTTCCCCGGAAATAAAATTGGAGACGGCAACCCAAAACCAAAACAGCCAGCCAATATTTATAAAGTTGGTATTGGTAAGGGTGGCAAATAGGCATTCTTGTTTCCAAGAAAAGCTCTCCGCCCACACAGTTCTCCATCCCGATTCAATAAATTCACTTTCTTTCATCATTAATCTTTGCACACCAAAATTTTTTTCTTCTTTTTGTGTGATTCAACACAAAAAGTATAGTATTGCCAGATTTTTTATTTTTTATATCTTAAAAACCCCCCATAAAGTAGTTTTTGAGGATCGAACTTTCCTGATGAAATCTATTAGGTTTGTAGCAATGAAGCCCTGTTGCAGAATTCCAATCCCACGAAGAAATTCATCTTTTTTTGGTCTCCCTTTACCTAAATCCAAGGTGCCCTTTGCACGAAGTTCATCCAATTATCATTTCAATTCTATCCAGAAGCATAATTTTCAGACCTTCTCGCGTCCAATTTCGCGTTTTAGTAGCATTTTAAAGCAAAATCAGAAACCATTTTCGGCTCCCAGTTCATCTTGGGGTCAAGCGAGGGTGTTTTCAACATCTTATTGTGACGGTAGATTTACCAATAGAGGATTGTATGTTGTTGCTGGTGTTGCCTCGAACATTAGGAATCTTTCAACATCAGTTGAAACCCGTATTAATGATAAGAATTTTGAGAGAATTTATGTTCAGGGCGGGCTAAATGTGAAGCCTTTGGTGGTGGAAAAGACTCAGAATAATGAGGGCGGAAATGCAAAAAATGGTGATGATGGTGGTGGGACTGAAAAGAATGATAATTTTGTGGGTCAGAAGGAGGCTGAACCGGTGAGGAATGCGAACAGAGAGGAGGTCAAGGCCGTGAAAACTGAGGGTAGAGAGGAGTCTCAGATAGAAAAAGAAGCATGGAATCTTTTGCAGAACGTTGTGGTTACATATTGTGGGAGCCCTGTTGGGACTTTGGCTGCGAACGACCCTAATGATAAGGTGCCACTTAATTATGATCAGGTCTTCGTAAGAGACTTTGTTCCCTCTGCCCTTGCCTTTTTATTAAAAGGAGACACGGAAATTGTGAGGAATTTCCTTCTTCATAATCTGCAATTGCAGGTATTCATTATCTTTCCAGTTTACTATTGCTGCATATGATCTTAAGAAATTTATTTTTTCTGTGTGAATTTCGATGCATATTTTCATATTGCATTTATACGTTAAATGGATGAAGATAGGAGTGATGTTTCATTTAGATGTTTTGTCATATTTGGACGTGTTGGTTATCCTTTGTTAGGATGTTTGGAACTAGAATTTGAATGCAAGGAGACAAGTAAATCAAATATCTTTATCGGCTTACTTGATAAAATTGGTCCATTTTGACTCTAAGCTTTCATATTGTCTTTTCATATATTAAAACTTGAAACTAAACCAGGAGATATTGTACTAACTATTGTTTTTTGCACCTTTTGGTAATTTTGAGCTTTTTTTTTCCATCTCATTTACTTGGACATTGTAGATAAGAAAATATGGAAAGTGCTGGGATTACAGAGAGTCAGAGGAGTATAGTGGTGTGGATGGAGACAAAGAATGATGCTCAACAATGTTCAGCAATATGTGACTGACATGATGATCGGCCATATATGTGCTTAACAACTCATAAACTAGACAAGTATTGTCAAAAAATAATTTTGCACAAATCTTGAATAGAAGAATATATGTCACCTTAACTTGTATGAATGATAGTTAACTTCAGATTGAAAATATTTTTAATAAAGGAGAAGGTAATGTTTTTCATTGCAATTGAATAAATACAAAGATGCAGAGTTGATACGGTCATCTTAATGTCTGGGTATAGAACAATTAGCATATATCTATGTTTCTAAAGACATATGTCTTATATTGCATTTTGAGAATGGCATTTCTTATGAAATGTGTTCTTATTCTTGACTCTTCCTGTGTATCTATAGAGTTGGGAGAAAACAGTTGACTGTTACAGTCCAGGGCAGGGATTGATGCCAGCAAGTTTCAAAGTAAGAACTGTTCCCCTTGATGAGAACAAGTTCGAAGAAGTTTTAGACCCTGATTTTGGGGAGTCTGCTATTGGCCGTGTGGCACCTGTTGACTCTGGTAATGTCTATTTCTCTTTTATGATATCATCTTTTAACTATTAGTGTAATCTCCAAAGTGGAAATTATCTGCATTCTTCATTATGGCTCCTCAGTCATTTTATTTCTTATACTGTAAATGAGAACGAACCTAGCTGATGTGGGTGCCTTTGTAGCACAGAAGTGGGTGCACTTGGCATTGAACACATTTTAGAGGAGTCTATTACATATGTATAATGTTTATAAAATATTTCCCTTTTTCTGTTGTTTTCTTTATAGGATTATGGTGGATTATTCTGTTGAGGGCTTATGGGAAGCTCACTGGTGACTACAGCTTGCAGGAAAGAGTAGATGTCCAGACAGGCATAAAGTTGATAATGAATTTGTGTTTATCTGATGGGTTTGACATGTTTCCTACTTTGCTTGTTACTGATGGTTCCTGTATGATTGATCGTCGAATGGGTATTCATGGCCATCCATTGGAAATCCAGGTGATTTTATTTTTCCAATGCCCCAGTTAATTTTTTTGAATAACATGAGTATCTCATAGCAAAATGCAAGGGCTCTGAAATGCTTTTGTGTATTCCTTTTGCTATTTGGAAAATTCTTTAGTAGCACTGTAATAATATTTTTTAGTTTTGAAAAAGTGAGCTTTTTTCTTGAGTTTCATGAAAGTTAAATGGTTTGTGAAAGGAGATGTGAGACCCAATGTGAAAAATTGGAAAAAGTTATGGGTTAAAGGGAAATCCAAATCACCCGTTTCGCAATATTTCTTGTGGAGACTGGCTCATTTCATGTTTAAATGGTTTAATTTAAATAGATAATTGTGCATTTTGTAAACCAAGTGCATTTTTTTTCAGGAGAAACATCTTAAGAAGTTTTTTTCAAGTTAAGAAGTATCTTTTCCCTTCTTTGTCTACTTCTTTAGTGTTGAAGTCAGATGGAGATGATTTCCTGGGGTGGTCTTCAAGATATGTCTTTTCTTATGTTGGGTTAAGGATTTTTTAAATTAAGTCCTAAGTACCATTTAAAGGCCACTTTCTACCAATTTATATTTTGGAGTATTTCTACATTCCTGGCACTGTTTGTACTGTATAATGCTTGGTTCTTTTCCATACAATTGATTTCATGAATGCAAACTTGTATTCTACAGGCCTTGTTTTACTCAGCTCTTCGTTGCTCCCGCGAGATGCTTGCGTTGGATGATGGATCTAGGAATCTAGTAAGAGCCATTAACAATAGACTCAGTGCACTGTCATTTCACATAAGAGAATATTATTGGGTTGATATGAAGAAGATAAATGAGATCTACAGATATAAGACGGAGGAATACTCCACAGAAGCCATTAACAAATTTAACATCTATCCTGAACAAATACCTTTTTGGTTAATGGATTGGATTCCTGAGGAGGGTGGTTATCTTATGGGCAATCTGCAACCAGCTCACATGGACTTCAGGTTCTTCACACTTGGAAATATCTGGTCCATTGTTTCATCTTTGGGTACTCCAAGACAGAATGAGGCTATTCTAAATTTGATTGAAGCTAAATGGGATGACATTGTGGGTAGCATGCCTCTTAAGATATGTTACCCTGCTTTGGAGTATGAGGAGTGGCGTATAATCACTGGTAGTGATCCAAAGAATACGTGAGTTCTTAATACTTTTATATATGCAGATGATATCGTGATCCAGCTTATGCTTAATATCTGTTGGTTGTTGAAATTTGATTAGCTCACAGAAAACTAATATCTAAAGGCAGATTTTATAGGCTCTGAACTTTATATGATTTTTTTGCAGACCTTGGTCTTATCACAATGGTGGATCGTGGCCTACCCTTCTGTGGCAGGTATATGTTAGATCAGATTGCAACATTATGGTAGCTTTTTTTTTCTTGAATACTACTCTCTTTGTTTATGACAAGAATTAAGGGGGTTGAAAACAAGGAAACCTAATGAAATTATCTTTTATGCCCTTAGTAAATAAAATGAGAGATGAGATGAAAAGGAATAAAAGGAATAAAGAGATTGGTGAAGTTTAAAAATACATAATAAATGCTCCTTGAAATATCTAAAATGACATATTTTGGAAACAGCCCACCCAGGTCTAGAATGACATGTATTGTGAAACGGATATGTAGATATACAAGAGTTTAACCGCAAGTAGTATTTATTAGCATTATAACTCAACTTGAACCTTATTTTGAATTAAGTTGTATTGTTCTCTCAATTTAATGCTTTGCGAAGGAAACCCTGTGCAAATACTGTGGCCTAAAAAATTAGTCCACATTCTGAACTGGAGCACTTGCAATTAGAAGCAGAATCACTTTGCTTGTATTGAATTGTTTTACAAAAGGAAGAGTTTATTCAGTCTGTTCAATGCCGATTTCTGGTTCATTTTGCTTTAAGAGTATTTCTTGTTCGTAAATTTGACGTACTGTTATGCTTAGTTTTTGCTAGATCATCCGTGAATGGTGGAATAATATTTCTAAAAAGCTTTTGCAAGTCTTTAGAAGCAAGGCCCCGTTCGCATTCTAACTCTAAGCTTACATATTCTGAACGAAAGAGTTTAGTTTCCCAAGTGAATTAATCATCCTTGAAGGAAGTTGTAAAAGATAGGAATTTCTTTTGTGCTGGTAACTGGGAGGAGCCTGTCCTGAATTTGCATTCATGATTCTTCTAATTCACCTTTCTGCCTGGTTTTCTCAGTTCACATTGGCATGCATGAAGATGGGCAGGATTGAGTTAGCTAAAAAAGCTGTTGATTTAGCCGAGAAGAGACTTTCAGTGGAACGCTGGCCTGAATATTATGACACAAGATATGGAAAGTTTGTTGGAAAGCAAGCCCGTCTATACCAGACATGGACTATAGCTGGATATCTTACTTCTAAATTGCTATTGGAAAATCCAGAAATGGCTTCGTTGCTATTCTGGGAAGAAGACTATGAACTTCTTGAGATATGTGTCTGCGCTCTAAGCAAATCTGGACGAAGGAAGTGCTCTCGTGGAGCTGCCAAGTCTCAGATCCTTGTGTAGAAATCATTTTTAGACATTCTGTACAGTTTGATAGGTACTGTGTAGCTTATACTGAAGGAAATTCAAGGAGGGCTTTTTCCATCTCCAAGATTTTAACTGGAGTAGATTCGATCTGATATTACTAGAAAACTGTAATGATTCATTTGTAGTCTGATCAAAACAGAGAAATATGATCTGCATAGGGATATATACATATTATCTTTTCCTTAGGGAGCGCTGTAAAACTTGAAGCTGCTCTTTGCAGCATTCATTTGCATATAATGTAATTGTTCATTTAGATTTTTTTTTTGTTGTATTATTATCTTGTGCCCAGGTTGACAAGATATGGATGCTGGGATCCATTAAATCTCATTCTTTGTAATGTTATTTCCCTCTCTTCTTTAGTTTTGGCTCTGTTGATCATTTTTCAAGAATTCTCAGCCCTTAGTCACGCTTCGAGTAATATATAGTAAAAGTATTCGGGCAAAATCCGGACCGACTTGAGTCTGACCCCGCGGGCACAACCTAGCCACTTTCCATGTCAAAATAAAACCATGCGGGTACAATCCGGGGACTTAAAGGACGACAAATATAATCAAAACAAACCAATGTAAGTCCATCTGAGATTTTTGCTCAGCTTTTGTAAATGGGAGCTTATTCCATGTGTTCTAAGTTAGAACCAGATTTTGCTGGACTACAAATAGGAGCTTTACAAGAAGTACTGAAGAAATTGGGGCTTAACAGATTTGATTGGATTCAAGAACTGTAGTTTCAAATGATTCGAAGTCTTTGCCACGAGAATTCTTTGGTTGTTGCAAGAATTTGTCTTCTCAAATGCATGGAAGATGAGTTCGAGAAAACTAGTATCCACCACTTACTGCCGTCAAATTCCTCAAGCAATCATGAATTCTCTTTACTGGACCCAGTCCAACCCGACCCATTTGAGCCAGCCATTTTTAGCAAAGCCTCCTTCGGTTTTAGCTACCAATATAATCAAATCATACTTTGAAAGAGGCCAAGTGGATGAAGCCCGAATGCTATTTGATGAAATGCCTGACAGAGATGTGGTTGCATGGACGGTCATGATTTCTGGTAATACTTCTTGCAACTTCTACAGGCGTGCCTGGATAATATTCTGCGAGATGTTGAGGGACTATACAGATGTAGAACCTAATGAGTACACATTTTCTAGTGCTCTTAAAGCTTGTAAAAGCATGAAATCCCAGTTTTGTGGCTCTTTGGTTCATGGTTTGGTGCTTAAGTATGGAATGCACGGGAGCATGTACGTCGAGAACGCGCTCTTGGATTTGTATGCTACATGTTGTGAGACAATGGAAGAAGCATGCTTATTGTTTCAGGAAATTAACGCAAAGAATGCTGTGTCCTGGACGACTTTGATTGCCGGGTATACTCATCATGGTGATGCCTATGGTGCTCTTCGGGCTTTCAGGCAAATGCTATTGGTATTTCCACTTTCATAGTGTTGTGTACTTGGCTGCTAATTATTTGATCTTATGAACTCATTTAAACTTGAAACCACTACTGATTGGATAGCTTTTGGAACTATTAACTCTTACACAAAAATCACATATGAAAGGGCACTTTACTTGTCCACAGAAATTGTTTTTTGTAAGCAAGCTTGAATATTTTTCTTGACATGTCAAAACAGGAAGCAGCGGAGCTCAATCCATTTTCAATTTCCATTGCTGTTAAAGCGTGTGCATCAATCGGGTCAAATATCCTTGGAAAGCAAGTGCATGCAGCAGTTGTCAAACATGGTTTTGAATCCAATATCCCAGTAATGAATTCCATGCTAGACCTGTATTGTAGGTCTAACAGATTAACTGAAGCAGATCAGTGTTTCCAAGAGATGGCTGAAAAAGATTCAATCACATGGAACACCTTAATTGCTGGATATGAGAAGTCTCATCCAAATGAGTCACTCAACATATATTCCCGAATGGAATTAGAAGGTTTTAGTCCTAACACCTTTACATTTACCACCATTTTGGCAGCTGTGGGTAATTTGGCAGTTTTGACTTCTGGTGAACAAGTTCATGCAGAAATTATTAGAAGAGGTCTCCAAGGCAACTTAGAAGTAGGTAACGCGCAAATTGATATGTATGCAAAGTGTGGCAACATTATGAGTTCGCGCAAAGTTTTTGATGAGATGTATTCTAAAGATCTTGTTTCTTGGACCTCTATGATGATTGGATATGGAAGCCATGGAGGTGGAAAGGAAGCTGTTGAATTGTTTGATGAGATGGTGAAGTCTGGAATTGTGCCTGATCAGATTGTATTCATGGCAGTTTTGAATGCCTGTAGTCATGCTGGACTTGTTGATGAAGGTTTAAAGTACTTTAAAACAATGGTTGATGAATATAAGCTATCTCCAGAACAGGAGACTTATGGCTGTGTGGTGGACCTGCTCGGACGTTCTGGGAGAATCGAAGAAGCTTATGAGCTGATTCAGAGGATGCCATTTTCACCGGACGAGTCCATTTGGGGTGCATTTCTTGGAGCCTGTAAAACTCATAAGCATCAAGTTCTGGGCAAATTAGCAGGAAGTAAAGTTTTGGAAATGAGGCAAGATATTGCCACTTATGTGACATTGTCAAACTTCTATGCAGCAGATGGTAAATGGGGGGAATTTGCAAGAACTAGAAGACTAATGAGAAGATTGGGAAACAAGAAAGAAACAGGGAGAAGTTGGTTAGAATTACAGAACCAGATTTATTGTTTTGTTGCAGGAGATAAGTTAGGCTCCCATATAGAATGGGTTTATCAAGTTCTTGGAATGTTGATCCATCATATAAAAGATGTGGGATATGTTCCTGATTTAGATTGCTCTGTGCATGATTTAGAAGCTGGAACTTGATATTTTATAAGAGACAATTTAAACTATGGGGAAATAGTTATTAAGATCCATAAAAAAATTCACGTTCGGTGTACTTTTGTAAATATCCTCCTATTTCATTTCTTTAGGGGTATACCTTAAAAATTTTTAAACCGTTTAAAGTATTATACTACCATGTCATGAGAAATTCCAAGTGTTACAGGTTATTTTCTGCCAATTTAGGTGCCGAAAAGTGAATTTCTAAATTTATCTTATAAGCACTTCATAGGTTGGAAGAAAACATTTGAAATTCTTATTTTGCCTTTAAAATTGAATTTATCTCATAAATACCTCATGAATTGGAAGAAAACACTTGAAATTCTTATTTTGACCTAACAATTAAAGTCACCTGCAAGGTATATGCCAATTGGTTGGCACATAAGATATGGTAGTAGACTACTTTTAAAGTGCACAAAATCAATTGGCATATGAGATATGGTAGTAGGCTACTTTTAAAGTGCGCAAGACGTAATAGAATATCCTTTTCCATTGAGTACATGAAAATTTTCTTGTTTCTGTGGAAGCTTTGAGCAATTTTCCAGGAAGGAATATACGGAGGAAACTAATGCATGAGTTGAGCCACAAGGATTCCAGACTTGAGATGTGCACTTCTTATTAATACTCAATTCACAGATGCAACTGTAAAATTTTTTCTTCAAAGACTACAAAGGTGTATCTATTTTTCCTATCTGAATCACTAAATGTTGGTTAGAACTTGAAATTACAACAGAAAATAGAATTGAGCTCTAGTCCTAATCTCATCCAAGTGCTAATTATATTGATTCTTGCTCTTCTTCATGATGAACACTCTTCCTTCTGTTCTGCAAAAACAATACACATATTTTCAAACTGGTCAAGTCTTTAGTCGATTAATTATATGCTGAACTTGCTGCTCAATCAAAATCCATGGCAAAGCATCAAATATTCACATCCTCCTGAAAACTTGGAGCATGTGTAACGTGAAACAGCTTTCTCTTGCAAATTCGATCTTACTGTCAACCGTTAAATAGGAATCATATTAAAATTGTTTAAAGGCTACGCATAACATGATAATTGGCCGTAACTGGGAACTAAAATGATGAGTATAGGAGGAAACTCAATGGGGTTTGATTGAACTAACAAGATTGAAAAACATAGCATCATTAAGCAAACAACATGAGAAGCACTGAAGGGTAGGGAATGAATATTTCAACATAACAGAGATTAACAAAGTGAGAATTGGTTGTAACATAATACTCTAGGGAGGAAGAGTGAAGTGCCAATAAAGTTTTGTAGTAGAGGTCATTAAAGTGAAAATAGATAACAAAATAATACTCTCCAAATTCACAGCAAAAAAGATATGCCCTGGATATCCCTAAGAAATCTTCTCATAAACCAAACGGAGCCCAAATTCTAAAAGACACCAAGAAAATCCAAAAGATCAGCCTTTAGTGAGTTAAAAGGGAAATTGAACTAATAGAACCTCCAACAATGAAAACAATGACAATTAGGTGCAACTCATGATCACACAAAACTAATTTACCTGAAAGAAACCGTCCATCAAATTTCCTCTCTTCAATATTTTCAATGTTGGAAGTTTCTACGTGTCAGTTTTCCAGCATGATTGTCTACTGCAAAAAATACGATGGAACTACAGCATAACTATTTAAATACGATTATTCGTTGTTGTGAAAGTCAATCGAATTCTGAAGAGAAAGATAGAGACCAGGGTAATAGAGTGTTGAGTACCATCAGCTAAGTTTGACCTTCAATCCTGACATTCTTTGGCAAGTCCACAAGAGACGAAAAATCTGTCATGATGGCTCAATTACACACCCTGTTCAAGAGTAATTAGGTATGGGATGAAATAGATGAACCTAAGTCATTAAATGAGAGAAATAAGAGAAAATTTGAGCTGAAGTTATCCGATTTGAGCATTATACCACTAGCATCTCTGCTTCAACCATGCTACAAGAGCTGAACTCTTTCCCTGAGTAAAAGGCATCTTATCAGGCCTTGAATGGAAAAGGTGAGCAAATCTTGCCCAAGTAATTCACAAGCAAGCAATTCTAGTTTTCTTAAAACTTAGGATCATTCCAGGTTTTCCCTGAGTGAGTTATAATCAAAGCATCCAGCACCTTTGAACTGCAATTCAGCCATGTAATGACTAATTCTGTTTCCCAATGGTTACCAGTATCCCATGCAAGAACAAGAACCATCTTTAAAATGATGAAAGCGATGACGATCCCTTATCACAATTTCGCGATAAAATGCTATTGATATTAACTTTGCAGCTTCATGGCAATCACCACAGATCCGTAAATTTTTCATTATCCTTATTGGCATTGGAGGTTTAGTAGCAAAGAGCCCAAAGGCAAGAGCAAGTTTTTCACTATGTCTGAACAAAACACTTTCCTTCTCTTCTTCATCAATGTCAAAGAAGACCTCACACATCTCTGGTGCATAACCCAGCATCTTCAGTCTTTTAGCCATTTCAGCTAACATGGCCTCAATCTCTTCCATTTGAGGGTGTGACCTATCTCCTGCAAAGAATTCATGGACAGCACCATTGGCTTCAATCATACTGCATCCAGGGGTTTTAACCACACCTTGGTGCGTCATCGTTCCTCTTATTTCCATTACATCATGCCAGTCACCTTTTGAAGCATATATATTGGACAATAACACATGGAATCCATCATGGTCAGGTTGAAGCTCAATCAGCTTCCTGCCGACCCTCTCTCCCATTTCATTATCACCATGCTTTCTGCACGCTCCAAGCAAGGCACCCCAAGTGGCAACATCTGGTGCCATAGGCATACTGTTAATGAGATTCTCGGCTTCTTTTAGCTGGCCCGCACGTCCAAGAAGATCAACCATGCATCCATAATGCTTCACATTGGGCTCAATGTTGTATTCTTTAGTCATTGAGTCAAAGTAAGAGCGCCCTTCATCAACTAAACCCATGTGCCGACAAGCCCCAAGAACAGCCACAAAGGTTACCTCATTAGGAATTATTTGATTTCTTTTCATTGCTTGAAATATTTCAAGGGACCTCGCTACCTGTCCATTCATGGCTAGCCCAAGAATTACAGCATTCCATGTAGAAACTCCTTTCTCCTCCATGCCACTGAAAACATCCATTGCATTTTCAACACATCCACACTTCATGTACATGTCTATAAGAGTGGTATAAAGAATAACATTTTCCTTAAACCCATATTTTTTTAGGTAAGCGTGTAACCATCTTCCTTGGTCAAGAGCACTCAAATGAGTGCAAGCAGAAATTACACTGACCAGAGTGGTTTCATCAGGCTTGACATCCTGAAGCAGCATCTCTTGAAACAAATCTAGGGTCTCCAGAAAGGAACCAAGTTGGACGTATCCTGAGATCATTGCACTCCATGACACTACATCCTTCTCAGGCATAGCATCAAACAAAGCGTTGGCCTTTTCCACTTCACCACATCTAAAGTAACATGAAAGCATAGAATTCCAAGATACTTGGTCCAAATAACAACTCAGGTCAAACAACTTCTGTGCTGATACTAAATTCCCACAAGAGGAGTACATGTGAATCAAAACATTTTGAAGGTTCACATAAGATTCAAAACCAGCTCTTATAACCAATGCATGTGCAAATTCTCCAGTTTGAGTAGCTGTAGATTTTGCACAAGCAGACAGAACAGTCACCATAACAACTTCATCGACAGCAATCCCTTTAGCACGCATCTGAACAAACAGCTTTAAAGCCTCCTCATGCATCCCATTATTCTCATAACAAGAGATCATCGCAGTCCAGGACACCAATTCTTTGTCCAGAATCTGAGTGAACAAATGATAAGCCTCACTTACCCGACCACATCTACCCAGGAATGCAATCATAGAATTCGTTGTAATGGCATTCCTTTCAGGCATCTGATCATATATCAACTTTGCTTCCTTGATGTTACCTATTTGAATGTACCCAGCCAAGATTGAATTCCATGAAACGGAGTCTCTATCAAGACTTTCATCAAACAACCGCCTTGCATCGCCCAAGTTCTTGCAAACAGCATACATATTGATCAGAGTATTACATACATAAACATCGTTTTCAAATCCAACTTTAATTGCATGGTTATGAAACTCTCTGCCCTCAAATTCCATGGCCCGAAGAGCACAGGCTTGGACTAATCTGGGATAGGTATGATTATCCGCAAATTCGTTATTCTGCAACATTGTTTTGTACAAAAGGATTGCATCGTGAGGACGGTTCCTTTTAACATAGGCTTTCATCATAGTGTTCCAAGTAAACACATTTGGGAATTCAATGTGATTAAAGATTCTGCGACAATAATCGATATGAACATAGGAATAGCCAGTAGAATACTCAACGATTCTGCTCGCTGCATGTGTATCTTTGATAAACCCAGTCACAATTATCTGGGAGACAATCTGCCCAAATTGCTTGAAATTGATGCATTTTGGCAAAAGGGTCTCTAAAATTGAGAAATTTATGGTTATTGTTGTATTGGTTAGCTGTTCCAAAGGTGATCTAACAAAATTTAGCTTTGCCCGGTTCATATATCACATCATGTAGATAGATAAATACGCTGTCAAAAGGAATCAAGATTGAGATCAGTCTTGTATTCATCTTAGAAGTCCTCATATGGTTCACTTGACATACTAGAAAACACACAATATATTTCCACTGACCAAGAACCTAATGTCTAAAGTGTCTCTACTTCTATTGGATGAAACGAGCAAGGCAATCTTATCTACGTTGTTGAAGCTCAACAATCAATATTGCCAATATTTAATTACGAGATATTGTTAATAGTACTTATTGGTATGGTTATTTTTATAGAAGAAATGATTCCAATAGTTTCGGTAACACATTTTCCATGCTAATGATATTTGTGAGGATTTTTTATACCAGGGGTAGGCCTTCTTTGATCTTTCATCAATTGTAATTTTTCTTGAAAAAGGTTATCTTAATTCCTGAGGAACCCCTTTAGTTGACTTTCACCATTCTGTTATTGGGTTTCTCTTCCAACATTGATCTAACAACATTAGGCTTTGCCTAATTCATATAGATCAGTACGCAATAAATAGCTAGACATAGATACGGTCAAAAGCGATAATCAAGCTTGACCAGAAGAAATAGCATGACCAAAAACTATGGGTTACTAGAAGTCTCCAGCCCCCACTATCTCATAAACATACAGAATCATCACAGCATCAATTCCGTGAAAGCTAGCAAAATTAGCATCCCATTAACTCCAAAATTTAAGCATTCTGCCCTGGAATAATTTCAAATCCCAACTCCCATCCCACAATAAAGCAACAAAATTCATCTTCTTCCCCATTAAACCCAAGAACACAAGATTTCAGATACCATAAATCAACCATAAAAACATTTTAATTTCAATTAACAGGTATGAAACGGAGAATGCCTTCAATGAACAACTGTACTCTCAAGGAGTCTCAACATTGTTATTAAATCATCAAGAATGAAAAAGAATGCTCCACTCTAAATTTGCGCATAGCAAGATTAAAAAATAAAAAAGCTAAACGGAAAATTCAAGAACAATGCACATAGCTATATCATAATAAAGCAATAAACTCATATTATACATACAGGGGTTAGATCCATTTCTTGAGATTTTGGAAGGCCTTTAGCCCTAGTTCTGCCACAAATCTTTTGTGATTCTATAAGCAGATAAAGATTTCATTCAAGCTTTGAAGTGTTTGATTTGGGGATCCTTTAGTTCATATGTTTCTGTTAGTTGAGGTTCACTCGTTTTCATAATTTCCAAATGAACCCTAAACATATCGTTATTTAAAAAATAACCTGATATAATATTGCTTGGTACTTAAAATCTATTCCTACTTTCTTGTAAATAAGAAATTTTTTAAGGCTAGCCCTGCAAACGTTAACAAGAGAATAACATAGGCACCATTCTCTCAATTGTTTTAATGTTTTTAACTATTGAAATGAAAAAGGTTGTTGAAAAATTAATATAATATTTTTATTTAAAATATCAATTCGTAAAAACAGCTTTTAAAGTATATATAGCTTTTCAAAATAGTTTTTTAGTTTTTTTTCAAACTAAATCTAAAAGTAATAAGTGATTAATAACAATTCAAAAACAGCTCAAACCTTAAATAAATTAAAAGAAACTTACATTCCAATCAAATTCTAAACTTATTATGTCGAGTTCATTGCCTCTCCATTGTGTACCTATGCATAGCCTGTGTATATAGTTTAGTGGTTATGCAGGAGCAAGAAAAAGAACATAATCTTTGGTATGGTCATCCTGCAATCGTGGTTGTTGGAGTCATTGATGGATCTTCTGAGGCCACTTCTCGAACACTAATGTCTCTTGGTCCTTCAAGATAAGAACAAGTTGCAAAGGAATTTAGTTTTAAGGTTTTAAATCTTTCATGGTAATTCATGCGCATCAATGAGTAAAAAGTTTATAATAAGATTATTTTTCTTTGATTACTCTTCTTTATTAAATGATAGGCATTGTTCCTCTCTTTGGAGTATAAAATTGTCATAAATTTAATAAAATAAAAGAGAATCTCATTCAGCTGTTAATAATGAGGTAGAAATTTTCATACAAGTTATAGTAGAGGCTGAAATTCAATTTTAAATGATAAGGAACAAAATTGACCACTTCCTCTTAAGAAACTATCCAATTTACATGTATTTTAAATATTCAAGTTCTTTTAAAGTCCACAGTAAAGTCAATTCACATTAGCAAAGGAATTTTGCTTCCATTGTTTCAGTAGTCAACATGACAATTTCTAAAAAGATCAACCTAGGAAATTCCTACCCCAAACGATGCTCCATACTATATCTAACTAACCAGAACTAGACTTGCCAATAGTGAGCGGAGTTTGTTCTTTTTCTTCATCTACTTGATGGCCAGCTGGAGGAAAGTATAACCGTGTTGTATATTATAGAAAGCTGATTATGAAAAATGACTTAAATACTAGAAATTAAGTGCGCTTGGTATGAGAATGTTCAAGCAAATGCATTAGCCTTATTATACTTTTCAAGTACACTGATGTATTCAATGTGTCCCACTTTGTTTCCTTTCCTTGCCATATCTGGAAGTTTTGTTTTTCTTTTCTGACATTTTAATCCACATCCGTCCTCTTGTGACATATGGAGAGTACTATGATATATTTAATTACATTAAATTTGTATATTAATGTATATTATTACAAAGTATATCATATTAATATGCCAAATATATTAGTGAATAGAGAGAAATTGCAATGACATTTACTTTTTCTTTTTTTACCGTTTGTTTTAATTAAATTTGTTTTTCTTTTAGTTTTAGCATATTCAGAAAAGGCAAGGCAAAGGAATGCCATTGTAATTTTACTCTACTTTATTGTGCTTTCACCTCTTGCCAAGAGTAATTGGTACGTGAAAAAGTTTAACTTTTTTCTAAAATCTAACTGATCAAAACCCTATAATTTCTCTTAGTTTTCAGATTCAGAACTTTTACATTCTTGCCTTACTGACTGGATACCCAGAAGAAGCTAGGCAACAAAATCTTTTGATGATCAGATGTATGTAATAATCTCTAGTTAGTCCATATAATATGGTTTTCTTACTCTCCAAATAATAAAACTTTGTTATGAAATACAAGGGAGATCCTTTTTTTTTTTTTTTTTTTTAATTTCATTTCATCTATGCATCTCTAACCTCATTCCCATCCGTTTCAACTTTCATATCCAAAAACTTGTAGACTTCTCACTTTGGCTCTGTTTATATAGCTCATCCATGTGAAGAGCTCGAAACAGAAGACCAGTTAAACCCTCCTAGTAAAAGTCTAATCTTGTTGTTAGAAGAAGCTAGGCAAATGTTCTAGAAGCCAGCTTCTGAATATGTCCTTAACTCAATTTTTTTGACCAGAGAAAGCCGGCATTTCATTAACGAAAATCAAGACAATATAGCATAGGAAAAAATCAAGAGGGATATTGAGAGGATAGCAAATACTCTAATATCTTCTGAAGATAGTAAAATTTACCCAGGGCTAGTGGGAGGACGTCCACTGCTGCCACGTTCAGCAGTTCGGCAGCCACCAAGTAATCGCCGAGGTGCGGTGGAGTCTCAGAGACACAGCCGCACGCCTTTGCCTCCCTTGCTATGTAAACTCTACTCGAATTTCGGTGGACGATGGAGGAACTGGTTCAAAGTATCGGCCGAGACAACTCCGAAACAGAAGCGACGGAACCGACACATTGTTACACTTAATGAAGAAGGTGACTCATAAATCGGGAAGAATCGGAGTAAATCGTCTGATTTTTATGACTGAGTTAGAAATTCGGCGTAACTCGGCCGAGTCACAGCAAGTTAGAGACGAGTCAGAGAAATTGTTGAAGAAAAAAGAAGAAAAAGAAGTTGTAATGCTTTATATCAACAGTTTCATGGAAAAATTTTGAAGAATGAGCAATTAGAAAAAAGAAGGTCGAGGCCTGGTTCCGTTCTTCTGCGTTGGAGTTCCGGAGAAGAAGACGTTTTTTATTTTTTATTTTATGAATAACGGGGAAGAAGACGTTTAAGAGGCCAGAGGTGGATTTTTTTTTTTTAAATATTTGGGTAATGAATCCTTTAGTAAGGAAATAATTCTTTTAAAGGATTCCCAAAAAGAAAAAATCTTTTTTAAAAGGTAAGGAAATAATTAAGGTAGAAGGCAATTTTAGAGTGCTAAATATGGAAATTCAAAATATAATCATTACATTGTTGATATAAATCATCCCTACTGCAATTCAGAATCTCCAATTTAATATAATTTTTTTCCACTCAAAAAATGAAACTTTTGATATAGGGAGAATGGAGAGTTCAAAATTTAATTCAAAGTTAACCTTTTAAATTTATCTATAAAAAAACAAAGAATAAATATAATTTTCTATTTTGAAGACTTAAACTATCAAAAAATTAAGAGATTATTTTTTATTTTTAAAAATTATATATTCTTTTTTCAAACGATACTATTTTATTACGTTAAATAAATATTATTGAGTAGAATATGCTATTCAACTTAAAAAATAAAATATCATGTTACTCGTATTATTACTTATTTTATATATTTTTTAATAATTTTTTATACATCTTATAATTAAAAAATCTCATATCACCGATATGTCTATATACCGGTATATTGTGCGACTTTGAACCATGGGAGGAAGAGAAGGTAGAGCTTTCCTTTTTTATTTTCTTCACTATATCCTCTACTTCCTCTCTTTCTCTCCCTCTTTCCTTCTTTTTCCTTTTTAATTTCTTTTTTCGAGATGTTTGATTTTGTTCTTGGGTTTTCAAGAATACAAGAATATGGAGGAGGAAGATGGATGCAGAGGAATTGAAAAATTTTGGGTAATGCTCCTCTGTCTCTCTCTCTCCCTATTTCTTCTTAAAGTAGATTCTCATATTCTTCTTTCTTCTCTCACCTCACCCAGTCTAATTTTATTGTGGAATGGAAACAGTGAGAAACGGGCACTGAACCTGATTTATTTAGGTTTCTTAATTTTGGGCTAAGAATTTTTTTGTAAGGGAAAAATGCATAGAAAAATTGTTTGTCATAACGAAATAGATTACCCAACTTAGAACCTCTTCCATCCAAAGTTGGACGTCTGAGATATCACAAGCAAACTTAACTAAAATATGAGCTAGTACAATAATAGTCCTACTAATATTGTGTAATTTAATAGGACTTGAGAGAGAGAAAGAGAAATGAATGAGAAAGAAAGAAATGTAAATCCTAAAATAATTATTAAAAAAAACGGTCCAATCCGTAAATCGGACTTAATTGTAAAAATTCACAACTGAAACGGTCCGATCTGAATCAATCTTATTTTTAACGAACCTAAAAATATAAATTTATATTTATCCATAATAACGAACGGTCTGGCCGAACCCTGCCTCATGCCCATATTGACAGTGCTGCTCAAAAACCCATTCTCGGGGCACTTGAATGATATCACCTGGTTGTGTGATTTTTCGTTCAAAAACTGCTTTATTCATGGAGGTCCATATTCCCCATAAAATCATAAAAAATTCTCCCACTTTCACCTCTCCCCATTTACTTTCCACCACCAACACATTCCAAACTACTTCTTTGCATGTGTTTGCTCACTCACCACACCTTTCAACTTCTCACCGCATGCATGCCATGCACGTTTAGCCCATGAATACAAAAAGAAAATGTGAAAGGCATCCTCACTTGCATGATAACATCTCGGGTAAACACACTCCTCCATCATTCTTTGCCGCTTCAAATTACTTCTGGTAGGGAGAATATCATAACACGGTTTCCATCCAAGCAGCCTCACCTTGGGGGGATTCTCAGTTTCCATAGCTACACCCACAGCGATTTTGATGGGCCAAGCGAGGAGCTTGGATAGTCACCTACAACCGAGTCTCGGGCCATATAATTCATTCTCATATGGTATGCAGAATGGACCATAAACAATATTGATTTTTCATAATGCCATACAAGCACATCATCAGATATAATTGGACTAAGAAGGATCCTTATACTAGGATCAATGAGAGAGATCACTAAGCTTCATAGCATGAGAGAGAAATAAATTTTTTGTAAGAACTTTAAATCAAATAGGGTGAGAAACCACGCATCCCGGCAAACATAACTCGATCTCCGTATCATATTCGCTACCTTAAACCCTCTTTGGGAAGTTTTTTTTGGCCTCCAAAATACCTCTCCAAACATAAGATATTCCATTACTCGCCCTTGCCTCTATAAAGTCTGTTTGCTCATGGTATCTACCCTTCAGCACTCTTGCTAACAGATATTCTGGATTCATAATCAATCTCCAACCTTGTTTTGCAAGTAGAGCAAATTTTAAAGGCTTCCATTTCTCTAAATCCCAATCCTCCTTCAGCTTTAGGTCTACACATCTCTTCCCACTTCTTCCAATATATCCCTTTAGTATGGTCATCTTTCCTCCACCAAAATTTCCGAATCATACTAGCAATTTCATAGCACACCTCTCTTGGAATAAAAAAACATTGCATTTCGTACGTAGGTATCGCTTGCAACACCGATTTTATTAGCACCTCCTTCCCAGCCTGTGTGAGAAACTTCTCCTCCCACCCCTAAATCTTCTTCCATAAACGACCTTTGATATATTGGACTATTTGTTTCTTAGATCTCCCAATCAAATATGGAAGGCCAAGTACTTCCCATCCCCGAGGCATCTCGTCATGCTCAAGCTGGTCATGATATTCTCCTCTCTTACTACGTCAGTGCCTTTTTCACAAAGGATGGAGGTTTTCTGGAAGTAAATTTGCTGGCTCGGAGCATCTTCATCCAATGTTGAATTGCTTTAATCTATGTCGCTGCCTTGTCTGTGGCCTCCATAAATAAGAGATTGTTGTCTGCAAAGAAAAGGTGGGTTATCTTCGGTCCCGAATCTCTCATCCGCAATCCCTTCATTGGACTTTTGATTGCTTCCCTTCTGATTAGTGCTGATAGGCCTTCAGCACAGATGACAAATAAAAAAGAGATAAAGATCTCCTATGAGCCCCCTTCGGTCAGAAGCTTTCTGTGGGAAAGCCATTAATGAGTACCTTAAAAAAAAAAGACTACACATAAGTCATAATTAGTAAGCAAAAGTGAGATGGGAAATAGATCTTTTTAGCATCAATTTTAAAAAATCCCACTCCACCCTATCATATGCCTTGCTCATGTCTAATTTTATAGTCATGTACTTTTTATTTTGGCTCATTCCATTTTACAGCTAATGAAAAGATTTGAAAGCTATGATAGCGTTGTCTATTATTAATCTATCGGGTACAAAACTATTTTGGAATTCGTAAATAATTTCTGGTAGAATCCCTTTAAGTATATTTGCCAGGGTCTTGTTATAATTTTATAAAGCACAATACACAAGCTTATTCTAAAATCAATCATACTTAGATCATCCTTTAGCAGGGCTATGAAAGTTTGATTTATATTTTCAATAGATCCTCCCTCATTTAAAAACTTCAGAGCTAAGTAGAGGTGGTCAACGGGCTGGGCCCGTGAGTCTGGGCCAAGTTGTGGCTCACGGACCAGCTCACCTGGGCCAGCTTGTGACTATGGCAGTCTCGGGCCAGTCTGGGCTACAGTTTTGGTTTGGTTAGTCCAGCTCGGACCGCTTAAGGGGATTGGACCAGGCGGGCAGGTCTCGGGCTTCGTGATTTTTAAAAATTTTTTAAATAACTTAAAATAAAAAAGCTTGAATATAAGTAACATATAAATAAAATAAGTTAAATCATTTTTATTAATTTGATTTAAACTTATGGTTTTTTACTAAGTTTAGAAAACTTAAATTAATTTTTTTAGGGATTTAGAAAATTTAGAGTATTTTTTTAGGTTAGAAAACGTAGAGTATTTTTATTAAGTTTATAAAACTTAAGAGTTAAAAAAATTAGAAAAAGAAAAAGTCACCTTGAAGTGGTGGAGGATTGGGCATAGACCCCTATAGGTTTTATTAATAATAAAATGAAACTTATATAAGAAGGGGACTTAGGGCCTAAACCTCCCAAAAGAAATTACAATTTAAAATTTAATAAATTAATCATGAATTATATCCTAACTATTACAATTAAAAAATAATACTATCCTAAGGCCTAACTATTACAATTTAAATACAAAACTCCTATCTATTTGACCGAGTTTGACTAGATTAGACGTGTCTTTCATCTTCATCGTCAGATCTGGCAGATACTACATTTACATTCGACTCATCGGTATTCAACCCGATAATCCTGTCTTCTTTAACGCACAAATTGACTAGACACATAAGAGCCTCTAATGTGTTATGGGACATCCAACTCCTAAATTCGTCAATTGTACGACAACCGTTGGAGAAGACACTTTCAGAAGTCACAGTAGAGCTGTGACCTGTTAGGATATCCCAAGCGATCCTAGATAGTACATGATACTGTGCCGAATCAGTCTCCACCATCCAAGTATGTCGAAATTATCTAAACAATTCTCAACTCGAGGGGCATATTCGTATATAGACAACTCTGTTAGAGTTGCTCTCGTAGATGATGAATTCGGGCCGCATAGACCATATATATCCATTATATATCCATATTATCTTCCTTGACTTAAAGAAGATGGCATCTCTGCATATTATGAATGACTTGAACTTGCACTTGAGCTCACAGTTTCACTTTCTCTTGAATAGAGATTGAATAAGTTTTTCAAAGTTTGTGATGCATCCTTTTTTATTTAATGGCATTTCTTTAGAGGGTAAAAAATGAATCAAAGCGAACATCCAAACATGAGTAAAAAATTAATTAAATGTTCAAACCCCTTACTTTTAAAACGAGGGTCTAAACTCAAAGTAACACAATATATGACAGGAAAATTTTCGTAATACTTTGAAAAAGAATTTTCTATATCAAACATCATATGACCATGTATGGCATGCGATCTAAATTCTCTAAAATCACTTGCAACTTTTATCATTGTGGGAACCATGTGATGAGTAGTGAAGTAGTATTGTTTGGATAAAAGTTAAGTTTCTTGTGCAAAAAGTTTTTAAAAGAGAACAAATAACTACAGCTTCATCAAAAACATTTGGATCAATTGGAGGTCCATCATTTGCGTTTAATAAGTTGTTGTTTATGGGAAAACAAGTTTGTCATATATCTAAAGTTGAGTTCCATCTTGTAGTGACATCTATTTCAAAAATTTTATAAAGTACTTTTTGTTCTATTACGAAGTTATTTTAAATGTTATTGTCTGGACCGAAAGATCCTAACAAATTTTATAATGTCTCTAATTGTATTTGTAACATGTTCAACATGTGAATAACCGTCTTGTATACACAAATTCAAAATATGACATGCACATCTAATATGAAATAATTTTCCATCTAAAATTGGTTAAAAATTAGATTTCAAAATTAAAACTGAAGAATCATTATTCGAAGCATTATTGAAAGAACTTGAAAAAATTTTGTTATCAGTTCTATAATCATGACATGATTGAATGATATTTCATGCTATATTTGCACAAGTATGTGGGAATTTAAAATTTTTAAAACCAATGATTTTTCTGTTTAAATGCCAATTTTTATCGACCCAATGACATATAATGCACAAAAAATCTTCAAAAGTAACAGATGTCCAAGAATCACAAGCAAGCGAAAATTTACCAGGAATAGATTGGAAAATTATAGCAAGTACATTTTTTTCTTCTTGAAAATTCTTAAGAATTTCCCTCCTAAGTGAAGTTTTAAGAAATCCCTTATAAGTTGGTTGAAGTGCAACTTGTACTAATCTAAAAAATGTATGACTAGAAGGTATTGATAAGGGAAGTATACCAACTGCCACTCACCTAACTATTGCTCTTTTTACTAACTTCCTATCACATTTAAAAGTTGTCATTTTATTTCTAGAAGTACTAGCCGAAAGTTGTCTTTGTCTAGTTAAATCTATAAAATGAGAAGGGTGAACACGTTGTGTATGTCTTTTAAGTGTAACGGTGCCATCACAGGTCTTATGTATGAAATCCTTTTTACAAAGTTTACATCTAGCCTGATTATTTCTCTTATAAAAAATACTCCAAACAATAGATTTGTTCTACTACCACTACCACTAGGTGCAGTATCGAAAGAAGGAGGCATCTCATTTTCTTCATTTTATTGTTCATTTTCATTATCAAAGTATACAGTGTGAGAGGATGCATGTCTTGAAGATGAATCCATAATAATAATTAATAATAAAGTGAACGAATTTAATAACCGAATAAATCAAGTAAACAAATAATTATTTAAAACTAAATAAAGAAATTCTAATAAATAAAATAAACAAATAAGTATTAAAAAATACACGAATATATTATAGTAAATAAAGTAAACAAATAATTATTTAAAACTAATAAAGTTTCAAAATCTAATTATGAACAAATTAATGTAAATTAAGATAAAGAAAGCAAAGTATCAATGATAATGTCGGAAGTCCGAAGAAAATTGAAGAAGCTTTGATTTTTGCCGAATTTTCTTCGATTCTCTCCTTCCTCCGAATTTTGAACAATTATCCAAAATAAATTGCAAGTGATTTTGATTCTTCAGAGTAAAGAAGAGTTTAAGAGAGATATAAGAGAGTTTAGGAGAAGATAGAAGAGAGAGAATGAATAATTTTTTTGTGTGAGGAATGAATTGATTTAGGAAGTATTTATAGGAGAGAAAAGTTGTTTTTTTTTTAAAAGAATTCTGGCCGATTTTTTTTTATATAAAAAAATTCAATCTAGATCACTGGAATTAAACGGCCAGATCATCTGAATCATTGGATTCTCAACGGTCTACTGAGATCTAAAGGTCAGATGATTTGGACTGTTGATCTCCAACAGTCTGAGAAGCATAGAATTGCTCCCCTCCCCGCTGACTTTTTGGTGAAAAGAGCTAGCCTGAAGGCTAGCCCACGGTCCAGCAAATTGGGCTGATTCGCAGGCTAGCCCAATTTCTTCTCGCGGATTGGGTCGAATTGGGTTTCACACAAGTTGGTCCAGACAGGGTCGTAGTTAGAAAAAGAGCTTGGCACAACCCACTTTCTTAGAACCACATTAAATGGGATGGCCTAGTTTTGGCAGTCCCGTGCAGAAACGAGCTAGGCCGGATGGGTTGGCGCGACAACCTGGTCTAGTGGCCATCCCTAGAGCTAAGCTTGTGATATCTTTGAGGCTCCAATGTTTTTGGTAGAAGCCTGCATGGAATCTATCTGGAGCAGGTGCTTTGGAAGAGTGCATCATCTGAAGCGACACCCCAACTTCCTCCTCTGAAAACCCTACCTTCATTACTTCTTGTTGTTCCTCGGCTAATGACTTGAGAGTAATATCACCAAAATTCTCTTCGTAGCTAGTGATTGGAGTATTTGGAAGCAAATAAAGAGCAAAAATACCCCACTGCAATATCATCCATCTTGTCCAAGTCTTCATGCAAACATCCATGCGAATCCTTAAGCTTTGCAATAAAATTTTTACTTTTTCTTTGACTGGCATGGTAATGAAAATATTTTGTGCTTTTATCACCATAAGCTAGCCAATTTGATCTAGACCATATTCGCCAATATTCCTCTTTTTTCTCTAAAGTTTCAAGATTATTTTTGGCTAATCTCAGTTCCAAACCTCCCCTACCCTCCTCTTGATAACTCTTGATTTCCTCCTTTAATTTTTTTTGATTTTATGCAAAATTGAACCAAAAATCCCTTTGGACCCAAGCCATTAACTCTCCAACAAGGGACTTGAATTACATGTGGGCTGCATAGAAATCTCTTCCTATGTCACCCCTCCATCCTCCATGCACAATTTATTCTTAAATTCCTCATCATGCATCTAGTAGGTTTCTAACTGAAATGGTCGTTGCCCCTTTCTCTTCTACCTTCTAGTCGCTAGCCTGCCACTCAACCTCATCCAAATTGGGACATGATTCGAATAGGATGAGCTACCATGAAAAACTCCAGCTCTGGGAAATTTCTCCTGCCATGCTTGATTACCAAGAAATTGATCTAGTCTTCCCCACACACCAGTAGTGCCCTGTCTACCATTGTACCACGTAAAATCACCACCAGTATACCCTAAATCCTTTAGTCCCGCTTCCTGAACCGCCTTCCTAAACCTCCACATCCGTGGACCACTTCGATCTCTCATCCCCTTTTTCTCATGGGCAAAAAAAATTTCATTGAAATCTCTCTCGCATAACCAGGCCAACTTTCTCCCATGGCTCAAGCATTGAAGCAATTGCCCTGAACTCTCCCTATTTTCTACCTCCGAACTGCCATAAAACCCCGAGATAAAACAAGGTCCATCTTCGAGTCCTTTCGAACCAAGACATCGATATGCCCCTTCGAGTAGCTCTGCAACTCAACCTTAAGAGTCTTTTTCCACCAAAGCACTAACCCTTTGCTCCTTCCTTAAACCCCTCCACTAAACCCTAGCTGCCTCCTTAATTGCTCTACTTATGGACCTAGAATTTTCGTTTCACATAAAAACACCAACATGGGATCTTTTGAAATAATGAGCTCCCACAAGGCTCGAATTGCACAAGGGTTCCCAAGCCCTCGACAATCCAAAATAAAAGACTCATTGATATCGGCGGGGGTGCTTTGCACCTTCCACCCCTTCAAAATGCACAACAATATCTTGCGTCAACTTCTTAACTGAACAACCACCTATCTCATCTCTTTGCTCCACAAGCCCTCTCTTTTTGGATCCCAAGCTCCCTCTATCACTTTTCACCCCACATCCACCTTGAACCCTTCTATACTTCTTAAACTTCTTTTTTTGCTAGTAGATCATGTCACTTCCATAATCCCTTCACTTAGTATTGGCAACGAGGTTTGGGTACTAGCCAAGCTTTTTCCCCCTCCCCTACCTAGAAGAAAGGTTCACTCTAGCCACCTCCCCTTCTAGCTCCTCATTTAAGACCCCTCTTGTCCCCTCTCCCCACTCTGGCAAACGAGAGGATGAATTCACAACAACAAGCGCCAGCTCTTCCTCTCTTTCCAACTCTGTTTGTAAAGCTTAATCCTATTCTTCACCTTCCTCCCCTCTTCTACCTTCCTCTCAATACCTTTCTCCTCAACTTGCATCCAATCTATATCAGTTGACATAAAGCAAGAAGCAGCCAGTACCAAATTATCTAAATCTAACTTTAACCATGACTCGTAGCCCAAGTTTTTTTTTTTCCCCTGTTCTGTTGGAGTTGTTTGTCATAAACAGCGTTCGGGTATATTAATTTGAAGAGGCAACTAGCTATTTCTTTCTTTTTTTTTTTCATGTTTGTACTTTGTGCAGAGTGTCAACATATTAAACCGGGCTACGCAACTTCGAAGTTGAAAGGCGGAATATGGAGAAGTATAAGCGTAATCTTGAGGAGCTCGATTGAGAATGAGTGGCCGCTATCGATTGGGTAAAGGAGTTGGAAAAGAAGGTGTCTAGTTTGGAGGGGGTGAACATTGCTTTGACAGAGATCAACGAATGGCTAATTGATAAATGTTTCGTTAAGAATGGTGAGTTGCGGAGTTTGAATGAATCGTTTGTTCAAAACCAACAGGATTTAGATGAGTGTAAGGAGGCCTTGATACATAAGGAATAATAGGTAGAGTCAGCGATTGCGGAGCTGGCTGATCTTGTTGATGGTGAGGGCTATATGCCCAAATGTGAGGGACGACATTATTAAAGATTTCTGTCGATCCCCGGCTGGTGGCCAATGGTTTTATTCACTTGTCATGCCCATGGTGAATTGTACGCTTATGGAGCTCGTGGATGCCATTCGTAACGAAAATCTTGGAGTGACGATGTTGTCTATTGTTAATATGTATTATAATAAGGAAGCTAAGTGTCCCAAGTTGCCGTTGAATGTGTTGGTGAGGGCTGATGAATCTGTGTCGGGTTTTGGTGACGAGTTGTTTGACGGGGTCGATTAGGTTGTTGAGTCACCCCTTGTGACTAGAGTTCTTGGAAAAGTGACTCGTTGGGGTTGGGTTCCAATGACAGTTTGGCTGCACCAAATCTTGAAGGATCTACTGTGCGAGTGGATGATGCTCAAGTTGGTGACTGATTGGATGTTGAAAATCTCGATACTTGAGATCTATTGCTTGTGGTTCCGAAAGCTCTATTGCTAGGTTGGGACTTATGGTGTCAGAAGGTGATCAGGCTCCCGACTCGTGTTTGCCTGCTGGAACCTCTGTTGCGCCTTTGCCAAAGCTATCTAGTATAGTTATTGGGTCGAGTGAGAGGCCTGAGCGTACTACCCGTTCAGATGCCCATCGCGTGTTACTGGAGATGATTGAGCGATGAGCTATGTATGTGTGCTTCCTGTTAGGTCGTTTGTACCTGTGTTTTGTAGGATGAAGCCTCAGCCACACATAATGTATAAGTCGGAGTATGTTTCTACTCCTGTTTTGCTATTTTTTGTAGCGCACTTTGATTATTGTGTTTCTTGGTTGCTAACTCTAGTAAAATTAACCGTGTTAACTTTTTGAAGAGGCGCGACTGTCGTGATGAATCCCTAATCTTCTATCTCTGAAATGTGTGTTTCGAAACTGTTTCGGTTCTCTCAAGTGAAGAGATTTGATTTTCTATCTTTTGGGTTTCTGAAAATAAATGTGTGTACAGTCGTGTGGAAGTGATTGTACATTTTCCCTTGCTCTTTGTGTAGTATAAATAGGCCTATCTTCCTTCGTCTTTTCCATATTTTTTGTCTTTTAACCTTTGGAGGTTTGAGTCATTATGTTGCTACGATTGATGGGACTAAGGTCCCCTATGTTCCGTTGTTGTCCCTTTTCTTTCACGATTATTTTCCTGAGTTACACCTCTGCCGCACTCATTTTCATTATAATAAAGAGTACCTGAACGTGCCATTAATGGCCATTCTTAAGAATCATCATCATTATTGTTTTGAGCACTTTATGTCGATGCTTAAGGTTTATCTGGGACTTCGAGGGGTTGCGATGGAGCTGGAGTTGGATGTTTATGAGTACTGCCATAAACTGAAAATTGTTGATGGCCATTTTAAGGAGACAGTTAGGGCTACTCTGGCTCCAGAATATGCTATTGACCTTTTCCATCGTCATTTTGAGCAGCCATTCGTGTATACTTGTAGGTGTTCTCCAACGATTGAGTCCTTTTTGGCTTTGGATACTCTTATTTATGAGGAAGAGCTTGCTAGAAAGAGAAGAGGTCAGAGGCGTTCATGGAGTGAAGGAGGTCCCTGTTTATTGGGATCATGGGGCTATTTTTTATGTAGGCTTATCAGGTTGGCCTCCCAATAAGTTACAATATGACAATGTCTTTTCCGCTTTTGTTTTCAAGCGGGAGTTTTTTTTTTTTTAATTTTATTTTTTATTTTTATGTAATAAGTGGCCTTGGCCATTTGGCCTTTTTTAAAGATATTCTGTTTTTTCTTTTTACTTGTGCTTGTTGTTTCTAGCGTATTTGCTATTTCGTGCTTTTGTTTTATTGTGCAAACTTGTCACCAAAATATGCTCAAAGAGCCAGTTTTTGTGTTCTGAAGAAAACGAATTTTTATTAGATATTTGTAATGTAAGATACAACTTGGTGTTATTCTATTTAGATTTTCTTAAGGGAAGAATGTCCTTAAGTTTCGATTGTTCTATGTTCTGGCAAGAATCTTTCCCTTGAAATCTTGTAGTTTGTAGTTGCCATTTCTGTTGTCCTTTATTACCCAGTAGAGTCCAATTTTCTGTTGCCTTCTACTATATTGACTTCGTTTTTTTTTTAGGACCAAGTATTTTTCTTTGATTGTTGATAGTTTGGCTTTTGCATCTTTGTAACGGGCTGCCTGCCTTTTGTAATGAGCATCATGTTTGGCGGCCTGCTCCCTTAGCTTGTCAATGTGAGCCAAGTGTTCATGCATAAGCTGATTATTATTATCTTCGTTGTATGCAATGTATCTGAGGGATTTGCTACCAATTTTGGCTGGTATTATTGCGTCTACCCTGAAACAGAGATTAAAAGGGTTTCTCCTGTAGATCTTCTTGGTGTTGTTCTATATGACCATAAGACGTTGTGTAATTCATCTACCTATTTTTTTTTAACTCGTCTATTCTCTTCTTTAGTCCTTGTAGAATTGTCGATTCGTGACTTCTGTACCCTCGTTTTCTTGAGGGTATCCCACAGAGGTGAATTGTTGTTCTATGCCAAGCTCTTTGCAAAATTCTCGAAATTCTTTGGAGTCAAACTGCTTTCCATTGTCTGAGACCAAAATCTTTGGGATTCAGAATCTGCAAATGACCTCATCTTAGAAGACATCTTTTACTTTCTTTGTCATTATTGTAGCCACGCCTTCACCTCTATCCATCTAGTGAAATGTTCTGTTGCTACTACCGGTGGCTCTTTCTTCTTGTTGCCTTAGGGAATGGTCCAAGGAGGTCTATTCCCTACTGTATGAAGTGTATGAGGGTGCCAAATGTGTGGTATTCTAACATCGGGATGTGATGTTCATTGGTGTGAATTTGGCACTTGTTACATGCCTTCACCAAATTTATCGAGTCTTCTTTCATGGTTGGCCCATAAAACCCGTATCGCAGCGTCATTGTTACTAATGCCCTTGACCCAATATGGGAACTGCAGATGCCTTCATATATTTCTCTTAATATATATTTGCCATCTTCTTCATTTACACATTTGAGTAGGGGCCAAATTCCCATTGTTCTGTATAATTGGTTATCTTTAAATACATACTGGGCAGAAGTTGTTCGTATCTTTCGGACTTGTATGGGGTCGTCAGGTAGTTTCTTTTCAGGATAAATTCCCGAATGGATGTTGTCCAGTCATTAACCACTTGCACCATGCAAATGTTCGTGCTTAAACTTTTTTCTGTTAGAGATTCTATCCATGTTCCTTCAATTGGCTTTCCAGTGCTGAGCTTTTATAATGTATATGTTTTTATGTTTTGCTCTCTTGGAACATTTTCGAAGTTGACATTAACGAACTCGGATACTAACTGTTGTACACGAGCTAGATATTGTTTCATGTTTTCTTCTTTGGCCTCGAATATACATGTTACTTACCCGATAACTACCTGTGAGTCGTTGCGAACAAGCAAGTGTGTGAGTTTCAAGCTTCTGGCCATGCGTAGCCCTACTAAGAGGGCTTCGTATTTCGCTTTATTGTTGCTTACGTGGAACAAGAATTTTATAGCATATGCGTATTGTTGTCCTTGCGGATCTTCTAGTGTGAACCCTACACCTCTTGTATGTGGCCCGGTGTATTCGTCGGTGTTTAGTATCCAAGTATCGAGGCATTTATTCTATTGATTAGTCTCTTGTTCTTTTGTATCGTCTTTAAATGCGCATTAGACTAAGAAGTCAGCTAATACTTGTCCTTGTATTATTTTTCTCGGGGAGAAATCAATATGATACTTGCTTAGTTCTAGCACCTATTAGGAGGTTCGTCCTGAGATGTCTGGTTTGTGTTATACGTGTCTTAACGGTGTATTTGTTAATACCGTTATCGCGTGTGCTTGGGAATAAGGTTTTAGCTTTCTTGCTGTTATAATAAGACAGTAAATGCTTTTCTAGGGAGCTATAGCGTTCCTCTGACTGTGTAGTATGTGACTCATATAATAAATAGATTTCATGTTATTATTTCGCAAAGAAAATAAAACGGAGCTAATCACTTTGGGAGTGACTACCAGGTACAAATAAAGTTTTTTTCCTATTATCGGGATAACAAGAAGGGGGAAGATAAATATTGTTTCACCTTCTGAAAAGCCAAAGATGCTGCTTCAATCCATTCGAATTTAGAGGGATGCCTAAGAATTTGATAGAATGGAAGCCCTATTTCTCCAGCTCACGTGAGGAACCAGGCTAAAGATGCCATTTTTCCTGCTAGGCTCTGCACGTCCTTTATTGTCTTTAGTTCAGGCATCTCTTGAATGGCCTTAATCTTTGCTGGATTAGTTTCTATCCCCCATTAGAAAACCATATATCCCAGACATCTCCTCGAGGATACACCGAAAATGCATTTATTTGGGTTAAGCTTTATATCAGTTTTGCATAGTCGGTCGAAAACTTCTGTTAGATCTGATGTCGTAGTTTTCTTGTTTTTCGACTTAACGATTATGTCATCCACATATACTTTTACTGTTTTGTCGATAAGTCCTTCAAAAGCTCTGTTTATGGATTCCTGAAATTCGATGCCCGTGCTTTTTAAGGCGAAGGGCATTTGTGTGTAACAGTAGATGCCATCGTCGGTGACGAAGGTGGTTTTTGGCATGTCTTCCTCTGCCATCGGGATTTGGTGGTACCTTTTGTAGGTGTCTAAGAAGGATAGGAACTCATGTCCTGCCACGAAATCGACTAGCTGGTGAATCCTTGGAAGTGGGAAGGGCTTTTTAGGGATAGCCTTGTTCAGATCCGTAAAATCTATACAAACTCACAATGCTCTCCCTGGTTTTGCTACTACAACCAGGTTGGACTGGCATTCGGGGAAGTCAATAGGCTTTATTATTCCTGCATCTAATAAATCTTGTACTTCTTTTCTCATTATTTCTTGTCTCTGCCTTGCGAATGCCCATTTCTTTTGAAAAACCAATTTTCTCCCCTTAGAGATTCTTAATTTATGTTCTGCAAATTCTCTGGGGATGACCCTTAGATCTTTAGGAGACCAGGTGAAAATTTCTTTATATTCAGTAAGAAATTCGACTAATTGCATGAGAAGGTTCAAAGGGAGTATTCTTCCAATTCGTACCGTTTGGTTTGGCTTTAGTTGATCCAACACAAATAATTCGTATTCTCTATCTAGTTCTATCCTTGGGGTCTAACTGTCCTCTATGGATTTTTCCTCTCTTTCCACTTTTTGCACGGTTACGAAGTAGTATTCTTGAGTTGCTTTTTAGTCACCGTAAATTGTGTAAATCTTATATGCATTGGGATATCCATTGAGAGCTCCCAAGTGGAAATTCTCGCTTGAAATTGATTTGAGGCATATCTTCCCATTATACAATTATACGATGATGGTGCGAAATAATAAGAAATTCTACCATATGTCTGGTGTCTTTTACTGAAATGGGAAGTGTGACTTTTCCTTCTAACTTGACTATTTGCCCCGTAAATCCTACCAGGGGGGCCACATATGGGGTAACTTTGTTCCATGGAATTCCCATTTGTTGAAATGTCTCCTTGAAGAGGACGTTGATAGAGTGTCCTGTGTCTACCATGATTCGTTTAACTAGGCATTGATCAATGGTAATGGTTACAACAAAAGATTCATCACCATGATTATCTCTAGTTCTTTTCCTTGATGATGGTAAACTAACATCCTATATGACATTAATGACTTTTAAATGTCCTGAGGATGAAGTGTCGGGCTTCATATTTTTTTTTGTCACTGTTCCAGGGTTTTTTGGTATTATCAGAACCAGATGACCTTTTGGCTGAAGCATCGTCGATAAATTCTTTTAATTTTCTATTACATATTGCTTGCTCTATTGCTTTCTTCAATTCGTTGCATTGTTCCGTATCATCCCTGTGGTCCTTGTGGAATCAACAGAATCTAGATTTGTTTCTCTTCTCAAGTGGGGAGAGCATCTTCGCTGGTTTATCTAGTATGCCCAACGATTTGACCTGTTACAAGACTTATGTTATGGGGAGTCTGAGTGGTGTGTAATCATACATTGGAGCTTTGGGCCTTTTTGGTCCCAATCAGTCATATATTGTCGGCTTTAATCTGTTATCAAGGTTTCTTGGTCTCTTTGTATATGGTGTGTCCTTGACTTTATTGTCCATGTCTCCCTTTCAGCGGACATAGTCATCAGTGTGTATGAAGTGTTCTATTCTTTTTATAAGCCCTAAGGGCATATTTGTTCAAAGTGTTTTGATTTTGATTAACTTGTGCTTTGTGATAATAGAAGTAGTTTTGTAAGAAGAACAAAAGATGCACAAAAGGAGTCTCAAGGATGATCTACAAAGAAGCAAAAGATCACTCAAGATTACAAGAATTTATGAAGATGAAGTGATCAAGTAAAGACCTTGAAGACAAGAAGAATGGTGAGGGATAGCTTTATAAAATATATATGTAAAACTCCCTAACTTGTTTCTTTGAATTTTTTTATCATTTATGTTAGCTCCTTAGAAGAAACTTTTTTGGAAAATTATAACTAAGTGTTCTTGATAAAACTTTGAGGATTTAAAGTTGTTATATTTTTTTATAAGCTTTTGCATCAAGAATACATATTTTAAATATGAAGGAAAATTTGTGTTTTACAATTTTCACAAGCTCTGGAGAAAAAAAAAAAAAGGAAAACCAATCATCCGAAAATTTTCAAGCATTCAACCGAAAATTTTTAAGCATAAAATCACTCATGTTTCTATTCTTTATAAAACCGGACGTCCTAGTTTTTTACTCTCACAAAATCGGTCATCCTATTTTTAAATCGGATGTCCGAAAACTTTTAAGCATACAAAAGTCTTCATATTTTTGTTCCTTAATAAAATCGGATGATCGATTTTCTGTTCTTTAAGAAAATCGGATGTTCACTTTTGAAAACCAGTCGTTCGGTTTCTGTTTTTACTGTCAGAAATTGACCGTTGCTGCTGACAGTAATGGCTAGTTTTTTACCTTCACATATAAAAGGGCTATTGATCAGCCATAAATATAGTGTGGTTGAAGAAGTTGTTAATAATACTTTTAAGAGCATTAAAGAGTATATTTTTAATCTTCTTTATCATATTAAAAAAAAACTTCTTGGAGCTGCATTTATTGATCATTCTTCAAAGAGGAAGAAAGGAAGTTTGTAGAATCAGTTGACAGAGTTGTATTCTATTCATTACAAGCTTCTTTGGTAATATTAATCCATCTCTAATTTCTCACCTTATATTTTGATCAAAGGTTTTGTGAAAACTCTTTGGGTGATCCTTTGATTTTTATTATGTTGTTTTGATTTGTGATCTTTGAGGTTCATGTGCAAAACTCTTGAAGGGTGATCCTCATTTGTAGTGTTTTGTAAAAGTTTGTGATAAATGGAATTCGTGAAATCCTTGAGTTAAATCTTAAGGTAGTGGATGCAGCTCTATGGAGAGAGTGAACCACTATAAATTCCTTGTCTTTCTCTTTGTATTTTTACTTGTTACCTATATGTTTATTGTTTGAACATTATTTATAAAAGAGATTTTGTTTGATCAGGATTTTATTAAAAAAGAGTTATTAAATTCTTCTTCAAACAAAATTGGAGGTTCTATATTTTAATTATGTAAAAATTTTTAAATTAGACAAAAACTTTATTCATCCCCCCTCTAAGGGTTTTCACTTTTTAATAAGTACGAGACTGTGGTTGGCTCTTGCTCAGCTAACTTTCAGGAAAAATATTGGTTTGTTAAGCCATGATGATATCCCTGGATGAATTCTTTTTTGGATAATTCCGTGATCTATTGGGCTGCTTTGTTGAATCGTGTTGTGAAGTTGCGCGCCGTTTCATTTTGGCAATGGTGGATGCTTAGTAGAAAATTAGATGTTGGCTAAAAAATAGATTGGGGGAGGAAATTTTGGATGAATTTTTTCCCCAAATCCTGAAAGCTACTTATACTTCTTGCCGGTAGATGTGCGTACCAAGACAAGGCCCTGCCTTTGAGAGAATTAGGGAACATGTGACAACAGGTGCTGTCAGACACATTGTACATTTACATTTGAGAAATGTACCTCATGATGTGCTTCTTGGGGTCGGTAGTACCATCGTAACTGCTTAGCTTGAGGTGGGAAAAATCGGTCGGGACCTTTGAGTGGATTATGTTGCAAAAAGCCCCAATCACGGGAGTCGACTGTTGAAAAGGGGGTCATCTGAGCGAGAGTTTTATTCACCCAATCATGGATAGTATGGGTCTAGGGTATTGGAGATGCCTACTAGGGCGAAGGTCCGTCCTTGAAAGCCAAGCTTGATGGGAAAGACAGAGAAGGAAAAGTTGAAGAGATATATATCAATGGATTTGGTATGGATGAAATGAGAGTCATTTGTATGGGTGTCTGCTGTGCCGAGCACTAGGTTGAAACACTAGCATCGTCTGTAAAGAAGTCAATAGGGCTTGTATTTGAGTAATTTAGTCTGGTACAAATTGACCCTTGAATGATCAGCGGTTTGGAAGAGGGATGAGGTCAATCTGGTGCTCATCATCTATAGAGAAAATAGGGGGCAGATGATGTACCGATGATTTGTGTGACTGATAGATCATGAGGAACATAATCCAACGGTGAAGAATCAGACACTATTGATAATAAGAGGTTTAGAAAGGAATGTATGGAAAAAGTTAACAGAGTGGGCGCCAAATAATAGATCTCAGGAGAATGACATTCACCAATGGACTTGTGCTCTAAAGAGAAAAGATGACTGGAGAGAGGCTTTAACCCCGTTTCACCTTCAATGACTAAGTCAGAACAAAAGTATACAAGCAATTATTTGAGAGTCAAGGTAATCAATTAATTAGGAATTAACCTCTTTATACATGAGCACTTCCTTCTTGGAGATTTAGGAAAGGTTTCCTCATACTACTAGGAGTCCTTATGCCATAAGAATAATAGTAAATCTAGACTTCTTCTCCAACAAATCTAGTAGCCAGTGTTCTAGGAGCTGGGCTAGAATGTAAAAAGCATTAGGACGAATGAGTTGAGCCCAAAATAAGATGGCCCAATAGGTTGACTCCATCAATGAGCAACCAAAATACTGCCGAAGTCCATGTTCTGCCATGAAAAAATTCTGGACAGCCTAGTGGAAAACTTTCTAATAAGGGTAAAGTATCTCATGTGATCTTTGAAACCTTCATGTGGTCTATTCAATGAAGAATTAGCAGAATTTTTTAAAGTGATTTCTATTTCAAGGGTTATTTTGATTCTTGATTTGAGAAATTAGTAGGTTAATCTGATACTAATCTTATGGTTCCCCGTTCGTGGATTTGAATTTGGTTACAACCTATTAATCAGTTTAATGGCTAGATGGGAATTAGCTGCACGAATGAAACATACCATAAAGAATATGTCACGTGTGAAAGACGTGAAATGGATCCCCTAATTCTACCGTGAAGGGGTGTAAGGAAAGAATTAAATGCACCATATAAAAAGAGAAGACTAAAGGAGATGCCAAACGGTATAAAATGTGCATTAATTAATTATATAGTTTATATATAACGATAGCAATTATGTAATAAACAAACAAAATTGCTTCTTAAAATACATGTACGTGAGCAATGTGAATTGCCGATTTCTGCTGTAGACATGGGTGGCAAGATAAAATGAGACACGAAAACTTAGTTCATATATATATTAACATAAGATTAGCATCAGATTTAACCTCCTAATTAGCATCAAATACAAATATATACAAGTACATATATATATATATTTGTATGTATATATACATATCAAAATTATTACTTTTACACTATATATGTGTGTGTGTGGGAGGTGGGGGGGAAGGGAGGGTTGAGGGTGTGTGTATATGTGTCTATATATATATAAAGATTATATATACTTTGTGTATATATATAATATTATATATACTTTGTGTGTGTATATATGTGTTTGTATATGTGTGGGTATATATAAAGTATATATATATATAATATTTATCTAAATGATCTTGACTATGTATGCAGTGAACATCTTACAACATCTTAACGCATGCATGTCATTGTGCGCAAAATACCTAGCCAACATAGACGCTTAGTAAATTCGGGATTTTTATGTAATCCCTTGACTTATAATTTTTGTGAGTCAGATCATTTCATATGATCTATTCCTTTGAGGCCAAGAACTGGTAGCAATAGGTTGGCAATGATTCTCTAGCTTGAAATATCGGTTACTCAAAAATCCTACCTAGCTTAACTTCTTTGACTCCATAAATTAGGCCATAAGTTACGTCATAGATATGCTCAAACCACTAAGCTTAGTAATAATATTCTCATATAAGGTAAGCTCCTTCTCACATAAGTGTCATATGTATCATTCATTATAAGTAGCACTTTTTCAACCTTTTTTTTCGTACCTACGGTCTCTTATTCTTGTCTATGTTGTATAGAACTTTATAAAGGATTATATGTAGATTCTTAGTAGTCGAGAGGCAGTAGTCATAAAATGTATGCCAAAGACAATGATATGAGTTAAGTAGCTCGCACAACACTGAGAAATAATAAGCGAAGGAGGTGACACCACAAAGTAACTGAAGTTACTAGTACAACGAAGGTAGATATAATGGCTATCGATGAGGTAAGTTCAGGTAATGAAAGAAAACATTGTGATCAATAAGTTTGGGATTATTCAAACAATAGACCACCCATCGCAAATGTAGTTCTGACACTACTTATCAAGATTCAAAACTTAGCCCATTGGATTTCACTTTTGTTTCTCACCATAGAGTGCTACATGAATTCTTGAATTGACACCCCATATTAAACCAAGAAGCTCTATGTTAAGAAACTATCCCTGGAAAGCCCTTAGTATTCTTACTTGGTTGATTTCCCCTTAAGAAACTACAACTAGAAACCAAAAGTATTTAGTAGTTTGAATCCTTTAGTAGGAAACTGATAGGGTTGTAAATTCTCTTAGCCATTTAATATCTTGCTTCTGAGAAAATTCACATATATTCTTTGGGTAGCTTTAAACCTAAATGTAGCGTCCTATATTCTTATGGAAAGATCCTATTATTAGGAGAATGGGTAGATGTTTATAGGCTCCGGACGTTCAATCCTTTGGGATCTACTTATTTTTCCCTTGTATCGAACCATGCTCTGATACCAACTGTGATACTCCTAATCCTCCGCTAGGTCCACTGCAGCTGAGTAAGGTACCAGTGTGCCTCTTGGCATTAGAACATATGAAGACTTGTTTGGTTGGAGAAAATATGGGGTAGTAAAACTACTAAAATCTCATGAGTGACAGCGAAAATAAAACCTTACCTAGTAGATCTGGTATGTATTAATACAACTAGTTAAAACTTAAGAGCAAAAGTACTAAAGCACAAAATATTCTTGATCCGACAAGAGGTACAAAACGTTTCTCAAAAAGTATGTACATCGCACACACACTAGCTAATTCTTCAAAACAGAGTATGCCATGGAACTTCTGTTCCGTCCCATATTCCAGGTCATCTGAAAATATGTAATAAAAGAGTGTGAGTCAGAAAACTCACTGAGTTCATGTATGTGCCACTGTGTTTTAAAATAAGTAAACTATATGCACACGTAAGTTTTTATAACAAGTTTTATGCACGAAAAATTTTGTCTCTTCATTTTCGAAAATCAAATGTATAAAACACATGTTGGGTTCGAGTGTAATTGGGAAGTTTGAGCTAATCAAGACACATTAGTGCAACTCAAAAACCCAAATTTCCAAAACATGTCACAAATACGGGTACATCATAACTAGGTCTGAAATCCCGTAGGCAATACTAGCCAAAAATCCATACGAATATACTCGATTTAACTTATACCTTATGCCTAAAAAAAATCAAGCTACGAAGTTCTGGGGCTCTACAAGCCCATATCTGGTGACCAATCCCAACTCTGAGCCCCTCCTGATTCATAGCAGAGTGGCCGAGACACCACAAAGACGGTGCCCAAGACAGACGAAGCACCAGTTGGGCCGAGCCCTTCCTAGACCACGCCTCCTATTAAGTGAAATCCAGAATCAAGAATCTAGGCCATCCACACTATCAAAAGAGGCCCAGGTATAGGGACCAGCTATGCACAGTATAATTCTTTGACGCTTCCGGCAACAAAATCATGTTCATATTAAATCTGGTCAGAACAGAGTTTTATGCATATTTTCAAATCAAAAGACCATTTAATGGTCATCCTCACAAATCTAATTCATATTTTTTCAAAAATCAATAGGCCTCTCAAATGGGTTACTAAAACGAAGTCAAGTCATATCAATTTCAGGATATCAAAATCATCCGTTCCCCAGTCCATTCATGCTTATGCATATTTTACAAATGTGCCATGACAATACATATGCCTTTAAAAAATTATTTAATTTTCAGATAATAAAACTTTTCCGAAACTCACTTGTTCAAAAGAAGCTAATAGAAAATTAGATAGGAATATTTTCAACAAAGCGGTTGAAATTCCTATGTGGAGCACTGCTCCAATGCAATTCTAATACACAAGTAAAATACATTTTTGGAGAACCTCTCCAGTAAAAATATCTTGCTGGATAACAAATCGAATCACTTTTTAAAAATTGCTTACTTCAAAATATAAATAATATTTCTTGTAAAAAAAATATTTTATAAAATAACATTGACATTAGAAGTCTTGTAAGTTTCGGTGTGTGAACTCACCTGGTCAGAGTAGCTAATTGTTTTTCATAGAGTAGACAAGTTTCCTAGAAACCAAATAAAAAAAGCACTTAGTAGAATTTCATTTCAATTGTACTCTTTAAAGCATCGCTCAATCCTATTCTTTTAATTCCAAATCTAAATCGAAGCTTAAAGTTCATCAATAATTCAAGCTATAATAATGGTAATATGAACTAAAGAGAAATCACAACTCTATAGAATTTCAAACTATCATCTTTGCAAACTTATAAATAAACTATATTTATCTTGAATTTAAGCTTAAAATAAACTATACACTAAAGATTTACCACAAGATCTTCCAAGGAACACTTGAACAAAAAAAAACCTTACATCATAACTTGAGAGTCTTGAATTAAGAAGAAAAGAGAGAGAAGAGGTGATTGAAGAGAAGGATTCTAGTTCTATTTAGAGGGAAAAAATAGATAGTTTAGTCACCTTATGTGACCTAAAAAGCGAACAAGTGGCACATTTGAAGTCCACTTGTCATGCATATCATTGCCACTTGTTATGTTATGAAATGACACATGTTACATGCATGCAAGTTTATGGCGTTTGTCACATATTTATATATTATTTAATTTATTTTAATTTATTTACAAAAAGTCCAAATTACTCTTCATCTACATACCAAATTCTCTAATAACATTCTAGATTTTCTCTACTCTAGTATCCTTAGTAGACTTTACTTCTTCTTCTTATTATTATTATTATTATTATTATTATTATTATTATTAAAAACTACTTTAAATTAAATTGCTTAAGCAACTTAATATAATAAATAGCATTCCATTTGCTTATACAAAAATTCTTAACATTTTCATAGCTTTAAATTGTATCAAACCTCAAATAAGTCAAAACCTAATTCAAATTGGGTATGGATAGGATACTTACGGGAAGGTGTGTTACAATATATACGTATATATACACACACACATATAGGTTGTATATATATATATATATAAATATATAATTATATTTGTATGTATTTATAAATGTATATATATAAAGATAAAATTAAAGATAATGTACATACTTCACAAAGTATAGGTTGTATAGCTATTTTTTAAAAAAGAATAATAAGAAGCTTTTAATCTAATCTTTTTATTTTTTATTCCCTTGAAAGTGATCACATGACATAAAGATGTCTATTTCTCTATTACAAATGTTGGTGATCCAACTTCACTTTGATACCACTTGTTGGGGAATGGGCATTAGAAACGCACATGTAAAGTAACTATTGTTATTGCCGACACCTAGCTGGAGCATTTAATGGTGTCGGTAAATGGTTTATGTTACCGATGGTGGTACCGATAAAATTACTATGGGTAATTAATAATTAAAATTTACTGACGACTCTTCCGTCGGTAATAAATTTCTAGAATTATAAAATGGGGAAACCCTTTCCATTTGCCCCAAATTCATTTCAACCTAGCTCTCAAAAAACCCTCTCCTCCCCCGCAAAATCAATCCCTTCTTGCCCCTTGCCAACGTAATTCACCGACGGGAAGACCTTCTCCAGCGCCGACGTCCACCGCCACCGCTTGCAATCGTCACGGTTGCCCCCAATTTCAGGTAATAAGTCTCTCTCTCTCTCTCTCTCTCTCTCTCTCTCTCTCTCTCTCTCTCTCTCTTTTTTCTTCTTGTTCTTATTTTATTCTTCTTCTTCTTCTTCTTCTATCGAACTTGCACGCCTTGCTGCCTCCGAAGGAGCTTGCTGCCGTTGGTTGTCAGAATTACAAAGGTGAGATCTTTTATGTTTTTCCCATTTGGAGCTTATTTTTGGGATTCATAGCTTAATGATTTTATTCTTCATGTCTAATATTCCTTTAAGCAACATATAAAAAACTCTTTCCAATTTTATTTATTTAATTTTTTTTTGCTTTTTGAATCTGTCCCATAAGAATTTATTTTCTTAAGAATTAATTCCTAAAATCGATCCACTTTCCTAACAATAAAAGAGTGTCCTACTAAAATTCGAACTGGCAAAGGCAATATTTTTTTCAGTGGGGGTGGCAAGAAGTCTCTTTTTCATTATTTTCTGAGCATTTCGAGAAGTGTCAAGGGACAAAGACACAAACAACAATATTAGGAAGAAGATTGTTAAAACAAAAACAATATTAGGAAGAGATTTACTACCAATTTGAATTTTTTAAAAAAGAGTATTTTGGGAACTTGATTTAAGTTCTTAGTAGTAGAAAATCTTCCCTTTTTTTCGATCTTCAGAAAAAGGAAAATCTTCCTTTTTGGTTCTTGAAGTCGATCATACATACCCATTCTTTTTTTAATTACACGAGAAAAGGAGATCTGATTCAAATAATCGACATTTAAAAGCTTACTATTTATGTCAAGAAAAGGTAAGTGATTTTGTAATCCTAAGATGCGGCATGTGTTTTATGTTTGACATTATAATACTATCTTTTGACATGTGGAGATACAAATTGAATTTATGAGAATCTTCTAATAAGATATATTTCTAACCAAATGAATTGAATTGGCCACATAAGCATTCTTTCATTTCAGATCCTAAATACGTATATTGTGAAAAATATACCTGGTGCATGATATAATTTGTGGAATTAGATGCTTTTTTTAATCATTGGGAGAAGGGGATCACCTAATAAGTTGTGCTACTCCATTTATCTACTAATCAAATTAGATTTGCCAAATTAGTACTCTCTTATTGGTTTCTATTTTCTTTGCTCCCCTCAAAAGACAAATAAAGGAAAAAAAAACCTTGTTTTATTTTTATAAAATATGAAGGGAAAAAAAAAAAAAAAAAACTCTCTTTCACTCTTTAATTCTATGCTCTGCCCATCTGAGCATTGTCCTTCTCCAGTTCTCCCGTTTGTGCACAAACTATGCACATCTTACATGTATACATACATACGGATGTATGTATCTCCCGCCAAATCCTTACCCGTATTCGATCTCACGTTTCAAGCGATAAACCCTAACAATTCTGACCACTAATTACAATGTTTGTTTCTTAGACGGAATTAATGGCCTCCAAGAGTTTCCAGCTGGTGATCGAAAAATTCTTCACCCCAGGTGCCATTGTTGAGATCAGCGGCGAGGATGATGGTTTTCGCGGCTCGTGGTATGAAGGTACGGTTATCCGGCGACTGAAGAAGAACAAGATACTGGTGGAGTACAAGGATTTGACGGAGGATGATGGGAAACAGAGGCTGACAGAGGTGGTTGACGCTGTGCAACTGCGACCGTTGCCGCCCCGGGAGTCTCCGGACCGGAACTTTGCACTTAACGAGGAGGTGGATTGCTTGTATAACGATGGCTGGTGGGAAGGTGTGGTCACTAAGGTTTTGGAGGATGGGAAGTATGCTGTGTACTTTAGGGTCACTAGAGAGCAGATGGAGTTTGGACGGTGCGATATCCGGCTTCACCGTGAATGGCTGCACGAGGACTGGAACCCGCCCTTGGAAGTGGAACCAGAAGATCAGGTACTAGATATTGCGTTATATTACTTTCCTCCTCTTAGTTCATGCCTAGCTTTGAGTCTTCAGCATTTATCGCCATTGACATTTCAGTGCATTTGGTGGATGCTTCTCTAAAAATTGCAGCCTTTTGTGCATTCATATGATCCAGAGACGGTGTACCGGCTTCTATGTGTTTTAAACCTTCTGGAGTGTGTATTAAACAGCTTAGCTTTGTTGGGACTCTGCTTTAATTAAGCTCCTTTGAAATGAACCGTTGACATGGTTGAAAAGTCCAGTGGTTATAATCTTCCGTAGATTGAAAACCAACAGCAATCAGAACCTAGATCAATGCACCTTAATCCACTATATCAAAACCAATTGGCAAGAATTTTATAGTTGTTCAAGATCTTTATCAAGGGAGGCAATGAGACGAGTCCCTTTACTTGTTCATTGATCCTCATTATGATACTTGCACGGGCATGTCCTATTCCAAAGATTCTAGATGGTGTAGAACAGCCAATTTGTTGCATAACTGAAACAAATTAGAATTCTTTCTACTACGTTAGTTTTCAACTAAAGTGATGATTCAACTGGTAGCTGTTGATACTGATTTTACAGAATAGTATGATGTTATATCTTGCTTAATCTTTCCATTCTACTTTAGAAAGTGCTGAAACATTGAAAATTTAATCCAAGCCAAGTTTTCCAACGTTAAGGCTCTTTAAACTAGGCTACAAATCTGTTCACTTGTTAGTTGCTTTAACCTGATCTGTCTCTATCTGCTATGAAGTGCATTGTTCTAAGAATTTCTGATTAAATAGTCTTAGGGTCTACTTTGACTGATCTTAAGTTTGAAAAAGTGGATATATTTTCTTGGAGTTCGTAGAAGGTAAATTATTTGTGAGAGGAGATATGGGTCCCAAAGTAAAAGAACAAAAAGATTTTCATTTTTAAAACCAATCCAAGTAGCCCATATTTCCTCTCACAAACAATTTACCTTTTATGTATCAAAAGTTGATGCTGTCCATTGTACCAAGGAACTGTGCGGAGTATCCAGCACAGCATTACCTTTTGTGTTTTTTACTTTTGAAAGAAAAATGACTGAACCAAAGTTTCATCTCCATGAACTGTCAGAAGTGGGGATTCCTGTTATTGCACTTTCTTTTTTCTTTTTTAAATAATTGATAGAAGCTACACCTGTTGCGTGTGTTCTCTTCTTTGCCACTTTGTTTGATGGAATTTGTCCTTGTAAAATATTTCGGATTATCTTTTGGATTATCAAGTGTTCTTGAAGGTTTGATCATTGCCCATATCTAAATTTCGATGTAATAACAACAGTACCTATCTCTAATTTTAATGAAGCTAAATTGGAATATATAGCGATTCAGGGTCTTCATTGGGAAGATTATATCTTCCCTTGAGTTTTATATGGTCATCCTGGCCTTTTCGTTTAGTCATTTTGTGTGTCCTTCTGATAAAAACTTCACAAAGTACAGATATCTAGATTTTAGACATATGCTTCAGAAGGTCCCATATTGAAATTTTTTATATGCATCTTATGAGGCTTTGAAGTTTGAAGAAACATAGTCAATATCTTTTTGCATTGTTGAGGAACAAAAACTGGAAGAGTTGGATGTCCTCCCCCCTGCTGCTGCCCTTTTACTTGTGTTGTCTTTATTTTGATGTGCAAACAAGAGCTACACTGGTAAATAAGTGAGAACAAATAGATTCTGTTTAACACGAAGCCATACTATATCTTCTTAGACAGTGTTCAAGATGAAAGAACTGACATAATAATTGGTTCTTTTATGCCAGTATTTTTTTTCTGGGCAGAGGGGGGTGTTGGGGGGGGTGAGGTGGGGTTGGTGCCTTGGTGCTGCATTTGTTATCATTCTATTGGCATCTTAAAGTAATAGAATTATCATCTTAACAGAAATGACTTTTCTTGTGCTACATCCCTTGAAAGTTTGGAACTCCAACTATAAAAACAAGGGTTAATCTCTATTTTCAGCAAACAATGTATGACAGGAGCATGCTTCCGTTATTGTGACAAAATTCAATGCTTCAGTTTAGATGATTTATGTATGCATGTAAAATTCTTGTATGATTTTTTGTTTTCAATAAACTAGCTGTACAGCAAAGATAAATTCTATAAACAATTGTGAGTACTCCTTTCGCCTTTGAATGGAACCTTTTTCACCGCCTGTTTTCTTTTGAGAGTTGATAAATGATTGATTTCTTTAGGTCACGGACCTTTGTTTCATAGTTCGGAATAGTGGCATAAACTTCATATATGATATGGTTCTTAATCCATTTTTCTTGATTCTTATCCATGTCATATCTGAATCTTTATTTACTCAACTACCATTGTCATAGACCATCTTTTTCTTCCTTGTGTCCTTCCATTTACAGAAATTGCCTTGCGGCTTCTTGTGGAGTGGGTTGGATAATAGGTCATCTTTTCTGATTTTTTTTTTTTTTTTGTTTTTCCTAAATGTAGAAACTGCCAATTCCGGTAAATGTGGGTCCTGGCGTAGAGGTTGTTCAGGAGATGTTTTGCCCTAGGACCCGAGTTGAAGTTAGTAGTGATGAAGATGGTTTTGCTGGTGCTTGGTTTGCTGCAACTGTCATTGAAAAATTGGACAAAGATAAATACTTGATTGAGTATGAGAGCCTGAGAAATGACGATGACACAGAGTTCCTAAGAGAAGTGGCTGATACTCTACATGTAAGACCATATCCACCAAATTGTGTTGTTGACTCTTTCAAAGCTTTTGAAGAAGTTGATGCTCTATACAATGATGGTTGGTGGGTGGGAACTATTGTTAAAGTTCTGGGCAAACAGAAGTATAAAGTATATTTTAGAGGCACTGATGAAGAAATGGTATTCAAGCACTCTGATTTGAGGAAGCACCAGGATTGGATCGATGGCAGATGGGTTATCCCTTCCCAGGTACTTGCGACTTCCCTTGTTTGAAAGTGTTTTATCACCTTCTTTGGATGTCCTCTGAAGTATTTTTAAATTTTTTTTTTTATTTTGCTACTTTATTGTCATTACTTTGGTTTATTACTAAAATAGCCATGACTATTTTTAGAAACAAACAGATACTTGTTTTGCCTGTGCTTTATTCAAGTTCAATTATAAAGAAACTCACGAAATGTCAATGTTTTGGAACTCATTTTTTGAGAAGTTTTACAAAATGCAGGTACTATACTACAGAATAGTTAATGGATGACTCATGTCAATGAGGATTTTAATAGGCATGTTGTCTTGTTAATGTTTATCTTTTGTATGCTACTGAAATGATGAAATAACTCAAAAGATGTTTGAGAAAATATTACTCCTTTAGCATGTGAAACCTTTACTACTGCTGGGGCAGTAATATCTGAGTAAGGTAGAAAAAATACTACATATACCTTTTTCTCCGTTTTATAGTACGCAAATTATATTTTCTATTCATTCTTGGACCTTCACACTGATGGTTCCGAAAGTAAGCTTACGTAAGCTGGTTCAAGTTTGAGTTTTTTTTATGTTTTTGTCTTATGCTGTAATTTGTACTGACATTTTGGTCAAATGGATCATTTTAGCAGGATCTAAATTTGCGATGATGGGGAACTCAAATGCAGCTGATTTGCAAGCGGCACATGAGTTTCCAAACAGATTATTTATATTTACAGCAATACTCTGTAACATCTCATGAAGCTTTTAAGTTATTTCTCAAACAATATATGGGAAAGGGGAATTAGCAAGTATAGCCATATGGTGCTGATTTAAATTTACATTTCATTTAAATTTGTAGAATGCTGTACTTTGAAATGGTACAAAAACAAGTGTTGCTTGACTTGAAACTTAGGGGGAATTGCTGGTTGGTTCATTCTTATGCTGTTTTATTTTTACCTTGTGTTGGTGAATAAACAGAAATATGTTAGCTTAAAGATTCACGGAGGTTATATGGTATGTCTATGTCATTTTTTCTCTTTGGCTGAATAATATAAACATGAGCTGACAAATTTTTATGAAGTTCAAGTAAGCAGTAGGAATGTGAGTTTCCGTGATGATCTGAACCTGAATTTTCTGTGGCTTTAGGCTGTAATGGAAGGAGGAGGTGGTGGCACTGGCAGTTGCTTTCTTCTTCTGGCGACAGTGGTGTCGCTGTTTGGAGATGCAGCTAGCCATTAGAACCCTTTATTGCTACTGTTATACTAGTGCCTTTAGGAGCTTTGAATATTAAAAAGGGTTTTATTTTATTTTTTTAAGTGCCTTGATTGTCCAAGTAATGTTGTAGATTTAAAATTTCACTTTCTTGAGGGCTCAAAATGTAATAAAGAAAGCAAGAAAAGATTTGGAACAAGAAGCAATGAAACATGAAACAATACAAACCTACCTAAACTAAAACATAAACAAAGACTTTGATGCACAATTAAGCCTTCAAATCTCATCAAAGAAGCCTGCAGTTTCTTCCTCTTCCGGACTTAAAAAGCACTCAGGATCGTCTTCTCTTGAAAGTTCAGTACATTTATTTTAATGCTAACTTTTTCTTTAGGGTTTATTTTTTAGAGTTCAAGATTTATTTTTTATTTTATAAGATTCATATTAATAAAATTATTATAAAACAAGTAAATTAGAAAATGTATTAGAAGATGTATTAAACGATATTAATCGCTTTAAAAATTGAGACAAGAAAACACCTTCACAATCCAGTAAGAGTTTTGAATATAATTATTTTCTCAGAAGTATTTGAATTAACATAAACTTCACTAATACTATTCAAACAAACAATTCTCACATTTCGTAAGTAATTTTTTTTTTTTTTTATCATGTTTCTCATTTAATTTTCCCATTATTTTTTCTCATTATCAAATAAAGAAAAATTTTTTCTTAAAAAACTGTTTTCTTTTCCATTCAAAAATCCATGAACTAACTCCCTACCCAGTTTAACCAATCCACATTCTTCAATGGCATCCAATGGCAGAAGGCCATTTGGCAACCCCATTTCTTGGAGAGAAAGTCAATAAATGCAACTCGAAAATCTAATAAGGATAATTCAAAAAATTTCATTTTAAACATTTCACTCTCTCTATAAATTTTTCTCTAACCTCTCTCTAAAAAAAAACACTAACTTTCAACATTAAACCAAACTTAGAAGAACATATGGATCCCTTTGAAGATTGTTTGCAAGAAAATGTTGGTTTTGAGGTAAGGAAAGATTAATTTTTTTTAGATTCTGTAGCACTTTCGCCCAGACGGGCGAAAATCCAAGCAACTTTCGCCCATCTAGGCGAAACTGCACTAAAACCTTTGCCCAAATTGGTGAAAGTTACTTGGACTTTTCGCGTGTCTGGGCAAAAGTGCTCCAGAATTTTTCTTTTAAATTTTTTTTCGGTTAAGAATCTTTAGAATTTTTTTTTTTAATTTTTCTTTTTTGCATTGCTAATATTTTTGTTTTACATTAATAGGGTAATGAAGATCCAAATGCGTTTGAAGAATTTTTAGATCCGAAAGAATATATTGATCATGGATATTTATTCACAACAGGCCGAATTTTTAATTCGAAAGTTGAGTTGGTGGACTAGGCAAAACAAACTACGATGAAAGCTAACACATATTTGATCGTTAATAGATATCAGAAATCAAGAACATCTGACCGTCGACCGTATATTACATTGGCTTGTGAGTATGGAGGTGCAGTTAGAAAAAAGACGAAACCAATAGTTGATGATGAAGAAGAAAAAGTTTCAATCAAAAGGCAGGGACCTTACGGGGCAAAAAAATGTGGGTGTCCATTTAAATTAAAGGGAGAGCAAATGGCTACAAGTGAGAATTGACAATTGTTCGTACACAACGGGAGACACAACTGTAAAATAGCTATTTACAATCATGGTAATGCTCAGGCTGGCAGACTTACGGAGGAGCAATTGCAACAGATTGAGCAGTTGAGGAAGAGTCATGTGCCGCCTCGTAACATCCTACGATTTTTTCGTGAACAAAATGTTGGTTGTGCATGTCATAAGGGAATTATTTTTAATAGTTTATTAAAATATTTTAGATTTGTGTTTCTTCCGTTAATATAACGAATTTTATAATATATGTAGTACACAAAAAATATACAATGTTGTTGCGAAGATTAAGAAGAACGGGGACGAAACACATTAGAGGAAGCTCTTTGCTTAAGTGCATAATGGGGTTACACTATCTTCTATAGAAACCGTGAGGAGAGCAACGTACTTTTAACGATATTGTCGTTGCACACCCAACATCAATTGCAATTATTTGAACGTGGCCATATGTACTGATACGAATAAAACGAACAAGTAAGTTCTCTCGTGGATCATTGTATTATTAAATCTCTTTATTAATTTAAGTGTATATTGCTTTTTAATCATTTTTTTTAAATAGTGAAAAATGTTTTAACTATCGTTTAAAACAGTTTCCATTGTAATCATAAATTTTCCCCTTTATGAATATAGTTTAGGTACAATATGCCACTATTGGAAGCTGTAGGAATGACTCCGACTGGAAAGAACTTCAAAGTGGCAACCGCTTTTATGTGCAATGAACAGCTACTACATACAGATGGGTACTTCAACAAATCAAGTATACATATGTTTCATCTGCTATGTCATCTGAGATCGGTTCAATTCTTAATGATGGTGAGCCAATCGTTATTATTATGGATAGGGAAAGCGGACTCATGCTGTGATTGATGATGTGTTCAGAAACTCATATCATATGTTATGTAGAAGACACATCGATCAGAATGTGTTGACAAAGTTAATAGAGCTGATTAAAGATGAAGAGGTTGCACAATAGTTCGTGAACAACTCATGGCACAAATTAATAAATGAAATTGATGAGGCCGAATACCGTAGAAAATTGGAAATTTTGAAGTCGAGGTGGCAAAGCAGGCCAGACTTTTTACATTACCTATTTAACACATGGTTGAATCTACTGGCGCATAAATTTTGCAGGGTTTGGACATCTGAAGTGTTGCATTTTGGTGTTGAGACAACAAACTATGCTAAGAACGAACATTCGGTACTGAAGCTATGGCTCTCAACGTGTCATGGTGATTTGGACACTGTGTTTCTTAATATTATCTCTCTCATCGAAGGTCAAATTGCCGAGATAAAAACCTCATTTGAGATTTCTAAACTTAAAAGAAAAGTATGGCATGAAGAGTAATCCCATATTGAAGAATACAATTTGCTTTGACGAAGATATGGCTTGAGATAAAGAGAGCTGGCGAGATAAGTGATGATCCGCAGAGTATGTGCGGGCATTATTTAAGGAAGTCGCACGGTCTACCCTGTACATGTGAGCTGGTTGGTAGGTACATACATGCACTTCCGATCTAGGCAGAAGATATTTATATCTTTTGGAGAAAACTAGAAATTGGTGTTGACATCCCGAATGTACATGAGAGAGACTTGGGTTCCGAGATGCGTGATCTCACCTCCATGTAGAGGAAATAAATACGGGTCCAATATCGAAAATCAGGGCAATGTGTCGTCTCATCAAAGGGTTATAAGTCCGGTATTGCTCGACGATCCTTATGCTCCATTAACAACCGGCCTCGAAACTGCAGTCACGAAGGGACGACGGAAGATGAATCAACCAAAAGGGATAAGTCTTACTGGGAATACGTATCCATTGCACATAGGAAGATAGGAAAGTCTAGCAGTTCAGAGTCTGGTTCGAGAAGCGGTTCTGGTTCAGGGTCTGATCCTAGTCCACGTGGAAGAGGTAGACCTCCCCGTTCCGGTAGGGGTAGGGGCAGAGGACGTAACAGTGGACGAAGCAATTTATCTTCTGTTGTAAATCCGGATGTCCATTCAACTCTATTCTAGTTCAGTGATGTATTTCTCAGGTTCGTGTATGAGTTAATTCAAAACTGGAAGAATGTGGTAGGTGATGGTAATTGTGGGTTTAGGGTAGTAGCCAATTTTCTATTCGGGGATGAAAACCAGTGGACTGAAATTCATAGAAGAATGTCTTATGATTTGCACCATCATATGAATATATATGTATCATTGTTTGGATTAGTAGAACATGTGTATGAGCTAATAAGGAAGACCTACTGAGATGAGGGTCTGGTGCCCTATGAGCACTGTTGGATACCCCTGATCATCTTTATTTCATCGCCAACATATTCAATTTTTGCGTAGTTTTAATTGCACGTTTAGGGTCGACCACCGTCCTTCCCCTTTACTCTAATATGGATTGCACTGCTGGAACACTTTCTATTAGATTCACATCGGTCCAACAGCATTTCATGCAGGTATATAGAATGTGTAACTGATAATCTTTTATTATTATGATAATATTTTCATATCGAAACACTAGTCCAGGTCTCCGTCAATAAATGCGATGGTGCCTCTAGCCACAGTGCCTCCACAAATAAATTCTTCACAACGTACATCCTGTTGTCGGCAGACTTGCATGCCTCCTAGAATCGAATAGGGTGTGTGGGAATACATTGCCTAAACCCGAATTGTCTAACGACCCTGTTAGGCATATACGGGTCAACAAAGTCGAAGTATGCAATGAAGCCGTGCCATGTGGAAACCCAACAATCTCGAATCTCCTAAAGTCTCTACGGCGTCAATCTAACCTCATCAGCTAACATCATATCCAGCCGCAGGCGAATATCCAACAGTTTATGTTCAGTTTTGTCCCAACATGGGATACTGCTGGATGTAGGGCTTGCAAGATTGAGTGCCCGATCTAACCGCATGTGCAAACATGGGAAAGTACATGTAAATCCATGCCTAATATAACAAATAAATACTTACATAAATATTAATGAAATTATAAATTAACATAAATTTTATGAACATAAATAACATGCAATATAAATCATAATAAATATATAAATATAATTAATATAACCCTGTGCCATAAATATAAAATACTTATAACTGAAAATATAAATTTAAAAAATATAAACATAAAGCATATAATATATAAAATATACATATAACATATAACATATATAACATATACATAACAAATATAAATATATGACATTCAATTCATAAATAAAAAGTAGACATAAATAATACTTCCAGTAGTGACCAGTACCCAATCAATCCCTTGCATCTACGTGTGAGGCCGTACCAAGATTCCTGTATAGATATGCAAGCGTCGCAGCACTCCATGCAAACTTCCCAGAGGATCTCACATCCTTCACTAGTGGCCAAAGTCTGGAAGGAACTATGTTGCCACTCTTATCAGTGAACAAGGAGCTACCCAGCAAATACTGTATGTAATATGCAGCTCTGTCACTCCTGGACAGTGTACTCCGCGAGTAAATGGCAACATCAAATAGCTCCTGACTATTTATCCCTCCACCAATGAACCCTAAACCAAGATTACCTTGGATAACAGCTACCAACTGATCCCGTGATAAATGCAGATCCACGGCCCGACCGTATGCAAGAACCCCGAGTATTAGCTCCACATCATGTAGTGTGACTGACATCTCAACCCATGGCATGTAGAAGCTACTCGTGTCTGGTTGCCACCGCTCAACAAATGCCGATAATAATACCGAATTGGGGTGCTGGAACATACACGACCGCAAATGCATAAGACCTGTCCTGGTCGACAAGGAAACAACCTCTGCATCAATAAGGCTCCACCCTGTAAGTGCCATATAGCGTGATCGGCACTTTAATAACCACGATCCTGAAAATAAAGCAAATAAATTTTTTATTATCGTTACATAATAAATCATAAAAGAATATACGTTGAATATAAATAGTTGAGAAATTACATACAAAAAAAAAAAAAAAAGTTAAAAAAATTTAACATGTAACATTAAGATAAAGATAAGTACTTGTCCACGCAATTTCGGACCTGCCACATGCCCACCGTATAATGGGATGAGCTCCGGATCAAAAGGACCTCCCTCTGCTGGGCCTGTCTGCTCCTAATTTGAAGCCTTCATTGTCTTCTTCTGTGTAGGAGTCAGAACATCATGAGCCTTATCGGGTCTTTTGTTACGAGACCCTGAAATCTTACTCATGACCTACATAAAACTGCCGGTCAACCCTTTTCCTTTTACGTTACAAGGCCGCCCATCGGATCCACTAACGAGTGCCACAGGTGCCAAAGGCACAGGCTGCTCCTCGTCTCTAGCATCTTCGCCGTCATCATCATCATCATTACTATCACCACCATCATCAGCTCTCTGATCCTCCTCTCCCCCAATATGCAGGGATCGGACCCTGTCAAACTCCTCGTCTAAACCCCTATCACCCTTAAATCTCAAATCTGCAGAATGCTTCCCCATGAAAGGCTCAAAGGATGAAACGCCATAATCTCCGGCAGTATAACCATTTGTGCTGTATGAAGAGTCGGGCTGGACGGCGCCAACCATTTGCTCAAAAAACTCTGCCCCTAACTGTCTCGCTGGACCACTAAACTTTGTCAAAGGCTCCTGAGTTGAAGATCTATATGGTATATGAGGACGTACAGTAGGAGTAGCTAGGTAGAGATCATACACTATGGGTGGTGGCTGTGGATGTGGATGTGCAGATCTGTATGCCTCATATGGTACAGAAGTGTGAGACAGGTGTGATGGGATGTGAGGTCGAGATCTAAAAGGTACAGTCGGTGGTTGGGTAGAAGACTCGGGTGCACGTGTATCATAATGTAAACCAAAAGGAAGAGGGGTAGGGGTAGACGGGAGGTCGGATGTACTATGTCGCCCCCTCACACCTCTAGATAAAGCTGTGACAGTGTGACCTCTGAACTCGACCTGTCCTGTTCGTGACAGAACCAAGATCATCATCTCCTCTACGGCTGCTCGGTCGAACCATCTATTATTTATTCAAACACATTAATAAATATTTTTATACATCAGAACATTTAATTTTCCTGTATTATTATTTTATTATTTATTCTTATCGGGATAATGTTATTTTATTTCTACTATTTTATTTTATTTCGTGCTTTTACTACCATTTAATTTCTACTATTATTATTTATTATTATTTTTTTCTTTCATCACTAATATTACTTAGTAATAGCTATTAATTTACATATTATTTTACCTAAACCCTAAACCGTAAAATCTAAGGCCAAGAATAACGATCAATTCAAATTAACCTTCAAATAGTTGAGCAATTACATAACACATTTTCATATTAAACACATAAATATAAGAAAACAATTTCAAACATGTAACATTTATTCTACATATACAAAATTAAATAACATTTATTATTAGTTTATTATTTATTCTTAACTGGATTTATTATTTCATATCCGTTATTTTTTTCTTTCTCACTATTAATAATTATGAACAAAAAAGTAAAATAAATAAACAAATATTTAAAAAAAAATAACCGCAGGTGAATTTCGTCCAGGCTGGTAGAAATCACTCTACATTTTTGCCCAGCCTGGCGACAGTTCACGTGCATGACCACTAGGTCTGGCGAAAATGTCCTGTGACTTTCGCTTGACCGGGCGAAAATCACTAGGACTTTCGTCCAGGCCAGCGAAAGTGCACATTTCGGACCAAAAAAAAAAAATCAATTTAAAAGTGCAATTTTTTTTCGAATTTAAAGCATATTTTCATGATCTAAACCGATAAAATTTGTAAATAAATGAATATAGATTGAAGAACTAACTTTTTTTTTTCCTTCTGAATTTGGATAGTCGAATATTCCAAGATCTGAGATTGAAGTGAAGAGTCCTGGAGAGAGTTTAGAGAATTGTTTTTAGAGAGAGAAAATTTTTGGGAAAAAATAAAATTTTTAAATTTTTTTGGAGTTATCCTTACAGATTCCCGAGTTGCATTTACTAACCCTTCTTGGAGAAATAGTTTTCATTTCTCTTGGCAAATATCTTTTCCGTAGTATATTTCTGTTGCTATGGCTCTCATTTCTTCCGTAATCATAGATATTTTTTTTTTCATTTCTTTAATCCGGTTTGATACTTAAGTAATCTTATATTAACAATTCAAAAGAGATAAACTTAAATTATTTAATTTTTAGATTATAATAAAATTACAAACTCTTGTATAATTTATTTCTCCGCAGTATGTAATTCAATGTCTGAATTGGTGTACACAACTATTACACTCAATTTTGAAAGACTCTATTTAATCCTAGAAGAATATTAAAAAGAAAAAAAAATCTAATTGTAAGGAGTTTGAAAAAATATTAATCCTATTAAGTGTTATATTTAGACATTTCCATATTTTGATATATATATATATATATATATTTATATAGACATTTTCATATACTTATAAATCCTAAACTTTGTAAACTTCCCTAGTTATGTTATACTTCCAAAATTAATAGCTAGATTAGACGATTTGTAAACAGATATATAACGTAATTATTTCAACATAATAAGGCAGAAAACATTGATTGTTTTCCCCACTAGAAACTTTCATGGTATCAGAGCCAACCTCGTCTAACTTCTCATAATGAGTTACAACAAGAAAGATACTGGCAATATTATTAACGACATGGTTGAAGAAAGCCATATTCGTGAAACAAAAAAAAGATGCCTACTTTGTAGCATCTTCTGACGGTCTCAGGCTGATCATAATGACGGTTCAATTAAAAGAAAATGATAAAGACAATAATTATGCCTAGTGGGCAAAAGCCATGCTCTTGGGCTTACGTTCGAAGAAAAAATTGAGATTTGTAGATGGAATAGTTCCCATTCCAGTAAATGACCCTGACAAAGAGGAAGAATGGCGGGAAATTAACACTTTGGTGAATTTATGGATTCTAAATACTATTGAGCCCCTCTCTAGTCTTCTGTAAATTACTCCAAGAGGGCTGATGAATTGTGGACAAATTTAAAGGAATGATTTTTAGTTAGGAACGGACCGCGGAAATATGAATTAAAGGTCGTATTAGCAAATTGTAAACAAGAAGGAGATTCGATAAACGTTTATTATTCGAATTTGAAAAAAATATGGGATGAGTTAGAAAATTACACTCAACTCCCATATTCTACAGACACAGAATTATTGGTAGCTATTACAAACGAGCGGGAGGAAGAAAAAGTCTTTCAAATTTTAATGGGATTCAACGGTGCAATTTATGGTACTGTTTGCTCTCATCTAATTCAAATGGAACCAATGCTAAAAGTGAGAACAATTCTTGCTCAAATCTGCAAGGAAGAACAACATAGAAATTTGGCTCGAATGGAAGACCATGGCGGCGACGACGTTGCCTTCACCATCACCAAAACAGACCGTCCGGCACCATTTGTATCATCTTCTTTGCGGCTGATTTGTACACATTGCCACTGCAGTGGGCATAATATCACCGGTTGCTTTTTGCCGATGGAGTATCCCGAGTGGTGGCCCAAGCCATGAGGTGCCAGAAGGAACTCTGCTGCAACAGGCCTCGGCGGACGCGGAGGGGGAGCAGTTAGTGGCGGAACAATATGCACCAGGGGGAGTTCAAATTGCGAACGATGTCTTTCTGCCAGACTAGCAAAATCAGGAAATCAACAGACGCTGATCGAAGGAGGGAAAAGGCTGGGCGAATGCAATAACCAACTTTCATGGCAGCGGCGACAACTCTTCTTCCATTAATGGCGAATGTGGTGTTTCTTCAACAAATGGTGGCGGTAGCTGCAAATTTGTAAACTTTCCAAATTTAAGTTAAGAGCAATGGTCAAATTTGTTGACTTTGCTCAATAATTCCAATCGCACTCAAACTGATAAACTCTCAGGTATTGAAAATTTATGGATTTTAGACTCGGATTGTTTACATCATATGACTGGTAGGAAGGATTTTTTACAAAATTTAAATACTATCCATCCATATACTATTGGACTGCCTAATGGTGATAAAAGAAATTGCCCTACAAGAAGGAATGGTTCCACTAAACTCTAGACTCAAACTCCTTAGTGTATTTTAATTCCTAAGTTTTAGTGCAATTTAATTTCATTAGCTCAATTGGCACATGATTCGAAGTGTTTTATCACTCTATTTGATAATTTTTGTGTCATACAGGATCGTACCTCAATGAGGCCGATTGGAGTTGGTGAGTAGAGGAATGGGATATTCTTCTACAAGCCATTGCCATTACCATCTTTATTTGCTTTTTCTAGTGTCTTGTTTGATTTGAGCACATTGTGGCATATTCGTTAGGCCATCCTTTGGATTTTGTAGTGAAAAATATTTTAGAACTCTCTAAGAATTCTAAAATTGATACTGCTCATTGCAACATTTGTTAACGTGCCAAGCAAATTCGTGATTGTTTTCCTATGAGTATCAATAAAGCATTTGAAATTTTTGACTTAATTCACTGTGATTTATGGGGACCTTACAAAATTGCATCCACCGTAGGTGCTTCATACTTTCTTACTCTCCTGGATGACTATTCTAGAGCAGTATGGATATATTTGATTGTTGAGAAAAGCGAAGTCACCTATGTTTTAAAAGAATATTTTGCCATGGTTCAAACCCAATTTCAAAAAACAGTCAAGAAAGTTCGTAGTGACAATGACACAGAATTTGTCTGCCTAAAATCATACTTTTCTGAACATGGCATTATACATCAAACAATGATTGTTGGCACACCACAACAAAATGGCCGAGTAGAGTACAAGCATCATCATATCTTGAATGTTGCTTGGGCTTTTTGTTTTCATGCTAACTTACCTATAAAGTTTTGGGGAGAGTACGTCTTGACAGTCCGGTATCTTATCAATCGCACCCCCTCTTCTTTATTACATAGAAAAATGCCTTATGAATTATTACATGGAAAAAAGCCATCTTATTCTCACATTAAAAGCTTCGGGTGTTTAGCTTATGCTCATGATCATAATCTACCCAAAGATAAATTTCGTGCCCCCAGTCGAGTTTGTATTTTTCTCTGCTATCCCTTTAACAAGAAACGTTGGCAATTTTATGATTTACAAAATAAGAAATTTATTCTGTCCTGAGATGTGATCTTTGATGAGACCAAGTTCCCTTATAAAGAATATTCGGACAATTCAGAATCTACTTCAAATTTTTCTCGCTCCTACAATTTTGGGGAAGGAATTTTGGACTATTTGACCAGAGGTACACATGAAAGGGGTCCAAATTCCCCTGGGCTAGCCCAAGATGTCCACTGTCCAGCTCGGTTCCCTTCTCGCAGACCTCCAGCACCAAGGCCCTTTTCAATCGTGGCCCAGCCCAGCTCCAGCCAACCCAACCCAACCCCAGCTCCTCAAACGGACAGGCTGCTCCTGGGCCCTCCTCAGACGACACAATTTCGCGCGGCCCAAGCCCCCTCATGACACCCAGCAATCCAGCTGTAGGCCCAGTCTCCTCTCTTAGTGGCCCAACGTCTACTTTAGTTCCTGGCCCAGCACCTTCTGGGCTCTCTTCCAACGGACCAGCCCCAGCTGCTCCCACTTCACCGGTCCACTTGGTTCCTCCTCAACCAGTGCAGTGAACAGCCAGGTTGATTGTCTCGATCCCAGCCTATCAAGCTCCCAGCCACCTCTGGTACTAGAAGAAGCACTCGTCTTAAAACTATTCCAACTCGACTCCAAGATTTTGACTGTAATGCTATATGGAAGTCTTCTATATCTCATCATTCTGCTCTATCTCCCTCCTTGGCTCTCTCAAGTACGTCCCATTATCCTATTACAAAGTTTGTGAACTATGGAAAATTTTCTTCCTCACATCAGCATTTTTTAGCATCCGTTACTACAGAAACGGAATCCACCAAATACTCTGAGACTATTTCTAATCCTAAATAGTGTGCGGCCATGTAAGAAGAACTTAATGCCTTGGTACAAAATGGCACGTGGACCTTGACAACCTTGCCTCCTGCGTGCCTGTTAGTAGTAAATGGGTTTTTCGTATCAAGTATAGAGCAGACAGTATAATTTAAAGGTATAAGGCCCGATTAGTAATTTTGGTAACACATAGACAGAATGTATTGATTTCACGAATACTTTTGCCCCTGTTGCAAAAATGGTTACTGTTCGAACCTTGCTTTCCATTGCTGCCGCTCGAAACTGGCCGATATATCAGATGGATGTACATAATGCTTTTCTCTATGGAGATTTAAAAGAGGAGGTTTATATGCGTCCCCCACCTGGTTTTTGCCCTTCTCTCCCAGGCCAGGTTTATCGATTAAAGAAGTCCTTGTACGGTCTTCACCATACTCCTCGTTATAGGTTCTCCAAGATTACTTACGCTTTCTGTAAGTGTGGTTTTTCCCAATCCTATGTAGATTATTCTATTTTCACTTACTCCCGACCAAATATTTTCTTGTGTGTTCTCATTTATGTGGACGATTTATTGATTACTGGAAATTCTCTATCCTCTATTACCAAATTTAAAGCTACCTTGAATGCGTGCTTTCATATGTAGGACTTAGGACCTCTAAAATATTTCTTATGTATCAAAATTGCACGCAATCCTTCTAGTTTATTTTTGTGTCAACGCAAGTATACTTTAGAGATTCTCTCTGAAACTGGTCTGTTCAAGGCCAAGCCGGTGTCTACTCCTATTAAGCCCAATCATCAGTTAGCCAAGGCATCCGACCCTTATTTTGATAAACTAGATTGCTGTTGCAGACTTATTGGTAAATTGATTTATCTTACTCTTACTCGCCTGAGCTTGCCTATTCTATTCACACACTCGTTCAGTTTATGCGCGCTCCTCGCTGTGACTATTGGAATGCTGCTCGCGTATGGTTCGGTATCTCAAAGGAAGTCCTGGTTGTGACATTCTTCTTAAGTCTCGCTCTCCTCTTTTATTGACTGCATACTAACTCAAATTGGGCTACCTGTCCGATTATTCGTTGCTATATCACTGGATATCTTATTTCTTTAGGCGGTTCTCCTATTTCCTAGAAAACAAAGAAACATCATATTGTTTCTCGTTCTTTTAATGAGGCTGAATATCACTCTATGGCTATGATTTAGTGTGAGTTAAAGTGGTTATCTTGCCTACTTCGGGATTTTCACGTTCCTGTCACTCGTCCCATTCCACTGTATTGCGATAATCAGGTCGTCCTTCACATCGCGACCAATCCCGTCTTTCATGAATGGACTAAGCCCATTGAAATTAATTACCATTTTGTCCGGGATGCGTTCCAAACTGGTTTTATTTCTCCTCCTGCATTCGTAACGCTATCCAACCTGCTGATATTCTCACTAAGCCTCTCCATCCTACTCCTTTTCAGCATCTAGCTTGCAAGTTGGGCATTTCCGATCTTCATGCTTCAACTTTAGGGGGAGTATTAAGGATTATATTTAGACATTTAGATATTTCTATATATTTATATAGACATTTCCATATACTTATAAATCCTAAGCTTTTTGTAAACTTTTCTAGTTGTGTTATACTTCCAAAATTAATAGATAGATTAGAGGATTTGTAAATAGATATATAATGTAATGATTTCAACATAATAAGATAAAAAACATTGATTATTTTCTCTAGTGGAAACTTTCAAATCCTAACAAATTTTTTTTCTCAATTCCCTTATGTTAACATATTTTTGTTGATTGTCTTTAGATATTTATTCTAGCGCATCTCTCTTAAAAAATTAAGTTTAACCTTACTTTATCCCTTAAAAGTACTTTTTGGAAAATATCGTAGTTAGATTCAAATTTGATTTTTATTATACAACCAGAGCCACCTAAATAAATATTGTTGGACCATCCACTCACAGATATCAAATAATCCTGCAAATTTCACCTTTTATATATATATATATATATACATTTATGAATATGGAAGAGAGCGTAAAAAAGTAAATTGAGAATTATTGATTAATTTATAAGCAACCGTTCACCTTTTGAAGGTGATTTAAGGTAAGCCCAACATTTTTAACAATCTCTGATCATGACACTGAACATGAGGTGTCTTGTACTTTTGTTCTTTATTATTTCTATATCCCAGGATAATAATTTTTTACACGAAATCATTAACATTTATTTTACAAGAACAATTTAATGACATTTTGATTGAAAACATGTTTATCAAAATAGATGAGGAAAGTTTTTCTCGTTCTTTATCTGGTTCCTACTAAAGTTGACCAAGAGTCAAAACCTTTTCTTCTGGAAGTTTTTTTTTTTAAACACGATATTTGAGAGATCGTCAACTAATTTAGAGAAAATTGAAAGGCATAAGACTTCCAAATACCAATACAAGATTGACATTCGGAATTAAACTATTCTTTGAATGACTCGAACTCACAACCTCTTACTTAATATATCACGTAAAGAAATTTAAGTGAGAATGATCGAGCTATTAGACCACACAGCTCTTATAGCTAGTTTCCCTCCTTAAGACACAAAGTTTCCCACTACATAATGTGGTTTCATTGGCTACTTGCACCTTCCCCTATCTCCTGTAGTTTTATTTTGATAAATCAATAATTTATGTTACATAAGTATTTTGGTAAATGTATAATTTACATCGGATAAATTTAGTTATATACTGACTAATTATATTATAGTGTATATATGCTAAATGTGTAATATATCTCAACCACTAACTTATTTTTTTGCGTTTTGATGTAAGAAAAATCCTATTATAGGATTCATTCATATTAACTTACATTATTTATAATTTTTTTGCCAAGTAATTATATTATTTATGTAATTCATACTTTGTAATAGACCTTAATGTAATTGATTAATGTATAATTTACGTGATAATTAACATATATAAATTATTCATTGAAGTCATGATGTGTAATTATTTAAATGATATGACTTTTTTTTAAGAGAGAAGAGTTTCATAGATGTAATGTAAAAGATGTGAATTTTAGTATTCGAGAGTTATTGACTAATTCAAAAGGGATCAGAAACACAAGATTCTTAGACAATAGCACAAACTTGTTATATGCATCATTAAACTGCTCATTGATCATTGAGTGACTCAAATTTAAAACTATCATTTAGCATATAAGATAGAGTATTTAAGTGAGGGATCGTGCCATTAGAACACGCACCTCTGTACGTGGGTAAGACATGAGTAACATGATCATATGAAACTGCTCCAAAATCAACAAATGAAGATGATTTGGTGAATCCAAATTTCATATATAGACACTTTCTCTTTAGTATTTGCATAAAAAAATATCAACTAAGCTTCTGGAAAGGAAAAAAAAAAAAAAAAAAAAAAAAAAAAAAAAGAACTAGTTCTACACTTATAATGACATGCAAACTTTAAAAAAATTTCAAAACCTCCTTTTTTTTTTTAAAAAAAAATTGCAAATTGAAAATTTTGATTTCCATAAGGAATTAAATCCATTTGACCTCTTAGGATATAGGAGTCAACTTTTGGGAGTTTTCTTGTGGACTTAAAATGTAACAAAACAAAATTAGGGTTTATGATAACCCCAATTATATATGAAATGCTGAAGAGCTGAGCATGATTTGCTCTGTATATGAATGTGTCATTGTTAATTTGATTTGCATGAAATGTTCAAATTAACAATTATATATTCTTAATTAGAAGTTGGTTATGGAATTAATTATATATTTTTTCTGGAAGAGTTAATTATATTTTTGCACTTAAATTAAAGAAAATCCGGCCAAATCATCTAGTACGTCTTCTAGATCTAGTACACCTATTTTATATTAGTTTTATTAATATAAATCTGCAAGTAATAATTGTTACTTGCACACAAACTTATAGTTTATTATTATTAGTTTAAATACCTCTAAACATTTTATGTTTTTGATCTCATTATACCCTAAATATTTTATTTTAACTCTTTATACCTTCAAACATAAAATATTTTGCACTTTATGCCGTAAAATATTTTTCGATTTACGTATTGTTATAATTATGGTGAAGAACGACAGAATCTAATGACGGTAAGCACGCCACCTTCATTCTGCATTAAAAAAGGTCAAATTTTAACTTTTTTAGTGGGTCGTGCTTACCTTCACCGGATTTTTTACGTCCCTCACTATAATTATACAACAATACGCAGCTCGAAAAATATTTGAAGGTATAACACATTAAAACAACATATCAATTTGACCTTTGTTTAGTGTGCAGAAGTGGATGTGCTTACCATAATTATAACAATAAGCAAAGTGAAAAATATTTGAGGGCATAAAGAACTAAATGTTTTATGTTTGAGAGCATCAAAAGCGAAAATAAAAATTTAAGGTATAAAGAAAAAAACGTAAAAGGTTTTCAGGATATTTATAGCTAATTTCTATTATAATCATTAAAATGTGGATATTTTATTTGTGTGTTGCACACAGACAATTTTAACTGTTGAATCAGAATTGTGGTTAGCTTGCCCATGTATATACAAGAATTACATGATAGAGAATTTACATAATATTACAAATAAGGAAACTAAGAATATACAAAACATATGCAGGATATAGAGAATATTACAAATATATGGAGCATATACAGAATATTAGATTGTTAATATTAAGGGCTAAATATATGTTCTAACATCCTCCGACAATCGGAGCGAGTGAGGACTGCATATTCAGATTGGATCGAAATTTAGAAAACAACATATTTAGGGACCCTTAGTCATCAAATCAGCAAACTGAAGAGAGGAAGAAACATGAAGAACTCAAATGGTGCTAGCAGCAATGCGTTCACGCAACAAATAAAGATCAATCTCAACATGATTAGTGTTCATATTCTAAATTCGATTGGAAGAAAGAAATATGGCACTAACATTATCGCCAGAAAATTAAAGTTCTAGACGGAAGGTGATGACCAAGTTCAGATAAGAGAGAATGAAGCCAAGAGACTTCAACATCATTAGCAACAACCCTATATTCTACTTCGGCACTGGAGCGAGAGATAGTAGGTTGATGTTTAGAGGACTAAGAAATTAGATTGGATCCAAAAAGGACACAATAGCCAGAGGTAGAACGCCGAGTGTCAGGACAATCAGCCTAATCAACATCGAAATATACCACCATTTTGTCAATAGATCATGGGGAGCGCAAACGGCTGTAATCAAGAGTACCTTTGAGATACCTTAGAATATGTTTAACAACCTGCATATGAATTGTCCGAGAAGCATGCATGAATAAACATACTTGCTGAACAGCAAAGGCCAAGTCAGGATGAATAAATGTAAGATACTAAAGAGAGCACCTTCGATACTCGATGGCATAAGATAGAGGATCACTATCAGTCAACAAAAGCTTACATTTATAATTGACAGGGATAGAGACAGAATTGGCAGCAGACAGATGGCAATGATCAAGAAGTTCACGAGCATACTTAGATTGAGATAAAAAGAGACCGAGGAAGAGCGTGTCACAGAAATACCCAAATAAAAAGTTACCCAATAATTTAAAGTGCCCAAATCATAAATTGAAAATTCTCCCTGGAGGAAGCTAATAATAGAAGATAATAAAGTGGAGGAGGAAGCTGTGAGGACAATTTCATCCACATAAAGAAGAAGAAGAACCATGTTATACTTCATCGATAAACAAACATAGAAGAATCAACTTTTCTGTTAACAAATCCCTTTGAACATATATAAGTAGCAAAACGATGATACCAAGTGTGATGAACTTGTTTGAGACCATACAAAGCTTTATGAAGTTTACAAACATAATCTAGTTGAGTAGAATTGATAAAGCCATGAGGTTGTTTCATATGAACAATTTCATTAAGTGAGCCATAAAGAAATGCATTCTTCACATCTAGTTGAGAAATAAGCTAATGCTTAGAGAGCAAAGCTAAGAACAATCTGGATAGTGGCTGGTTTTACCACAGGGCTACACATATTACCATAATCAATCCCAAGTGTTTTCCTAAAACCCTAAGTAACAAGATGAGCTTTATACCGTTCTAATAAACCATCAGCATGTTGTTTAACCTTAAACACCCAGCAAGAACCAATAAGATTGACTCAAGGGGCGAGGAATAAGAGTCCATGTCTGATTCCTATCTAAGGCAGCAAATTCTCCTTGTAGGGCGGCCCGCCATTGAGGATCTTAACAAGCTTCATGTAAGGATGTTGGTTCTTGAGGAAGAGCATTAGAAATAGTGCCTTGTAAAGAAAATTGAACTTTAGGTTTTCTAGTGCCATCTCGAGTATAGGTAATCATAGGATGACGAGGGCAGTCAGAGGAAGAGGCATCTAAGGATAGAGCAAATGGTACTTCAGGCATACTAGAAGAGGGCTCAGATGCTACATTATCTATAATTAATGTAGCATTAGATGTAGGCAGGAGGACTTAAAGAGGGCTCGGACAATCTTGTATTGGAAGAAGCCACGCCCGGAGAGTTGTGGCGAATGGCAGAAGGAATAAAATCATGTGGATTGTTATGAAAATGAGAGGGAAAAATAGGGAAGATGAAGAGGGAGAATGAGCAAAAGGAAATTTTTTTTTATAACAAAAATCACATGGTGGGAAATAAAGACTTTACGAGAAACAAAATCATAGCATCGATAGCCTTTTTGATTTTGTGGATAGCCTAAGAAAATACATAAAGTACATTGAGGAGCCTGGGGAAGTAGATTGGGATAGCATGCACACCCAAAAACCCGTAGATGATCATATGAAGGGGGATGATGATAAAGTGTTTCATGAGGTGATTTATGTTAAAACAAAGGAGTTGGCAAGAGATTAAGAAAATAACAAGTTGTATTAAGTGCCTCAATAAAAAAGGATGAAGGCATAGAGGCGTGTATTAGGAGAGTACGAATCATATTACCAATAGTGTGATTAAATCATTTACCTTTGCCATTTTGTTGAGAAGTGTATGGACAAGAGAAGCGAAAATGAATGCCATGAGATTTTTAAAAGTTCCAAAAGGAGGAATTAGCATATTCAATGCCATTGTCGCACTGAAGTATCTTAATTATTGCATTAAATTGGTTTTTGATGAGAGCATGAATTTGGAGAAAATGAGTGAAAACTTCATTTTTGTGTTTGAGAGGATACACCCCAACAATAATGAGAAAAATCATCTAAAAACTGAGAAAATAACATTATCCACTATGTGAAGCAATATGATAAACCCATAAATCAGAATGTATTAATTCAAAAGGAGAAAAAGTTTTAGACTTAGATTGATCAAAGCGTAGGTGAATGAATATGCTTCTCCAATTGACATGCATGACAGAGACAATTACCAAAACTATCTATCTTATTGCAAGCAATCAATGATTGTTGAGATAAAGTAAAAAGCACTCTAGAGTTAGCATATCTTAAGCGACGATACCAAAGACTATGAGTAATACGACTAGCAGCAAGACCAAGTGGAGCGAGAGCGAACAGAACCATGAAGAGGATAAAGGCTGTCTCAACTAGTGGAACTAAGAAGCTTTTTCTTCGTTTCCAAGTCCTTTACACAAAAACCAAAAGGTGTGAATTTCACAGTGCAATAATTATCAGTAATAAGTTTTCTAACAGAAATCAGGTTTTTTGTAAGATTAGGAGAAACAATAACTTCTTTGAGTATCAGATCACTAGAGCAAGTAGTAATAGTAGATGAACTAGAAAATTGAATAGGTGACATGACACCATTTCCAACACTAATATAATTAGGACCATGATATGGAAGAATAGAAGAAAGCTTACCAAGATCATTAGTCATATATATGGAAGCCTTGGAATCCGAAATCCTGCTATTAGTTCCAATACTAGTAGTAGGGAAAACAGAGAAATCTTGTAGAGTGGTGCTTGTATCAGATTTTGGAATAGAAAGATAGTGCCGAGAAATATGCCCAAGACTGCCAGAAGTTTAACATTGCATAAGATGCTGCAATCATTGAAAATCTGCAGAGCTAGAAATTGTAGGGAGAGGGCCAAGAATACGAGGAGTAGAGGATCCTAAGTTTGAGAAAGAAAGGCTTGTGCAAAAATAGGAGAGGAAATTTGTTATTTCCTAACCAAGACCCACAACAATTTGCATAATAAGGTCATAATCGAGAAAGACAGTCATTGAAAAATCCTGTTTCTCGGGACAAAAGGATGAATTTGGAGAATAGACTTTGATACTATCTTAAAATTTGGGTTTATGTCAAACTCATTCTAAAAGGTAACTCAAGAGGAGAGGATTGTCCAAACTTATAAGGAGTAACTTTTTCTCCAACACTAGCCATGTGGGATTCTCAACACACCCCTCACAGTCAGGCTAGATATCTGTAACGTGAAGTTTGTGGCAACTCAACAATTGACTCAAATACCATAAAAATGCATGAGGCTTAACGCTCCTCATTGTATGGTATTGCAAAGTATTTATATATATAATGGAGAATATTACGAAATATTACAAATAAGGAAACGAAGGATGTACAGAATATATAGAGTCTATACAAAATATTAGATCCCTAATATTTAGGGCCAAATATTTGCTCTCATATTTATACATTCATAAGCATGCCCGGAAGGATATCTATATATAAATTGCAGCTGAATTAGTTTTCTATATTTAAGATTCTTTGATTGTGTTAATTATACATTTTTTTAGAAAAAATATTAATAGAGTATTTCGTAACAATTACACATAAACTTCTCTACTTGATTATACACTTTTTTCTCTTTTTGGACGATGAATATATTTCTTACTATTTTATGTTCGGACTTTTATATTTATTAATAAATATATTAGATCAACTGAACAATCAAGATAAATATTAGTACTGTTCGAGCAGTAACATCAAGAGACCAATATAATATAAAAAATTAAAGAAAGACACATAGATCTAACACATTTTCAAAATTTCGTTCCATTTTGAAATTAAATGTCACATTTTTCTTGTGAAAATTCCTACGTTTACTCTTCTAAATTGAAATGAGGTTCAATGACCTTGAGATGTTCCGATTGAAATGTAATTTAGTTTCGTTCCAAAACTAGCTAGATATGTCACACTTTTCTTGTGATAACTTATGTTTACTTGGAAGTTAGGAATAAAAAGTAAAAGCTCTATTAAATATTTTTGTAGGATAACTTTGTAACCTGGATTATATGTCAGTTACTATAAAGGATAATCAGCCTAACATACATAGGTAAATTTTGAGGAGGCTATAATCAATATAATTTTTTTTTTTTTAAAAAAAGAACGTTAGGAATGAATTATTTGAAGAAAAATGTCTATAAATCTTAAAGAATAAGTATTCATACGTAAATATATTTACAAATATTATGAGAATGGCGTTCTATTAATTTAAATATTCATTATCAATTTAGAATACTTATTTCAGTCATAGTGAAGGTTTTAAAATGGTTGACTGGTCTAGCTACTATATTTATAAGTCACATTCTTAAACTTGCAGACAAAGAATTATTTTTTTATTTATTTATTTTTGACATGTAAGAGGCGACATTAATCAAATAACAACTCCAATTATTCATAGATCACATATGTTTTTATAGAATGTTCCGTTCGGTAAAACTCTTTGTGATTAAACCAAACTTAGTTATCATAACGCACAAGATGCCAATAGGATTAACTCCTATATATCCATAGAATCAAGGTCTCACGCATGCGCTTTCGCTTGACAAAGAGCTACATACTTATCATGGCAGAAAATGTGAGATAATTAATATATGCCATAGTAATTTTACTCGGTTCGGACGAGACAAAATGTCCAGAATTCGAATGTGTACAAAATGGAAAAAAAAAAAAAAAAACAAAAGTAGTCTAGGATTCTATAATTATTTAAAATTATATGGATATGTCATTAAAAGATTCTTCAATACAAATAGAAATGCAAGAACATAAACTCAAACACAAATTGATTAAAAACTTTGAAATAAAATTTATTCATCATGTAGTAGGTTCCATTCCCATTGCCTGCATGGATCACACACAAATATTACCCTCAAATCTCTTGACAACCACCATCAATTTCAGCTTCCGGCGGCGGAACCTCAAAAGCGGAGATCGGAAAAGCTCTAGAAATCCCTGTGGGAGTCTTAAAAATGACCTTTCCAAACGGCATCGTCTGATCATCAACGGAAACTTCATTCACTGTAATCCACATAAAAAACTCCTTAGCTTTAACTCCAGTTACTTGTCTCAATTTCTTCGGTTCAATAAAAGCAGTGACTTCATTAGCATACTGTGCGAATTTCCCAATTTTCTCAAATTTGTGATCAATTTTCTTTTTCTGTTTTAACCAAATAAAACCCGTTTCTTTGACCCGACCGCATTCTTCCATGTCTTCTAATGGGAGAAGACCTCTTGGAATTCCCATTTCTTTCAGAAACATGTAAGATGTCGCTTGACATAGCTCTTTTCCTTGGACTATTTCTGCAATTGCCCTAATCTCTTCTGTGACTAGAGACATTTTAAATTTTCCCTCAAGTTTTTCGAGTTATGAGAGAGGTAATTAATTAGCCTTGAGGGGAAGGAACATATATATTGGGTTATATATAGAGAGAGAAGTTGCCCCCAACAATTTACTATTCCTTGATCAATTGGCAAAGATAAACGAAATTAACATGGTCATACAGGGTTACATACGGAATTAGTCACGTTAAAACGGGTGATCTATAACTCACTAATATAAATTTATAATCAATTTTTAAGAGGTAAAAAATTTAAATATTTTTCATCACCGTAAAATTTTTAGGATTGAAGTATGTGTAAGTCAAGTCTATTTTAATCAACACCATATTAAATACCGAGTACCTTTTAGAGTATTAAAAAATTAGTCACTTAAACTTTTCCATTGAGCAAATGGTTTGGTTAGAAGGAGGATTGAACGACTTTTCACATCTTGAATTGATAATTTTGGATTTAACAATTAGAGATTCTTATATACATATTAAATAATTATATATTTATTGTGAGAAGAAATATTATTCATGTGGCAAATTCATATTTGAAAAATATTGATTGATTATTAAATTTACGTATTCAAAAATTGAAAAAATTATTTAATACGTACTAAAAAAAATCTATCAATCTAAAAGATGATCCTAATATTATAAATATGGTAATATATGTGAAGTATATATATATATATATATATACATATACATATATCAAATTGAAAAGAACAATTTTCTTTAACTGTATCAACAGTAACTACTGATAAAGTTTGAATTCAAAATAATTTTATGTATTTGTCTTTAAGTTGTTCCTATATGTGTCACTTATGATCACAAAATAGCCATTTCCAATCACTGTCACTTATGTTAGAGTAGTCAAAACTTTTTCTTATTGAGTTTACTCCATGTTGATAAATTTTAAAACAATCCTCCTCCAATTTGCTTTTAGAAATATTAAATTATATGCATCATTATAAATAAATCATGTAAATTATTTAATTCATTGAAATGCTTATTTATTATAACAAAATTGATGAAAGGGTGACAAATAATTAAGAAGCAGATTTGCCGCAATGTACTTAATCGGTGATAAAGTAAGAAACTCAGGACTTAAATTCTAATCACAATTCTTCTTCCAAATATAAATAAAAGAAAAATATGGATTTCAAACTTGTCCTTGAAATCCAAATTTGGAAAGTTAGGCTTAATTCTTTGCTATTGCTTATTATCTGAGTACCTGAAATGAAATTATATTTATCTGATGCTTGGTCTTGTTATATTTGTTAATTGTCATTTCAAAGTTAAAAATTCTTCCATTTTACCAAAAAGCTTTAGAATGTTTGTCCTTCTGTTTTGTAAGTGTTATGGAACCCGCCAAGTTTAATAAATAATATTAAAGTCCTCAACAACATAATATGAAGATAATATTAGGCTGACTCACTTTTTTTGTAAATCATTATAAATTTTAATTACTTTTATAATGTGGATGCATGGTGTATATTCTAAATAACGTTTGGTTGTCTGTTATTATAATAATAATAATAATGAATATTATCATTATTATTTGTAACGAATTAATCATATTCGGGCTATTGGTCTATCTGTTAAATTTGTAATTAAAGCACTTTCTTTTTCACGAAAATGGGGATAAAGTAGCAAGCCTCCAACTTTGGTCCAGCATCCATCCAGAAGAAAATGTTAGATTGCGTAACAAGGTATAATTAGATAATTAAAACCATGTCCTACATGTACCAATAGAGTTATTATCTTGTAGAATTGTAGATTATATTTGAGCTCAAATCCCAACCCCCCAAAAAAACAAAAATAATGAGGTGAAACAATCTAATAAAAAAGATTGTACTCCTTTTAAACGGAATGAAAGATCATGAGAAACAAAATTTTTTTTGTTTCCTAAGGAAAAAAAAATGCATCTTATTCCATCAAAGTTAATGCAATAATTGAATTAAACGACGATATCCTTTTTACTTTTATATGTGTTTATGCATTTTCACAATAAATGAGACACTCATAAAATTAAGAAAAGACTTTTAGTATGTAATTTTTACCATGTCTAAACTGGTAAATTTTTTTGTGTTGTGTCAAATAAACGGCAAGCTTCAGTCAAAGTAGTTCCTTTATGTCGATTCCTTTAAGTTTTAGTCTTGCTTCCATATTGCTACCATATTCTCCCAAAACTCAAAAATTTTAATTTCTCATATAGTATCGATGAAACCCTTAAAGTAACATCATATCTTTAGTGGCTCGTAAAGTCCTTAAATTTAATTTCTTATAAAGTGTCGATGAAGTTCGTAAAGTAACATCATAAAGTGTCGATGAAGTCCTTAAACTATATATGTTCTGCTAACGATGTTGGCGTATAATTAATTCTCCATCATCTTTTGTGGCACTATTTCCAGACAAATTACTATTCCTCGAGAAACTTCCTAACTTCCTCGCTTGGCTGTACGCCATTCTTTTTGTGGCGCAGTATCTTGGAGGAAAGAAAACTGCTATATCTGGGCCTCCGATTTCGTATTGGTAATGATCTTTCTGCTAACATCTGTTAAGATAAGTGGGCTCTAGCTCTCGCAGAGCTCACTCCCTCATCCTTCCACCTCTTTAGAGGACCAGAACGAAAGGTAGACGATCTCATCAATGCTGCTAGAGAATTGATAGAATTAGGCATCTATTTCTCTTTCATGAAGCTGATATTCTCCGTATTCCCTTACACCTAGCTTTACCTACTGATCAATTAGTCTGGAATTTTACTCCAAATGGAATCTACATGGTAAAGTCTGGATACAAAATTGGAATCGATTTTATGCAGGATCTTGGAACCTCTCAGGTTGCATCGAGCACGAAGGCTGAATCAAAAGTCTAGAATTTGATCCATAATCTCCGGGTGCAACCTAAGATCAGAATGTTACTTTGGCGAGCCAATTCCTACATTCTTCCAATAGGGAGGAATCTAACAAAAAAAGGGCTACATGAAAATACCGCATGTACAAACTGTGGCTTTCCAATGGAAAGTGATAGACATAATTTATTTGATTGCAGTTTTTTCAAGAAAAGTCTAGAATAACTTGCGTAATGGCCAAAAATGTATTCAGATTTCAACTTTGAGTTTTAAAGATCTTCTATACTCTATTACCTCTGAATCTAATAAGGACGACATTGCTATTTGTGCTGCTACTGCCTGGCTCATTTGGTATTGCAAGAACAAGCTTAAACATGAAGGCATTTGTTCTTCACTAGCAACTGTTGCTCTAAAAGATTTAAACATAACAGAAGAGTATTTCTCCTTATTTCATCTTACCAAAGAATCCATCCAATTTTAATGCTATGACTCCTTCTCAAAAAGCATGGATACCACCTGAATATGGAACTTTAAAGATTAATACTGACGCTGCATTTGCTGATGGAAAAATTGGTATAAGTATACTTATCAAGAATTCTCTTGATATCCTCATTCTAGCTAAAGTGTTTCCTAAGTACGGCAATTTTTCAGTGGACTATGGAGAGCTTCTTGGTGTTATAGAAGGTCATATTTCTGGTCTGCCTTTTCAAAAAAGCTGATTATTGAGAGCGTTTCGTTCCAAGCAGTTAAGAGTTATACCAGTTTTTCTGTTGATATTCCAGAGTTGGGAACTTTAGCTTTTGATTTCTTGAGTAAGGTAGATAGGACTTCTTCTTTTTTTTTTTTATGTAAAATAGGAAGGTAATACACTTGCCCACCTTCTAGATAGGACTGTTTTAGGCTCTAATGTACCTTTGGAATTGGACAAGGGGCATTCCCTATGATGTAACCCAAGCTGTTTTGTTTATCCTAATAAAATATAATTTAGTTGGAGGTTAATAAAACTAACACAAAAATATAAAAGTTGAGTGCAAAAAAAAAAAAAAATCATTTTTCCCTCCATTTTCTTTTTCTTCTCTAGTTTCATTCTAGAAAATCTTTCACTACGAAAAAACAGCAACTTACTGATGGGAAATAATCATGTGATGTTTTTTTTTTTTTTTTTAATTTCCAGCAAAAAAATAGAGGGAAACTTTGCGGCAAAAAGTAACGGCAAGTTACTAACAGCGAGCACCGTTGGTGAAATAGTTTACCGACGGACGTTGTTATGACATGCTTGTCCTCGGTAATGAAATAAAGTTTCCAACGGTCTATTAACGACGGCCCTATCAACTTCGTTGTTAATAAATTTTGGTGCCTACGACATTACATATGACATAGGCCGTCGGTAAATTTAATAATTTCACTGACGGATAGTCTGTCGGTAATAAAGTCAGAGTTCTTAAAAAATCAGGTAAAACCCTTTCTTCTCTTTCACCAAATCATTCAATTCTACCTCCATCAAAACCCTCCCCCTTCCACTCTCCTGCTAGTCACGGACGGAGCCCACCCCACCACTGACAACTCTCCGACGCCCCTATTGCCGACGACTCTCCGACTCTTAGGTAAGCTCTCTCTCTCTCTCTCTCTCTCTCTCTCTCTCTCTCTAAAAAGTAATATAATCATAATCGTCACTAATATTATGATAATCAATGGGGGTCTTAGGATCACTTTCTTGTCTTCTATTCAAAGAAGAATTATCATTCTTGCTCTCATTGCCTACATCTAAATCATCTTCAATCATGGAGGATGCTTCATCATTTGATTGAACAATCATTTGTTGAAGTTCTTGTAAATCTCAAATTTCTTGTTCAAGCATTGAAATTTTATTTGCCATAGTATTGCACTGATTCTCATATAATTGCTTTTGTTCAAAATTAAAATCAAGAATTTCAAAATTGAACAACTTTTGTAAAACGTTAATAGCTTCTCTAGCTGCATTTTGTTCCGCATCTTCAATTTTTTGATAAAAAGGACTCCAAAAATTCTTCATTTTGTAGGTGTTTTTGGATTTTCGAAAATTACAATAATACGTGTAAATCCATAGGGATTTCTAAAGTGGTTCTATGTTGGTTTTGGTATTTCATAAAATTGCCGAACTTCATGGAATAATTAAACATAATTGATTGAAAATACTTTTCTTGCCATAATATCCTAAACCAAGTATGTAAATGATAAGGAATGGTTAACAAAATTGCAACAATATTAAAATTTATAGTTAAACAATAATTTTTGAAGTAAATATTAGAAGAACATGAGATTCTATAAACATTTAAATAAAATATAATTATTAAATAAACGAATAAAGACTTTACTTATTGAAATGCAGAAATGTTTCTTCATAAATTGAAAATTATTTGAGTTTGCCTTTGGCGTGATAGAAATATGCCTTTGTTTTGAAAAAAATCGTGACTTTATTTTAATGGTGGAATAGTGAGAGTTTGAGAGTAATAAAGTTTTATGCTGATTTTTACTTTTTTATATTTGTAAAAGTGACATGTGTGACATGATAAATCTGAAAAAAATCAATATTTTAGATACTTATTATTTTATTAGATATGTAAAGCCTAGGATATATCTATCTATATATCTATATATATAAATATAATAGAGATATTCATAAAGCCAAATCCCACTATATATTGATTATAATATATCTGAAAAATTAAATCTTGAATATTATTTTTACTTTATTTTATAAGTAGGGGTTATGATATATATATATATATATATTCTAAATTAGAGATAGTTTTAAACACTAAAACTGTCAATTTTGAATAAACAATATCAATATTTTATTATACATTAAAATGGCATGTGTTTATAAAATGAGCAGCAATTTTGAGTTTTTTATTTTATTTAGATAATTATTATTCTATTAGATATGTACAAGCTAGTGTATATATATATGTATATAATAGTGATATTCATAAATAAATCTAACTATATATTAATTATAATATATCTAAAAAAATTAAATCTTGATTTTCAGTTTATTTTATAAATAGGTCGATTTTGAGTAAACAACACCAATATTTTATTATAATATATCTGAAAAATTAAATGTTGAAGATTATTGTTAGTTTATTTCATAAGTAGAGGTTAGGATATATATTTGATGATTTAGAGATATTTTTAAACATTAAAATGTTGTGTGTTAATAAAATGAGCAGCCATTTTAAGTTTTTTAATTTATTCAAATAATTATTATTTTATTAGATATATACAGGTTAGGATATATATATATATATATATAATAGTGATATTCATAAAGCAAAATCCAACTATATATTGATTACAATATATCTGAAAAATTAAATTAGAATATATCTGGAAAATTAAATCTTGAAGATTATTTTTAGTTTATTTTATAAATAGGGGTTAGGATATACATTTCATGAATTAGGGATAGTTTTAAACATTAAAACTGCCGATTTTGAATAAATAGCACCAACATTTTATTAAAATATATCTAAAAAATTAAATCTTGAAGATTATTGTTAGTTTATTTCATAAGTAGGGGTTAGGATATATATATATATATATATTTGATGATTTAAAGATACTTTTTAAACACTAAACTGGCGTGTGTTTATAAAATGAGTAGCCATTTTGAGTTATATATATATATATTATTTGATATATTTGATTTAAAACAATGGCATATATAGCAAGAAAAACTGTTGTTTTTTATATTATTTGATAAATTTGATCATTATTTGATATATTTGCTATTAGAAGTATATTTAAATTAAAACATTTGCATATATTGCAAAATCACATGTTTAGTCTCTTAGAATACAAGAATTTTGAACTTTAACTAATAGAAGTTTCTCTGAATTTCAGAATTCTTTGACTTTTTTTAGAGAAAAACAAAATTGGATGTTAACACTTTGCATGTATTAACGCAAATACTGAAACTTCTTTCCTTGAACTTGAATTCCTTCTATTTTTTGTGAGAAGAATGATTGTGACATTTTCTTGTGTTGCATGATTGTGACTTGCATAATTGAAAATGTATTTCTTTATTCAACCAAAAAGAAAAAAAAAATGACAAGATAAGAAAAACTAAATTGTTCATCTTAAATTGCTTAGATGGTACTGCTCTACTATCCATACTTGTTGGCTTTTTGGAAAAATCTTTGATCTTCAAGAAAAGATATTAATCTTGTAGGACTTTCTCTTGATTGCAAGTATATACATATGATGATTAAATAAATTGCAGATAAGACCTGTTGCTATAGATTGATTTAGTTGTCAATTTTGTTTTTTAGCACATTGCAGCAGCATTAAGAAAAGATGTTGGTCTATTTATAGTTAGACTGATAGTTTGTTATTTTGTTAAGGAAGTTGATGAGAAGATTGTTTTATTAGGACCTAAGGAAGAATGATGAAATAGTTCATACAAAGAAGCTGAAAAATAACTAAAAAAAACTAAAATAAATAACTGAATAAAAAACTAAAATAAAGTAACTATTGCAACAGCATTAAGAAGAGCTGTTTGTCTATGTTTATAGTTAGACTGATATGTTAGATCTTTGGACTTAATTCATGTGCACACGTATTTATATAGAATTTGGACATATAGATGTATATGTATTGCTTAATTTAATTATGTGTTTGTTATTATATATATTTTGAGACCCAATTAAGGTAATCTATATTTATATAGGTGGGTCTATCATCTTAATAAAAGTGTGGGGTCTTTTTATAAATATGTAGAAACCTAGGGGTTGTATTGCAAAACTATGATGGGTTGTTTAGCAAATACATCTATATATTAGGGTTATGGTCCCTGATTGTACGTATGCTTAGATCATTAGCCACCTCTAAAAGTCCCCATCTCTTTAAGGAAATCAGGCTGCGTACGTAACAATCAGAAGATTCAAACCCAATCTTCAAATCAATCAATTGCCATGGATCAAGGTACACGTTTCAATTCTTTATTCTAAACAATCTATTGAGTAAGGTTTATTCTTGGGTTTTATTTATTTAGTTTCATCAATGGTATCAGAGCCTCCTTACATAAAAAATTGTTTAGATTCTTGATTTAGGATTGATTTTCGAAAATCGGTTTCAAGAAAAGAAATTTTTTTTCCGATCGTATTTCCTCCGATCTGTCTTCTTAATTTCAATTTGATGAAGATCGGTTTACGCCGTGGCTTTGGTTAGTTCTTCGAATTAAAAAAAAAAAAAAACTTTTGTTTTTCCTGCGGCTGTAGTTATCCAATCTCCACATGCTTCCTTGGATTCAATTTTGTATTATATTATTACCTTTTATATGAATGAATTGATGCATTCATCATATGAAGTATTATTGTTATGGTTATGAGATAAAACAGTTGGTTCCATCAATGCGATTCTGCCGCGGCTTGTTTCTGTTCTTCAGTTTAAAAAAAAAAAAAAAAAAAAAAAAGCAGCTTGGCTGATAACCCCATGCATGGCAATTTGGATTACAATTGTGCATGCATATGTTTTTGGTTTTGGTTTTTTATGCCTTTTTTTTTTAAATTTATCATTGATTATATTGATGTTACTGTGAATTATGGATCAAGCTATTTACATATTATATGTAATTCTTATATGTATCGTAATTTATTTGTTAATCATAAATTCTGATACATACATAATATGAAAAAAATATGTAATTAAAGTTTTTTCTTATGTTCATAACAACTTAAATTGCTCTAAGAGCATGTCTAATAGTTTTATATTGATTGGTGGAAGTGGCATCTTACCAAAGTAGGCTCTTCCATGAAAATCTTTCGATAATAAACTATTTAGATGTCGTGTTTTGCATTTCTTATGCGGGTAGCAATCGGCCCAAAGGAAGATTGTTATTGTCAAGCTAAGAATTACAAACACATGTGGTGATGAACATGTAATAGTTATTAAGTATCCATAGTAAGTGTTAAGTTGGCCCAAAGGAAGACTTGATACTTGACTGGATTTTACTATTAGTGCTTGATTACTATATCAAGAAAAGCACTTGCAAGCTAACTCTTTGTCCAAAGACTAGACTTGGTGTTGCACCGATATTCTTGTGATGGGATTGTTATGAATATAGCTCATGAATTGTTAAATTTTTTATATATATGTGAGCTTATTTATTTTTATTATATTATGTTTTCTGTTACAGTTACTGGTATCTCTGTTGCTCAATTATCTGCTAATTTGAGTAATATTCCGCCGTTAAATGGTACCAATTTTAAAGCTTGGAAGGATAAGGTTGCAATTCATTTGGGTTGTCTGGATTTGGACTTGGCCATTAGGGAGCCACAACCAGCTGAGCTGACGGATACTAGTACCTCCGAACAACGGAGGGAATGGCTCAGTGTGAATGGTCAAATAGGTTAAGTCTAATGATCATGAAGAGTACAATTCCATAGACTTTTCTGCTAACGTGACAGATGAGATAATGCAGTCAAGTTTCTCGAATAGTTGGAACAACGCTTTATAAAAAGCGAAAAGGCAGAGATCATTACACAATTGCGTAAACTCACTGCCATGATGTATAATGGTCCGGGAAACATTAGGGAATACATTCTTGAGATGTCTCATATTATATCAAAACTTAAGACACTGAAGTTGGATCTTCCTGATGATCTATTGGTGTACCTTGTTTTGATGTCTCTTCCTCCTCAATTTAGCAAGTTTGAGGTGAATTATAATTGTCAAAAGGACAAATGGACAGTCAATGAACTCATTTCACATTTAGTACAAGAGGAAGAGAGAATGAGACAACATAAGGTCGAGAGTGTTAATCTCACTTTCTCAAAAGGTAACAAGAAAAGAAATGGCAAAATGACTGCGGATACATCAGCGAAGAAAAAATAGAAGGAACAGTCAAAAGACATAAAGTGTTTTTTCTGCAAAGATCCCTCTCATGTTAAGAAGGAATGCCCCAAGTATCAAGCATGGCGCGTGAAGAAAGGTATGCCTCTAACTTTTGTCTGTTCAGAGGTTAATTTAGTTTCAGTGCCAAGATATACTTGGTGGTTAGAGCCACTACTCACATAAGTATATCTATGCAGGGTTGCCAGAGTTACTGCCAACCAAGGGATGATGAAAGATTCATCTATAAGGGAGATGGCAGTACGATAGAAGTTCAAGCTATAGGCACTTTTAAATTATCATTAAAGACCGGTTTATTTTTAGAATTAAAAGAGATATTCGTTGTACCATCATTTAGACGAAATTTAGATTCTATTCATGTTTTGGACAAAGAAGGTTTTTTTCTATTTATTTGGTAATAGACAGTGTTGTCTCTATTTTGATTTTAAATTGTTGGGAACTGGTTTTTTATATCCTCATGATAATTTATATGAGACTACTTCTTTTAATGAATCCTTGCATGTAAGTACACGTGATACCAAACGGAAATTAACTAATGAGAACTCCTATTCATTATGGCACAAAATATTAGGTCATATCTCCAAAAGGAGAATTGACAGACTTGTGTCTGAAGGAATTCTTGAAATGCTTGACACTTCGAATGATACAATATGTGTCAAGTATATTAAAGGTAAATTAACAGACAAGAAAAGAGTAGGTGCCGAGAGAGAGCTAAAGACGTTTTAGAACTAGTACATACAGATATATGTAGACCATTCTTTGTGGCTTCTTGGAATGGTCAACAGTACTTTATAACGTTCATAGATGATTAATCTCGTTATGGTTACATATATTTGATACATGAGAAATCAAAGGCCTTGGATAAGTTCAAAGCATTTAAAGTTGAAGTTGAAAATCAACTAGGCAAAAGGATTAAATGCATCAGATCTGACCATGGAGGTGAATATTACGGCAGAAATGATGCTTCAGGTGAACAACGTCCAGGGTCATTCGCCAAATTCTTAGAAGAGTGTGGGATCGTCCCTCAATATAATATGCCGGGGTCACCTAGCATGAATGGAGTTTCTAAGAGGCAAGAGGCGAAATGGAACCCTTAAGGACATGGTAAGAAGTATGATTTTTCATACTAATTTACTAGAATCACTCTGGGGGGATGCACTTAAGACTGCAGTCTATATACTTAATAGAATTCCAACTAAAGCAACAACAAAAACTCCATATGAGTTGTGGACAGGTAAGGAACCTGTCTTAAGACATTTAAGGGTATGGGGATGTCCAACTGAAGCAAGGCCTTATAGGCCTAAAGAGAAGAAATTGGATGAAAGAACAGTTAGTTGCTATTTTGTTGGATACTCTGAACGGTCATAGGGTTACAAGTTTTATAATTCCCAAAACAGAACATTTTTTTAGACGGGAACTGCCCCGTTTTTTGAGGATGTTGAGGTTGGGAGGGAAGATAAGGCAAGAAACTTTATCTTTGATGAGAACTTAGTTCTCGTTCCTAGTGTTGTTCTTGAACATGTGCACGTTCTCATACCTAATCTTGTTCAAGAACAAAATTCAGCACAAGACAATGTTGTGATTCCTCATAATATAGATCAACAGGCATTGCCTGAAATTGATCATCCGATCGCTCCTCAACCTTCTATTCATATGGAGCAACCTCAACAACCTCAAGAACCAGTGCCCTTAAGAAGATCCATTCGAGAAAGAAGAAGGCAATTTCAGATGATTATGTTGTGTATCTTAATGAGCATATGGAAAACATTGACTCGGCAGAAGATGATCCAATCACCTTTTGTCAAGCCATTGAAAGCTCAAATGCTCGTAAATGGATAGATGCCATGGGTGAAGAAATTCAATCCATGAAAGACAATGACGTGTGGGATCTTGTTCCTTTGCCAGAAGGTGTGAAACCAATTGGTTGTAAATGGGTTTTTAAAACAAAAAAGAATTCACAAGGCAATGTGGAGAGATATAAAGCGCATCTAGTTGCTAAGGGATTCACTCAAAAGGAAGGCATTGACTACAAAGAGACTTTCTCTCCTGTTTCCTCGAAAGACTCTTTTAGAATAATTATGGCACTAGTGGCACATTTTGATCTTGAGTTACATCAGATGGATGTCAAAACAGCTTTTCTGAATGGGAACATTGATGAGACAATTTATATGGTACAACCTGAAGGTTTAGAATCCAAAAATTCTGAACAATTGATTTGTAAACTTAAGAAATCCATCTATGGGCTCAAACAAGCCTCCCGTCAGTGGTACTAGAAATTTCACAATGTGATATTATCTTTTGGTTTTGATGTAAATGTTGTGGATGATTGTGTGTATCACAAGTTCTGTAAAAATAAGTACCTTTTTCTAGTACTTTATGTGGATGACATCTTACTTGCTAGTAACGATGTAGGCTTATTGCATAAAACTAAGAAATTTCTCTCAAAGCAATTTGAGATGAAAGATCTTGATGAAGCATATTTTGTATTGGGAATCCAAATTCATCGAGATCGTTCTCGAGGAATTCTTAGATTATCACAAAAAGGATACATCGAAAAGGTATTACAGCGATTTGGAATGCAAGATTGTAAATCACTTGATATTCCAGTGGCCAAAGGAGATAAGTTTAATCTCAAAGAGTGTTCTAATAATGACTTTGAATCCATGCAAATGGAAGGCATTCCTTATGCTTCAGTATTTGGAAGCCTTATGTATGCACAAGTCTGCACTTGTCCAGACCTTGCATTTACAACAGTAACAGATATTTAAGTAATCCGGGTCCTGCACATTGGATAGCAGCCAAGCGGGTCATGAGGTATTTGCAGAAAACAAAACATTATATGCTCACTTATAGAAAGTTGGATAAACTTGAGATCGTTGGGTATTCAGATTCCGACTTAGGTGGATGTCAAGATAGCATGAGATCTACATCAGGATATATTTTTCTGCTATCTGAAGGGGCGGTATCATGGAAAAGTGTCAAACAGACACTCATTGCCTCTTCAACTATGGAGGTAAAATTTGTAGCATGTTTTGAGGCATCAAATCAAGCTATTGGCTGCGTAATTTCATTACAGTCGTGTGGTTGACAATATTGAGAGACCACTTAAATTATTTTGTGATAACAAAGCTGCAGTCTACTTTTCTAACAATAATAGGAGCTCAATAAAATTTAAATATATAGACCTCAAGTTTGTAGTTGTAAAAGAGCGAGTTCAGAATGATATAATTAGTATTGAGCTTATTGGGTCAGGCTCCATGCTTGCGGATCCGCTAACTAAAGCATTGACACCAAAGGTCTTTATAGAACATACTATCCATATTGGTGTTGTATCTTTAGATGATGTCTAAATTCAGTGGGAGCTGTATATATATTTATGCTCATACTTTATTTATTTATTATTGTTAATGTGACAATAATTTTCTACCATTCGCTCATTAAGAATATGTTGTTGAGTCGTTCATTTCCTATTTATATGTTAAAGTGATCTCAATTTTGTTGGACCAGTTGGAAATATGTATGCATAGATTACATTCACATGTAATTTCCATGCTACACATCCACACTCAAATCAGGTCATTTAGTTGAATTAATACAGTGAAAGTCCCTTTGATCTGTGTATTAATGAAATTAATGGACAGAGTTGGTTTAAGATGACAAATTAAAGTGTGCTAGCTACTACAGTGACAATCACATAATTGTTTGTTCAAGTGTATACATGAATATTAGTCCAAGTGGGAGATTGTTAGATCTTTGGACTTAATTCATGTGCACACGTATTTATATAGCATTTAGACATGTAGACGTACATGTATTGCTTAATTTAATTATGTGTTTGTTATTATATATATTTTGAGACCTAATTAAGGTAATCTATATTTATATAGGTGGGTCTGTCATCTTAATAAAAGTGTGGGGTCTTTTTATAAATGTGTAGAAACCTAGGGGTTGTATTGCAAAACTATGATGAGCTGTTTAGCAAATGCATCTATATATTAGGGTTATGGTCACTGATCGTACGTATGCTTAGATCATTAGCCACCTCTTAAAGTCCCCATCTCTTCGAGGAAATCAGGCTATGTACGTAACAATCAGAAGATTCAAACCCAATCTTCAAATCAATCAATTGTCATAGATCAAGCTACACGTTTCGATTCTTTATTCTAAATAATCTATTGAGTAAGCTTTATTCTTGGGTTTTATTTATTTAGTTTCATCATGATAGTTTGTTATCTTATTAAGGAAGTTGATGAGAAGATTGTTTTATTGGAACTTAATGAAGAATGATGAAGTAGTTCATATAAAAAGAAAAAGAAGCTGAAAAATAACTAAAAAACTAAAATAAATAATTGAGTAAAAAACTAAAATAAAATAATTAACTAAAATGAAAATATAAAAGAACTAAATAAAAACTAAAATACTTCTTATGTGTTATTCATCTCTGATTTAATCTCTTGAGTTAATGAATTATAAGCTGCAAAATCTCTTATTTTTCCTTCACATGTTTCTTGACACCACGGCTCAATGTTCTTGCACTTCTCAAAGATCCATTTGCCAGTTTCAGAAATGGTACCTTTTTGTTCTTTCTCAAAATACTTTTTAACTATTTTCTGGACCTCTTTGTATTATTTTTCGATCTCTTCTAATTCTTCTCTAATTTTTTCTTGCTTTTTGATCAGGTCTCGCAGCAATAGCAGATCATCCAACTCCTTGGGGGTCATATTTTTGACACTTTTTCGTGTGACATTTCCTGTATGATATTAGATTATAATGTATATAATAATTAGTTTTTGTAATAGTAAATAGAGGATTATTGTAATAGTAAATAGCATTAGATAATAATATTAGTTTTTGTAATAATAGAATGTAGAAGGATAACTTGTTGATGATGAAGATGATGCAGCCATAGTAGAAGCATGTTCTAGGAGTGTGATATATTCTTGAAAATAACGGTTAATACCAATATGGTTTTAGGAGCAGAATTGTTCATAATAATGAGTATTTATAATAAAAAGGTTATAGGAGACGTATACCAAGATGTTTGATTTTAATTAGGGAAGTAAGTGTTTATCAGGTAATTAGGGATATATAGAGTTTACATTTCAGATTAACATGTTTCTTTTTTTTTTTTTTTTAAATAACTGAGATTGATAATTTCTAGCAACATTTTGCCCAATTATACCCATATTTTCAACCATAAAATAAACAAAAAATAAAGTGTTTGAGTTTTTAAAGCGCTCAGAGCATATTTGTAATGGTTTGATTATAATTAACTTGTACTTTATGTTAATTAGAAATAGCTGTATATAGAAGAACAAAAGATGTACAAGAGAAGTCTCAAGGGTAATCTACAAAGAAGCAAAAGACCACTCAAGACAACAAGAGTTCAGGAAGATGGAGTGATCAAGTTGAATACCTTGAAGACAAGAAAAATAGTTAGGGGTATCTTATCAGGTAATTTTGTAAAAATCCCTAACCTGTTTCTTTGATTTTTGATCAATTATGTTAGCTCCTTAGAAGAAATATTTTTGACAAACTATCTTTGAAAAATTAAGTGTTCTTGATAAAGTTGATGTTTTAAAGGTATTACGCATTTTTAAAGAGTATCGAGAATATATGTTTTAAAGTGTGAAGGAAAATGTATATTTTACAGGCTGTCCAATTTTCTGTCATAAGTCTAAAACCAGTCATCTAATTTTCTGCTACTGAGAAAATCTGATGTCCGATTTTTGAGTTTTCACAAAGAAAAAAAAGTCATCCTATTTTTTTAAGCCTTTTTAAAAATCGGTATTCCTATTTTGAAAAGGTCATCCGATTTTTTGTTCATAAGAAAATCGGACATCCTATTTTGAAAATCGGTCGTCCGGTTTTCACTTTTATGGTAAAAAAAATTACTGTTGGCTGACAGTAACGACTAGTACCTTCACATATAAAATGACTTTTTGATCAGCCATAAATTGTAAGTAGTTGAAAAACATTTATGAACAATTTCAAGAGCATTAAAGAGCACATTTTTAACCTCCAAAAATAAAAAAAATAAAAAAATAAAAACCTCCTTGGAGCTTCATCAATTGATCATCTCTCAAAGAAGGAGAAAAAGAAGCTTGTAGAAGCATTGAATCAAGTTGTATCTTTCTCTTATCATTTCTTATTAAGCTTCATTGGTAACATTCTTCCATCCCTACTCTTTCATCTCTATTTGTGATCAAAGGTAAACCCCTTGGATGATCCTTTGATTTTTGTTATATTGTTTTGTTTTGTAAACTTTGAAGTTTGTGTGCAAAGCCCTTGAAAGGAAATTCTCATTGTGACCTTGTGTAAAAACTTGTGTTTTAGTGAATTTGTGAAATCCTTGAGTTGAGTCTCTAGGTAGTAAATGTAGCTCTATTGAGAGAGTGAACCACTATAAATCCTTTGTCACTCTTTTGTGGTTTGCACATTATCTTTATGCTTATTGTTTAATTCTTGTTCATAAAATATATTTTGTTTTGCTAGGAATTTTATTAAAAATAGTTATTAAATTCTTCTTCAAACAAAATCGGAGGTTCTATTCATAATTCTAGAAAAAATTTTTAAATTAGCCAAAAATCTTATTCACCTCCCTCCCCTCTAAGGTTTTCAATTAATTAAAGCTTTTCAACACAATTAATTGTTGTATATAACATTATAGATAATATGCTTTTTTAATAACCCAGAATACTGATATTTTAGGGGAAAATTTTCAGTCATAATATAGTAGAAAATAAAGAATTTTAGTTTAATTAAAACTTTTCATGCCAATTCACCACAAATTTCTGTAAAAAAAATAGGCAGAAATAAGGACAATTTTTATTAATCATCTCTTACTTTAACTTTCAGTAGAAAATAAGGAGTTTGATTTTAATTAAAACTTTTAAAGCCAATTTACCCCAAAATTTCTGTAAAAAATAGATAGAAATAAAGACAATTTTTATTAATTATCTCTTATTTTAACTTTTAGCGGAAAATAAGGGTTTGAGTTTAATTAAAACTTTTGAGGCCAATTCACCTTAAAATTTTTGTAAAAAAATAGATAGAAATAAGGACAATTTTTATTAATTATATTTTATTTTAACTTTTAGCAGAAAATAAGGAGTTTGAGTTTAATTAAAACTTTTGAGGCCAATTTATTAATTATCTCTTATTTCTCTATTTTTTATTTTTGCACGTAAAGTTCTAATAAAACTCAATATGGCTTTATTTCAATATATATATATATATATATGAATAAGGATGTCATTTTCTGCTTTGATTGCAAGAAATGGCTTTCTAAAAGTGGTCGCAATTGAGTTTTCTTGTTGAGTTAATTAATTGTGTGATTAAAAGAAAATTCTAATTAACTTAAAATGGATATATATGTATATATTGATAAAGACACACTAGCTATCTAATTATCCGAGTCAATAATAATGAGGGTTTAATAATGAGGAAGAAACTCGCGGATCGTATAATATATTTTTAATATATATTTTTTAATAATAATCTTTTTTAATTTATTTTTTGAAATTTAAAATTTATCTTTTATTATATGTGATTTATATTAATAAAATTCCTATAAAAAATATGTATTAAAGAGTGCGTTAGAGGATATATTAGACGATTCTGGCCGAAGAGGACACCTATATATTGGAAGTTTACTTTCTTCTGCTTTGCGAAGTGAATCAATCCATTTTGAAGAAAATATAATATTTGGTGCTATATTTTGGTGTATTTTTCTATAAACAAGTGATTATAAATAAACAAAATCTTTTTTTTTTTGGGAAAAAAGTTTTAACTTTTTTATTCTTTATGGTATTTTTACTTGCAAAAGAATGACATATTTGATAGTTGAGTTAACTAAATTTCAAGTTCTATGTCTCTCTTATATACGGAAAAAATAAAAAAAAATTCTTTAAATAGCTTTATTCTAAAAACAGTGTACCCCTCTAAAATATTCTTCTTTAATCTAATTTTTTTTAGGGTTATTTACAAATAGCCAATCTAATTTTTGGAGGATCGTTTACAATAGTCCAAGAGTGTAATAAAAACATGTGTCTATATTGGTGCAAATTCCAGATGTGTTTTCAAAACACACTCCACCATTTGGAACGTATATCTACAATTAGTCCAAGTGTACGTTTCTTTTTTATATCTTGAGAGCCATCAATTAATTCCAGAGATTGAAATGAAAATTTTTTTTAAATAATAATAAAATTGACATGCAGTATCAAACAGTTTCTGAAATAACTCAAATTCAAGACCTCTCACTTAACATACAACGTATAAGTACCGGAGTGAGGAGATCGCATCATCGCACTATACATATCTTATCTAAGTGTACATCTCTTTACAAACACCCCCAAAGTTGATATTTGGTTGAACTTTTTTGGTTCAAAATTTTTTTTTTTTTGACTCGAGTTAACTTTATAATTTGAAGATGAATATTGGTCAATATACCTTCAGGGAAAAAAAAGAAAAAGAAAGAAAAGGAAAAAAAAAAAAAAAGACTATATTAACATACTTATAAATTTATGAAAATATATTTGAAAAAAGATGGTTAAATATAATTTCTCTTATGACGCACTCTCTTAACAATAATTATTATGATGGTGATAAAGTGATAGTTGAGTTGAGAAAAAGACATTTTTTATGTGTTGTCTCTATTTAGATTCAGATTGAAATTTCTAAGTATTAAAAAATAAAAACAATAGCTATTATTCAAACAAAAGATTTCATAATTTCAGGGAAAAAAAAAGATTTCAGAGAAAAAGAAACCCTAATTTGTAAACAAGAGTAAAATCTTTTTTTATTTTCATGATTAAACTCTTAAAACTCTAAGATTAATTAGGATAGATAAAAACATGAGAAAATTACATGATCATCCAAACAAAATCAAAATGTTGATCATTTAATTTAGAAAAGGAAAAAAAGAAACAACTTCAAAAGTACTTCTTCATCACTTTATAATCATAAAATAATTAATAACCTTGCCCTAATTAAACCTCCTTAACTTCAACACTAGTAGCTTCCTTGACAACATTAATTTCCTCAGGAGCCTTCTTAGCCACCACCGTCTCGTCCTCCGCCGCAGGCACGTCATCGCCGCCAGCGGCCGCCGTCGTGGAGGGCTTTTCCTCCACAAGAAAAGCATCAATAGGAAAAGTCCTAGAGAGGCCAGCAGGAGTCTTGAAATGAATATTACCAGTAGATGGAACATCAACATAAATATCACTTAAAGTAATCCACATAAGCAACTCTTTAGCTTTGACACCAGTCAATTTCTTGATCTTGTTTGGCTCAACATAAGCTGTAACTTCAGTTGCATATTGAACAAGTTTATTGATCTTCTTGAATTTGTATTCTGTTTTCTTTTTTGAAATCAGCCAAACAAAGCCTGTATCTTTGACATAACCACATTCTACCATGTCATCCAGTGGAAGGAGACCATTTGGTAATCCAACTTCTTTTAGTAAAAATTTGGATTTCTCTGAACAGATTTCATGTCCATGGTAGAGTTCTGATGCACTTTTCCTGATTTCATCTGTGATTAGAGACATTTTTTTTCTTGGCACTTTTTTTTTTTTTTTTTTGGGATCAAATAATGGAAAAAGAAAGATGGGAAGGGAATGGACTTGTATCTAGAATGTAAGGCTAATATATATAGTTCAGGTCCTATCAATTTGCCCTTAGAGTTATATGCAAATTATTCAAAATACCCTTTTAAGCCTTGTGCATTTGGTTTTTTTTTTTGGAAAAGAAAAAGAAACAAGAGTTCAGTTCTATTAATATCGGTAGTTTAATTTGGAAAAAGCATTTTTTTTCATGGAATTTTGTAAAAAGTAAATTTGTTGTGAGAGAATATGAGGAACCTAAAGTGCATAAGTAAAAAAAAGAAAAAAAAATCAAGTTAAACTTCAATCCAATAAGGGCTTGTTAAGAAGTGAGGTGGGAATTATGTGCCCTATCAATATGGGTGAAAGTAAAAAAGACCTATTGATTACATGAAGAAAATGGGATGCATAAGCTTCAAAAAGATCCCCAAGTTCCGTCACAAGACTTTTGACTGCTTGGAGTGATTCACTTTCGACCACAATCTTTGATACGGATAGTGTTTTCTTTGAATATATTTTTATAATTTTATAAAATTAAAATTGTTTATGAAAGAAAAATTTTTAAAGTAAAAGTTTACGTTAAATTTTGTTTGTAACATTGTCCAAATAAAGTTGAAGTTTTTGGCACATTATTGCTCAGGTTCTAGAATTGGATAGAGTTTGAGTATATAGTCTCAAAACTTGAAATCTTATATTCAACATAGGGTTTAGCCAAGTTTGTTTTGTTAATTGCTAGCCGTAATTAAGGATCACGAATTTATTTCTTCCGTTCAAAATTGAATTTTTTGTATTTTTTTTTACTACATAATATAGAAAAATAAATATTCAATTTCAAAGGGATATAATAAAAGCTGTCGACTAGTTTAAGCTAGAAGAAGGGGTTGGGCAGTTGAAACACGAAATAGTTTGGAATAGTATAAGTTTGAGTAACAAATTGAATAAGTATGTATGGGTATAGGTGTGAATTTAAAGGCGAAATTAAGAAGGATTGGAGGTAGTTGGGAAGAAAAGGAAAGAGGAGACGAATTATATATGTTTACACGTGTGATGTAGTTGGTTGGGTGAGTTAAACTCCCCCCCAACTATATGTTTACAGGCCGTGCCACTAGTATGGGTCTTTCAATAAAAAATTCTTTAACTCAGGCTTTGGAAATCCCCACAAAAATATTTCTATTAATTCTTCTAGGGTAAGGGTTAGGGTTCATTCATAAGACTCCTCATATGTTATTTCCTTTTCGAGAAACATGCATGAATCAAATTCAACTCTTACAAATGTAATTTTACATAACGATAAAGACAACTGAAATCAAATAAAAGAAAATGACACTTGAATATGAATAAAATTACTATAATACATGTAGATCAATACAAATGATTCAAGTCTATTTTTTAAATTAATCAGAGCTCCCAAACTCAAAACATATAAATACAACTGCATTTTAAGGGAGAGTTTTGCTGTCGTTGTAATCTTACTTACCTCGAGTAAGGATTTATCTGATAATTATAGATCTTGCATATGTCTAGTCATAGTCATTTTTTTTTATTTATTGTAACGCCACAACAGGTGTAATCATTCATAGCCATATCGGACAAGTTGTTGTCTTCATGGCCAAACTAGTATAGCATACAAACTCGATGCATGCAATTAAGGCACAAACGATCTTAGACGAATACGAGCTGGCCAAACAGATTGGTTTTCAGAATTCACACTTGAATATGATAATTAAGGTGTAGCTAAAAGATAGTGTGCTAGCAACATAATCAATGGATCAACTATATATGGGTCATCTAAATAACGAAACCAGATGGTTGAAGAGAAGTTTTTTTCCCCAAACTCAGATAGTTATCATCAGGAGGAAAGTAAACTCCAATAGTGATAAATTAGCAAACCTTCAATTTGATTGGATAATCTACCACGTCATTTAAGAACTCAAGTAGAATTTAACTTTCAGTTACAAAATATATATGAATGATGTTGGCTTAAAAAGATAATTTTTTTTATTGTGCACAGCTTAATTTGCAGTGTGTAAGCAGGAATGGCCAAATTTGACCTTTTTATCACAGTTGTGCTTAATTTGCAGCTCAACAACCAGCTGCAAAAACTTTGAATGTTATCTGAGCTACGCACTCTAGCTGGTTACACCAACTAACCACCAACGCTCCCGTTTCAACTTTTAATTCAATTCCTGCGCTACCATAGGGTTATAATGGAATCATCTTCTGCCGTCCATTCTTTTTATTATTGTTATTTTTTTTATTATTATTTTTTTGGGAGGAAAGTCCATTCAATTTATAACATCTTTTAAATTTTTTTTGAACTTTTTACTTTTCAAATTTATTAATAAAAATATTAATACAATATGAATGTTAAAGAAAAAATATTATTAATAATGTTACAGATATTGGAAGTGTCCTCTTGTACCCTGGCCTTCCAAGGAGTATGCCGATGATGACTAATATGGGCTCCCAGGCATTGGCCATGCATATGGAATCTGAAGATGCAGTGGCTGAGGCTGAGATTGGCTTGCAAAAGCTGCATTGACCAAAAAATAAACATGCAATAAACCCAGCAGGAAACCTGCTCAACAACAAATATAATCAAAATAGAGCGATTAGACAGTTTTTTGTTTGAAAATTTGGTTAAAAATGAATTATTTGCGAGAAGAAAAAAGTAAATTCTGACAATAATTTTGCATTTATTCATTGTACTTGGCATGAAAATCCTGTACCTCTTTAATCAACAAATCTTTTTTCCAAGTTCACAGACATATATAGTAGAATTGATGATAAATCTACCTAATTTCATGAGCTAATAATATCTTTGTCAACCATGAATGAAGCTGTTGCCTAATTTCAACTGGCTAGCCCAGCCAAGCATTGACATCACATCAAAGCCTCCAGCAACCAGATTGTCTTTTGATTTAATTGCCTTGAACAAGTCAAGTTTCTCCAAGAATAACAACATTTTGTACCACAAAACTTCGGTTTCAAAAGACCTCTTGGACCATATTGTACATTTTCTAGCTAGTACACTCTCTAATACACCCATTTTATAATAGTTTTATTAATATAAATCATATAGAATAAAAGATAAACTCTAAACAATAAAAGATAAACCTTAAGAGAAAAGTTACTACTAAAAGAAGTATACCAGAAAGTGATATACTAGAAGATCCTGACTACTTTTATAGCATTGTTAGATTTATCTTAACCTTTTTCTCTATAAATTACAAGACAGAAGAGAGCAGAATACAAAAGGGAAGAAAAACTATAAGATGCAAAAGTTACAAAGAAAAAAGCAAGAAACGTTAGCTGAAAGTGTAAAGAAGAAGAGAAAAGAATACAAGTAATTAAAAGGAGGGGTTGCCTTCATTTTGTGTTGCGCTTTCCAAATTAAAAGAAAAAATACGAAGCATTTTAACAACCTCTACCTTACATTATTTGGAAGCAGCCGTCATGATGCTATATTCATCTCTTTCCACTCCATTACCGAAATTGTTCAGCAAGTACTCTATTTGCTTCACTTCTTTTGGTATTGATCCAGTAAGTACCTATTTCCATCCAAAGGGAACGTTAAAACCTCAAAGACATAAATGTGAAAAGAAATTCTCATCGACATGCCCTATTGCTTGAAAATTAGCAACGAAAAGAGCTTTATTTAATAATATGAGTCACAAAATCAAGAGAATGCAACAGAAAAGCTATATCCAATATGAATTAGACCAATAATCGCTTCAGACATACTTCATAACCAGACTCGGTTATAAGGATTTCATCTTCAATCCTTATTCCAATTCCTTGGTACCTGCCAAATGCAAATTTCTACAAGTCAAAATCCTTTCGCCCAATGAATTGAAAGCCACGACAATATTCACAAATATTCCACTAATGGATTGCTATGCTACTAGCTTTCTTCGGATATTCTCATGATTAAGGGTTTAACTATCATTTACTCTGCTAATACTATTCAGGTGAATCAGTAACAAACCTCTCTGGACAATTATGATTAGAAGGGATGTAGACTCCTGGTTCAATGGTGATCACCTGCCAAAGAATAGCAGAAGATATAATAACCCAGGAAATATAGAACCAATGCCTACTTTCCAGGCAACAAGATTGTGTTTATGCTTTGTGATATTCTTCGAGAAAATGGTTTATCCATGTTATCAACAAAATAACTTCTGTCAAAAAAGATATTAAACCATAAATTCCTATGTAAATATTTATACACGTCTTATGCAAGGTAAGGAAATACCAAGTGTTATGCCATATCAAATTACTAAAGTAACTTCAGAATTTTGAACTTCAACAGAAATGCATAAGATACAGATCTAATCACAAGATAAGAATGCTGGCTAACGTCTGATACTTAGCGTGACTACCGGCATTTACTCTCTGTAACATTTCCTTTAAGATTAGCAACCTAAGAGAAAAATAGCATAGGCTTCCTACGAGGGTTCTATCACAAGACCTCTGCGAATGTCTCATCAGCAGAAGGATGACCTCAAATAAGGAAATACAAGGAGTTGGTATTTGGGACAGGAAAGGACAGAATGATGGATGGAACTCTCCAGAAAGCCAATGATCTTTAAAGCTAACCTCTTCGGTCTATTTTGAATTACAACTTGCTGTTTAAAGAGTGACACAAAAGTCCCTTCCCAACAACTTGAAACAGTAGATTGTAGTGCACCATTTGAAAAGTCATTTCACATTAGCCTTCTTACTATCTGCGTGATCACAAACACAGAGGGTAACAGATTGCAGTACACCATCTTAAACTCATTTCATGTCAGCCTTCTGAGGTCTTTAAGTTAAATAGGGGCTCCTAGAGCTTGCTCTACATAAGCAACATTGCAATGTTTCATGCAATGTACTATTCTGGAACTCTATTCTTTGTGTTTCTTTTTCTTTACATGCATTTCCCAGAAGAATGTTTTATACGTTAGATCTACAAAGAAACATCGAATATTCTTCATGCATTTGTTTCCAGCCAGCACTATGAAATGGTACTCAAGAGAATGGTAGAAGTTGCTCTTCGTGTCAGGAGAACTCGTGTTGAACATTATATAAAGGAAAATTAATTCTAAATCCCAGAAATGAATCCTCTTTCTCGGTATAACATTCACATCCCAATGGAAATGATGTTCCAGCTAGCATTTGTATTTCGTAGATAATAAAACTACCATCAACTTCATTTCTTTTCTGGCTACTTTGATTCACTGATAGTATAATAATACAGTCAAAAGTACAGCACCATAAAAGATAAAAGTAATCAAATCGAAGTCTAGCTACTTTAGCCAGATAAGCTATCAACCAATGTCAGGAAATTAATATCCAAAGAATCCTAAAGAATAAGGTGCATTTCTCCTTAATCATAAGCCAAAGACAGAAATACAACTTACAACACCAGGCTTGAGAGGACGGTCATAGCTAATTGCCGAACAATCATGCACATCCATTCCTAGATAATGACCTGACCATGAACAAACAAATTTGGTTAACAAGTCCTAAAGAAGAAGCAGATAAGAATGGAAGAAATGAGAAGATTTCAGAATAGGAATTTGATATTCTCCCATCCTGTTACTGGCTAGAATCTGACAAGCAGGATATGCAAGAGCCAACCTATATTGGTTGGGTTCAGCATGTGATAAGTTTGAGGTCTTTCATCTTTCAATATCCCAATCTCCTTGAACCCTCTCCGCAGCATATCGACCTAATGTCAATACAGCACCATTAGAAGCTTTATAGCTTAGAGGGAAAATCAGGAATATCACACATGTGAAAGCCACAATCCAATAGGAATTTATCAAATAATACAGTTGAACAAATAAAGTAGTTCAGCAATCTATATTAGGTTAAATTATCAGTAAATATCAATACCAACATAAAGAAAGGGAATATCAGGCAACATAAATTTGGACAATGTGCAGTATCATTACTGCAAGTTTTGATATTTCACTCAATCCTAATGGTATCATCTGCAAGAATTTATCAAACACCAACTCAAGGGAGTCAATGAACATGTTCGAAGTAGACTGAGGGAAGAGAAAGAGATAAGAAGGCTTAACAATCAAACACCATGAAAGTGGCAAGAAGTGCCAGCATCATGCAAAAGATAAGGCAAGATACCCAACAGTACAAGAATCAATGTGTGATAATGCAAAAAACAAAGATGCATTAATTAGAGAGGTTTTACCGAATAGTTGTGTATTTCTCGGATACTCGTGCCAGGTTTACAAAGCTTCACACATTCCTTGTTTGTCTCTAAAATAAGCTCATAAAGTTCTTCCTGAAATGTAATATACATATGAAAAAGTGCAGAGGAACAAAAAGCTGCCTAAGCTGATTGCACATTATTTCAACAGTTGTTTTGCAAAAATCTGGAGCAAGGAAGAAATAGATTTCGTAAACCACAAAGACCATTATCAACCAAAGATGCCAAATGTTCTAGAAAGTTCTATCATTCACAAAATCCTGGAGCTTTTGCATTGATAATTAATATCCATCAGACGCAAACTCTCGTCACATTTCATGAGTTTGAAAAGGGCTGAAAAGGGATGGAAAACTTCAACTACAAAAGCAACTTGTAGTTTCTAAGCTTTTCAGTTATTAAGCCTATAAACCAATACCAGTCCTATGCAATTGGCCCTTCACTCGCTTTCACGATCTAATGAGATGGAATAAAAATTCCCAGTTTTTTTTGTTATTAAGCCTATAAACCAATATCAGTCTTATGAAACTGGCCCTTCACTTGCTTTCAGAATCTAATGAGATGGAATAAAAATTTTCACAAATTCACAATCCAAAAGTACTTACATGAGCTGGGGAAAATTTGCCATAGGGTGGCCATGTACGAGTAAGATCACTAACATAACCATGGAGTTCACAACCAATATCCATCAAGACAAGATCTCCAGCTTCAATCTGTTAAAAAATGTGCTGTAGATTAATATAACCCACAGCAATCGAGAAGCTGCTTAAGCAATACCACTGTCAACCTTATAAATGCAAATTAGCTTCCAGCAAAGGAAACTTTCTCCCTTTGAAAACAGATTTATTTGACTACCACAGTACCTCTGTGGTGCATAATGTAGAAGTAGGGACCTTACTTTCTGATCATTACGAGAATAATGTATGACACTTCCATTATTTCCACCACCAACCACAGGGTTAAACCTAAGAAAAGAAATATAAACTTTGTAAAATTTTGCAACAGATTCTTGCTTTCAGTACCTAGAAAAGCATGCGACGTCGCTTCATAACAATTTTGTTGGGCAGCATCAGCAAGTATATAAAAAATGAGTTCAGTAAAACAATATAGATAAGTTCAAACAACCCACAAAGTATAAAATCTACAGTATATGACTTTGTAGATATGTTATTTACACAAACAAAAGAAGTAGCAGTTATCTAAGGCAACAGATATTATCATTTTTCTATTTGACATCTCAAAAACTTCAGAACACATCTAAAAGCTTACGCCATTCTTTGTGCACCCCTCATTCGGCATTCATACTCAACTTTAGCCGAGAGCATATTCTCGTACGGAAATGGCCTGGAGTGCAGCATTGTCTTAAGAAGAGCCTGAGCGATAAAAAACAGATCTGTCAATCCAAATAAAACAGGACACAAGGTTCCTTCAAAGGCAAGTTAATTACACAAGAAAGAGTAGGCTCATATCAACTACATTTGTAGAAAATTACTATTGAAAATCTATTATCAAAGATCTCAGAGTACTTTGAAGTGGCATCTCTCATCAAAGTGAGTAAATTGTCTGGTACTGTCAGAAGTACAGTATATTACCACTAAGAGTCGGATCACAATATTTGCAGTAAACTTGACTGTGATGATTTAGTCTCTCTAAGAATTGCCATAATAGTGCAAAAGAATTATAAAGTATGATAAGTTCTTCTATTAGCCATAATGCTGGTTCCATAGTTCACGAAAGTGCTTGTGTAATTTGAGCCATAATGTTGAAAATAGATGCAGAAAAAGAAAATAAGTTGAACTATTATAAGGGCTCATAAGTTGAGTTCACACGAAATGCTTGTTTCAAATTGGCTACCAAGGAGGTGTAGAAGTATTGATCGAAACCTTGAAAACACAAATCTTTTCTGCCTCACAATTTCAAAAGGCTAAATCAGGGCCTTGCAAGGCAAGACATTTTGGAATACCTGAAAACATGACTAATAACTGTGAGTAATTTGACCTTTTCAGGTCCTGTTCTCCGTTACTTAAATATGTAGCTTTTTTAGATTATTTTAAGCTATAAGCTGCTTTTGAGTTGTTCTCAATTTCTTATTATATCTGCTTTTAGCTTAAAATAAGTTGAAAAAAGTTATTTTTGAGAAGCTACTCTAGGGGTGCTTTTTGAAAATGCTTCTACTTATTGAAGCTATTAAAATTAAAAATTTTAGATTAATTTTTAAAACAACTTTTTTAAAAGTACTTATTTTCAGCTGCTTAAACAAAACATAAGCAATGGAGAACAAGCCCTTACTATTCTGTGTCCAATCTTACAAAACAACGAAAATGAGGCATAAACTTCAATATTAACAAATAATAAAAAGACTAGAACTACTATTCATGCTTTGCTGTAGGGCGATTATCAGTCTCTTGACCTGGCAAGCTATTGCAGCAGACTCTCTCATTAATTTAAGCTCTGCCGGTGATTTTATCCATCTTGCTTCATGAGTAAGAAGTGAGGAATCTTTCACTTTACCACTGGAAGCAGCTTTCTGAAAGGTCTCCAAACCTGTATAAACTGACGTGGCTGTGTTTACATTATGGAATACTGTGGAAGAGTTGTACATGAGCCCTGGAAGAATCTGCCACCAGCAATCAAAGTTGAGAAATAAAAAAAGTAATAAATAAGAAAAAAAATTTAAAAAAAAAAAAAAAGGAAAATAGATGATGTCTTAATAAGGCAAAAGACACTAAGGCCTCTGGCAAGAAAATAGCTCAAAATTCGTACATTTTGAATAAGCCAGCTATCTCATATAAGAATAGTAGTTCAGCTCAATGATTAGGAATCAACTACAACTTCAGAAATCATTGATTACCTTTCCCAGCATGCTTATTGGATATGCCTCTTCAGCCATGAATGTGCTTACGGCCGCATCAACTCCTGCTATTTCACCTTGCCAAATGACATCCTAATGGATATGAAACACACTAGTTAGATGTAAAAGCATGCTTTCTGCATTGTACTCATGGAACAAGGTAGAATTTCTCTCCATAATTATGTAAAATCTCTTGTAATCCATTAATGTGGATACGCATAGGAAAAAGGGAAATAATAAAAGAAATGAAAGTTGGGTACAATTATGCAACGTAACACTGGTTGTATCTCATATACCTTCAGTACAAAAAAGGTACTTAACACAGAGAGTAGGAGACGAATGAAGATAAGAGAAAAGCAAAGTTGCCCAGGTTAGATAAACTAAACACGCATTCTTGTAGTACCAAACAAGCTGATCTATCAAAATTTTATTCCGTTATGGCTCCAGAAATAACTGAGGGACATACATGTGCACTTGTTTCTGGCATAAACATGCATAAACCGCGGCCATGACTTAACACAGCTATACCACCAGGTTGTTGGCAGCCAGTGATATACAAATAGTCAGAATCTTGGCGGAAAGTGTAAGGCACAACATCAGTCATCATCTTTACAGGGGCAGCTGCAAATATAGCTAAACTATTGGGAGGGAGAAGTTCCAGTAACCTTTTCCTCCTGGAAAGGTATTCTTCACTTGTTATCCCAGGTGTAATCTCCCCTTCCCTTAACAACTGCAGTTAAGATAAATGAAACATTCAGAAGCAATAAGAACAAACTAACAAAATCAAGAAAATATTATTCAAACCCGCAAGCAAGTACCTGAGGATGAGTGGCAGCAGTTGGCTGGCCTACATCACGAACCTTCCTAGTCGAATAGCCTTTAGTCTTGTTGAACTACAAGATCCAGAACATGCAAATTAAAATCTCAAGTACAGAAAAAATCACGGCTTAGCTTTCATTTTCCCTTTGTCTCTGAAATGTAACTTTCTTGCATCAAAATTTCAAAAAAGACAAAAAACTTGAAATCTATCACAAGAAAAAGCCAAACTTTTTAGCAACATCAGCAGCACTAAAGTAACCAAAGTGCCAAAACTGGCAGCAATAATCTTATAATCATACTTGAAAGAATGATAGAAGTATTACAGACCTTCTTTTTCCCCTTTTCCCCAAAAACACGACATCTTACAGCATGAAACTTGGAATTGATTACTAAAAGCACCAGTGATCCAAATTATCCACAGAAGAAAGAGAAAAAGAAATTCTTTCAGCAAAGCAGGAAGGAAAACCAACACAAGAATATTTTCAATAAAACAATGGCCAAAAGCTACACCATAATAATCATAAATACAGAAGTAGAAAATAGCAACATTGGATAGCTCACAAAAGTCTTTCCACATTAGAATTGAAAAGGGACCAAATTTCCCAATTGCATCACCAGAATAACAAATGATCAACAAGCAATTCCAAGAAAAGCACAAACACTTAAAGATGAACCAATGGATACAATGAGGCTTTAATTAATTAATATAAACATCACAAAAGCAAGTTCCGCAGTAAAGTAAATATACACAAAAACACAAACAAATTGGAGGGGCAGCCCAGAGAAACTGAACAAACTTTATTCAAGAAAACGCCGGGAGAGATTCTTCGCAGTAAATTCCGCTGAAAATTCTCCATCGGCACCTTTCAAAGGCAGAAAGAGATTACTGTGCGAGGTTATGTGTGTAATTTTCACTATAAACAGAGTAGTTGATTGACGTTTTAGTTCGTCTCTGCTCTATGAATCCAAGAGCAGATACTGTATATTAGTTCAAGACTTCAGTGTTTAATTTCAGGGTTTAAGGTCCCTGTGGAATCTGAATTTACATTAAAGGTCCTCATGTTTGGTACAATTAGGTTTTGGCCCTAAATGTTTGCGATAAATTTTTTCAGGTTCAGGATCGTTTTTAATCTCCTTTCAAAAACAAAAAGGAGTATCCTTTTCATACTAATTCATAAAAAGAAAAAGATTTTGTAAATTTGGTATCCAATATAATAATAAAATACTAGACATGGAAAATAAAGAGAGAATGGGAAGAAAGCAATGTAGAGTAGAACATATATTTATAACTTTTCTTCTTCTTTTTTGTTGGTTTTTATTCTCTCCCAATTACTCGTTCATATGGCCATGACCTCCATGAAACACTTAAGAATACATTAAATCGGATCATTTAACTCTTGCATAACTTAACACTTTAATGGGGGAGGGGTGAAAGTAAGGGAATTTATTGGGTAGAAACATTAAAGAGACATCAATTAAATATCTTTGTATCAAACACTCTCCTAGGATGATCTTAACATAATGAATATATTTCATTAAAACCTTACTAGATAAAAAAAATCCAATGGAAAAAAATATCTAGTGAATGAAAAAGAGTACACTATTCTTTATGTCTACTTCCCCTATTGATAAGATGTTTTAATATCCTTGAATTGACAGATATCAATCTTATAAATCATCCTTTCTAAAGTTACAGTCAGCAATGTCTTAGTAAATAAGTCTGTCGGATTATCACATGATCGAATCTATTGCACAACAAATTTCACCCTTATTTTGAATCTCATGTGTAAAGAAGAATTTTGGTGAAATATGTTTTGTCGTGTTCCCTTGATATATCAGCTGAGATATATACAAGCTGCATTATTCTCATGCAATACACTAGGAATTTTTTTTTCGGATGATAAATCAAAACTTTCTAGGATATAGTTTATCAATGATCTCAACCACACACATTTTCGACTTACTTCATGAATAGCTACTAATTTGGCATGATTTGAAGATGTAGCTATTATAGATTGTTTCGTAGAACACCATGATATAGCCGTATTAGCACATGTAAATAAATAGCATGTTTGAGAACTTGCCTTGTGAGGATCAAATAAATGACCAGTATTTGTGTAGCCAATTAGTGTAGGTTTTGATTCTTTTACATAAAATAATCCAAGATCTATTGTTCCTTAGAGATATCGAAGGGTATTTTAATGCCATTCAAATATCGTCAGGTTGGAGAAGAACTATATCTTGCCAACAAATTTAATGCAAATGATATGTCAGGATGTGTACTATTTGCAAAATACATTACTGCACCAATTGCACTAAGCTAAGGTATTTCAGGAGCAAGAAGTTCTTCATCCTCTTCCCGTGGTTGAAATGGATCTTTAGCAACATCTAACAACTGAATGACCATTGGAATACTCAAGATTTGTCCACGTAAAATCTTTTTAATACTTTCTCAATATATGTTGATTGATGAACAAGGATTCTATCTTCTAGATGTTTAATTTGTAAACGAAGACAAAACTTAGTTCTTCCAAAATCCTTAATCTAAATTTGTGTTTCAAATAATGTCTTACTTTCAAAAGCTCTTCAGGGGTCCCAATGAGATTATATCAACATATATTGCAATTATTCAAAGGCTGATTCAGATTTCTTGATAAAAATACATGGACAAATCGAATTATTTTTGTATTCGGCTTGCATCAAGCTTGCACTAAGACGATTATACCACATCCTTCCAGATTATTTTAATCTATACAGGGATTTTATAATTTGATGGAATATTTTTCATGAGTGCTTGATGTACAACTTCAGACATGTGAAATCCTTCAGGGACTTTCATATAAGTATTACTATCAAGCTCCCCGTATAAATATGCATCAACAAAACGTCTAAAAAATGCATATCAAGCTTTTCATGTACCGGTAATCCCCGCATATCCAGTAGAAGGAGGAAAATAAAAAGATACTCCTCCTAATTTGAATTCTTCTTTGACCTAGCTAGTATTTGCTCTTCCTTTCTTTGCTGAACTAGCCGCCGTCTTCACTCCATTTTTTATTCTTCTTCTTCTTCTTGGCACACTACCAACCATGTCATTCCATTTATTTTTCTCTCCTTATCTTGTTGGTTCTTGCTTGACCTATTGCTGCTACTGCATAAACATACCGTTTACTATTGAAAGAACGTATCAACGGTAACAATCAAGAAAAGAAAACCCAACTAAGCAAAGAAGCTTTGTGGTTGTGGCTCTTCCTATCACGAGCTCTACCACCAAACAATGCCTTGAAACAACCAATCCTCAAGCATAGGGATATTCGAACTATATACACTAGCAAGGGCACAATCGTAATGGTTGGATTAGGACTAGGAAAATCAAAAGTGTAAGAAGATCGTGATAACCGTGAATACGCGGTATGTTTATCTTTTATAACATATAATAAAAATGGTTAGTAATGCTCTAAATTTCAATGAGATATGTTTATCCTTTTATCTATCAACTTAAAAAAAAAAAGTTATTCACTCTAAAAGAAAAAAAGAATAAAGGCTCATTGAGAAAGTGTTGGTAAAGTGGTGCATTAAATCTAACCAATTTACAAAAAAAAAAAAACAATTGATCCAAGGTTTGGGATATATTAAGACATGTCTTGGTATAACACTGTTTCTACCTTATCTTCATAATTTGTTGCAACCATGAAAACCTGCAAAAAGGGTACACTATATAATCTTTAAGATGACTTAGGCATGGAGATTCTTAGCGAATTGCCGCCATATGCAATCATAAAATTTTGAAGGGTTTTCCAAAGGTGGAAATTACTAATTTCAACCAAATATTTTGCCTATATAAATTTGAAGCTTTCTAAATCTTTGATCATCCTTATCAAACATATCACAAATAGTTTATGCAATCAACATCTTATCGAGAAACCGAAGCCCCAAAAAAAGAGAAGTACAACTCACAATCTATTTCTTAATCACATACTCTATACCATTAGTTCCTCTTACAATGGTTTAATTGCCACGAATATTTACCACACTTTTAAGCTAAATGTGATGGATTCCATCATCTTCGATACAATAACTTGAGAAAAGGTAATAATTATTTCTCAAATTCAGGAGCTCATCTATGCGGGATATTCTATAACCCATTGGTTAATGAATATTGTACGCAATCGGTTATAGAGAGAGTGCATATAGTACAAGTTAAAATTCTCAATTTTGTGTCTAAACTATATTATGGAGAGCGTAAAGAATCTGCTTTTTTATCTATTAGGAAAGTGATATTCTTCAATTCCAGTTGTTACAGAGAATAAAACCCTTTATTAGATGGCTTCAAAGTATTGGCCCTACTCCTGCTGGTCCTTTGGATATTATTAAGGAAAAAACTTCATGTGAAGAAGTGATATTCGTTTTTTATATTGAAACAGAGGAGTTTGATGTTATGCCTCATCCAGATCCTAGAAATATTTGCAAGTTTATGCATTTAAATGGGAACATCTTTAACAAAGACGGTTGTTTGTGCTTCACGGAAACTAATTGTAAAATATAATAAATCACTACCAATATATGGATGTTAAAAGATTCTGCATCTAGATATTGGGTAAAGAGCCACAATATTATCATTAATGGATGTTTGGTAAGAGACGAGCTTCAACCAGTGCCTTTAGCAATGGTGAACTATTTATGTATTATTTGTCACATAGAGGGGTTAAAGGAATTTACACTGGGAATCTTGAGATGGGTAACTTCAAGAGGCTTGGAAGAATATATGAAAAGTATTGGACTAGTTTCTTGACTCACAATCCAAGCTTTGTCTCTTTGAGAAATTGCAAGCTTGAAATTAGCTTGGAGTAGACTTCGGACACATATGACACAATATGATTCTCATTGGAGCAAACCATGTCATTAAATGATCATCGTAATTTTTGAAATTTTCTCTCAATATGTTTCGACTATATCACTTTTATATTATTCCCTTGAGGGGTAAGGCGAGCCTTCGATTTTAGTAGTTTTGCATACCTTCTTGCACATGTTTGCACCCAGATGTGCTGGCATTGTCTTGGTTGCCTAGGCTAAGGAGTCCAACCAAGTGCCCTTGTTGTTGCTAGAGTTGAGGTGCTACTAGGAGCCAGTTGCTGGGTCGGAGGCTGTCCACCTGTTATCGCATGAACACTGAGAAGACTAGAGTGGAGCCCCTTCCCGAGTTCCTTGTTGTTGTCGACAATCCTGGGACCAGGTGTTAAAACCCCTGCCAATGCCTGCTATTAACATATTGAGGAGACATGTCACAGTGCCTAGGCCTTGGCGCACTTCTCTAGCTGCCGTGCCAAGTAAACTTGACACCTCTCGGTCACTCTAGGACAAAACCCCTAGTTTGATTCTTAGGGTTAATTTAATTTAGAATTTTATATAATGTGTTCCACCATGACTCGGTGTGGTTGAATCATTTTCCACCAAGAAACAAAAAATAAAATTACGTATTTCTCTATACCTCATAAGTGGTTTACAATGATTCCGAACAAAACAATAAATAAAGAATAAAACTTTACAGTCGCCCAGGCCTCCCCATAGAGCCATACGGAAAAGACTACCTCAGAGTTGTAGTAGAAAAACACAGTTTATAGGGAAAGCGGTTAATCACATGCAAGCACAAAAAGCATAGTATAGGACCCTAAACTACATAATAAGCCGTTAAAACTGCCCTTATACCAATTGAAGGAATTGGTACCTCGGTGGCGCATGCTGATGTGAACTGGTTAGACATGCAAGAACATCAAGGAGTTGTGACAAGAGCTAAGGCAAAACAACTAAAAAGTCACAAGGATCAAATTAAGCAAAAAAAGTTTCAAGGCTTAAATTTTAATGTCAATTTTGATGTCCAAGACTTTATGGGGATTAAATTTTGATGTCCAAGACTTTATGGGCAATATCCTAAATATTTGAATAAGTTAGAAATTGAAAATTTACCTTGGTGGATGGTTGGAATCCCTTTTGCCCAAGCTGAAAAATTGCATCATATTTTTAGCAATGTGTTGACTAGTGCTCTAGAATAGTCCAAATGCAATTAAAACACCTCTATTGTCTTATCAAGTGTATGTATAGGTTATATCGATCCTTTAGGCTGAAAATATGAGAGGGAAAAATTCCTATTTTCTCCCTCAAGTCTCTATAAATATTAGTCTTCCATTTTGAAGAAGTTAATCAAGAAATTTTTCAAGACAAAGGTTCTTCTCTTAGTATTCTTAGTTCTTAGCTTAGTTTTTCTATCTTCTTCAAAGGTGAACTTCCTTGAAAGAAAAATCACTTTGAAGACTTGTTGAAAGTTCCAAGAGCTTCAAAGCTGATCATAAAAAAATTCCTTCATACTAGTTACTACACTCTTGTAGAAAACTAGTCTTGAGGTCTTCTTCTTGTTTCATTGAGGTCTAAGGTTCAAAATACCTTAGGTTGCTTGAACTTTGAAGAAAATATTTCGTTTAAACCTTCTTGAGGTCTTGGATTTAATATATCCAAGGTTGCTTGAAGTTTAATATTTTCAAGTCCTTTCAAAGGCACTTTCTCTCTTCTACTTATTACACTTGTTTTGTTTGTTCTCTCCCTCACTTCTTGGACGAAATTTTATGCTCTTGAAGATCATTCCACATCACATGCAAAAGCGAAAAAGAATGAAGATGGTTAGAATATTATACCGTTAGGGCTTTTTAAAATTTTCCTTATTATTGGTAGGGGAATGAACGATTGAGGATTTAGCGCCTCTTCTCCTCCTTGAAGTCTTTCGTTTAGCTCCAATTGTAGTCCTTGCAAATATAAGATCCTTCTCATAACCTAACCACAAAATTAATGATCTTCCTAAGTATCCTCTAACCTCTCAAATGCGTTTAATGAGAACTTAGAAATTATTCTTAGAGAGAAACAAGATAAAATAGAAGAAGAGAATTCTCCAAGAATGGAGAACACAAGAGTGCCGAAATTCCTTAGAGAAATTTTGGTTGCCTAAGACAAAAATCCAAGACATTCCAAGACAAAAATCTTCCTAAAGTGCATAAGGAAGTCTTGCCTAAATTAGAAAATATAATTTTTAAAGTGATCTCAGAGAATCTCTAATTAAAGCATAAATCCTAATTTAGTAAGATATTTCCTAAAAAGTTCAATCACTAGTAGGACTTTAGGAAATTAAACCTCTAATGTGATCTTAGAGAATTTTTATACAACATTAATCCTAATTACATAAGATACTTCTAAAGATTGCTTCCATCATAATAGAAAATTTAATCTTCCATGTGATCTTGGAGAATCTCTAATTAAAGTATTAATCCTAATTTAGTAAGATATTTCCTAAAAAGTTCAATGAGTAGTAGGACTTTAGGAAATTAAACTTCTAATGTGATATTAGAGAATCTTTATACAACATTAATCCTGATTAAATAAGATACTTCTAAAGATTGCTTCCATAATAGAAAATTTAATCTTCCATATGATCTTGGACAATCTCTATAAGGAGCATTAATCCTAACTAAATAGATTACTACCTAAACAAGATTTCTATCACATGTAGAAGACAACACCTTCCCATAAATTGGAGTAGGTGACTAGCCACCCTAAGGATGAAAACCCTTTGGGTTTCAGCCACATCACGGAATCCATGGGGACTTTGTCTTGAATAAAGTCCAGCTCAATCCAATTTTCATAAGTCCATAACTAACCTCTAGGCTTTTGAATTAAAAATAATTAAAACCTAATTAACTATTCAACCTAACTAATTAATTGCCTAGCCTAATTTACAATTTTAACATGGCTCAACTGATTATAATATCTTTTTCTCTTAGTTAATTAATTGGTCCTTTATCTTAATAAATTAATACTAAGGACCTAATCAGTTATAACCTCTCAAATAAGTCTCATTTCTTTTCAGTAGTGGTTAAATAATCACTAAGGTTACTTGAACTACTCAGGGGACCAAAAAAGACCGTTTGTTTCTTGGTTTATATAGAATGACTGAAATGCCTTTGTTATACATAGTGGCATTTCCATTCTAAATATTTTAAATTATCACCATATGTAAATATAGACCCCAAGAACAAAACCTGTGGGATACAGTGTCTTTGACCTACATATGTAATGTTGATAATACCTCTCAATGTTTGCACCCGTCATTGAGTGTAAGAATAATTTACGAACCTGCCTCAGTGATATCTACCATCCTTATACATCTAGTCTGCTAATCCGAGCTTTTCAATTTTCCACTTTCTCAGGGAGCTAGCCTTAAGCAAACATAAGAGTCATAATTCCAAGGCCTTGGTCTCTAGATTAACACGGACAATCACAAGGGATCATTCTTATAGAAGCAAACTCACATATTCGTCTTAGCTAACTAAGTTCATTTTACCCAACATACGAAGTTCGTCGATCCCATATGTGCGGTTTTTCTCCCATAGTATACCAAAGTAAATAATCTCTAACTTTGTTAGACTGCCAACATGAGGGAATACCATAAGGAATTCGCTTATGTAGTAGCATGTGAATCATACTTTCTTTTCTTTAATTGTACTTTCAAGAAACTAATATCACAAAGTCTAGTTCTATGTGTTCTAAGCACACTTGCATAGCTAGTCATGAGAAAGACACTCATTAACCAAAGGTAGGTCATCCATTTAGGAAACTACCGTGCAATGACCTTTAACCTAATGGCATACCCAATTCAATTACCCGGCGAAGAACAAAATCATTTTCCTTGTAAAGTATATAATAATAGTCCGCACCTTTCTATGAAGCACGACCAATCACGTGGACTATCTACTTAAGATACTTGGACCTTATGTAAGTACTTGTGCATTCAAACTCCAATTCTTGTATTAAACCAAATACGCTTCGTATGTATTCCTACTATTACATAACATGGTAGTGTTTTTGGGCATAAATCCAAATAAAGACCCTTAAGCAAATACCCATAGGCATAATTCCAGGTATAGAACTTATCAACTATCCCAGACAAGTACAAAGGGGAGATTCCCATAGAAGTTATTATACAAGTACATCGTGACTAACTAATTCAACTGCCCACAATATAAGGATTATTGACCTCATGGCTGAAATCATAAATATAACACATCTAAGCAGAAATAGCTTAACTTCACTAGACTGCCAACTCATACTCTAACCATAGAGTACTCGTCCACGTTGTACCTGTGATAGACTAGGTTTCTTTTCTTTTATAGTACTTTCTAAAAAACCTCTATCACGGGGTACAATTCAATCTACTCCAAGCATACTTGTATAATAGTAATGAGAAGACCACTCATTGACCTAAGGTAGGATCATCCATAAAGAAGAATATCATACTATGACCTTTAATTTAATGGCATGCAAAACTCTATTGACAGACCAAAAATAATATTACGTATACTTTAAGTAACAACAATCCACACCTTATTGGGAAGCACAACCCAACACTTGGATTGCTCACATAAAGTACATGGACCTTATGTGTGTATAGTAAATAAATGCATCCAAAACACAAATGATCATAAAGATCACTTTATTCATTTCAAAATAAAGTACTTTTACATTGACTTAGAGTTTTTTGGCATATTTCAAAACACACACACACACACATACACATATATATATATATATATATATGTACATTACATATATATATATATATATTTACATTCAGTAAGAGTCTTCTTGGGTATATTTCAAAACATATATATATATATATATAATGACCCAATGCGTAGATTGTCTACTTAAAGTACGTGAACCTTGCGTGTGTATAGTAAATGAATACATCCAACCAAGCAAATTATCATAAAGATCACTTTATTCATTCTAAAACAAGATACTTTTACATTGAGTAGGAGTCTCTTTAGGCTCTATATATAGATATATATATATATATAAACGACCCAATGCATAGATTGCCTACTTAAAGTAAGTGGACCTTATGTGTGTATAGTAAAGGAATGAATCCAAATAAATAAATTATCATAAAGATCACTTCATTCATTTCAAAGCAAAATACTTTTACATTAAGTTAGAGTCTCTTTAGGCTATTTAAATATATATATATATATATGTATATTCATTAACTTTTCACTAGCTATATCGGCGGAATTATTCACATCAATAAATATGGGCATATTTTAAGTATTACACTAAAATAAGTTATAAGCATTTTAAATTAATATTTTACTATCACGTATGCCCATATTTAATTATGTGAATAATTTTAAATAACTACTAGGATATAGATTTCTATTATATTATTATGTTTGAAGCTACTTCTTAAATTTGTCATTTGGTTAATAATTGAAACTTTTCTAAATACAAGTATATTAAAGGCTTTATAATTAATTCCCAACATTTGATTCGCTCTCAAAAGTGGTCCTTAACATTTAATTTTCACTTTTATGATCCTCAACATATTTTCAGGCTCTGTTAATGGTGCTTAATATTTTATTTTCATTTATTTATTTAGCAAAAGAAACATTTTATTTTCACTTTTATGGTCCTCACCATATTTTTTGGGCTTAGTGAATTGTCCTTAACATTTAATTTTTCACTTTTATGGTTCTCAACATATATTTTTGGGCTTCATGAATGGTCATTCCTGTCCAACTTAATATCTGCTTAAAGTTTGTGTTAATTTATTACGGGTATTAATGGAATAACATAAAACTCTTTAATCTTAAAAAAAAGAAAAGAAAAGAAAATTGAGGATATAGCCATTAATAAAAAAGGAACATGTCTTCTTCATACCATCACCGTTACCTAACCAAGGTGGTTGAGTTCGAATCTACACGAGGATGAAGTGGTTCAAGAATTTCTTGATTTGGGAATGATGAGAGATAGGAATAGCATAGGAAGATTTCATGTGGTGATTTTGCAAAGGATTAAGGACCAAGATTGGCTTTTTTAGAGCTAAAACCTCATATATATCCATTTTTTTTTTCCTACCCACAATAATAAACACAAAAGAAAAGTAATAAACATAAAAATTATACCATACATGATCCAACACAAATTCTTAGAGGGATTAAGTGGGTTTCTTCCTCCCCTCTTCATCACTTACTTTCCTATTAATTTAATATCTCAACTCAACAAAATCGACGAAGAATGCAAGAATATATTTTTCCTACTTCTCTGTTTATTATTGTGGAAAGAAAAAGAATCTGGAAATGCATGAGGTTTTAGTTCTTAAACACCCTATCTTGGTCCCTAATTCTTTGTAAAATCCCCATATGATAGCTTCCTATGCCATTTTCATCTCTCATCATGCTAGATCAAAAAAATTCTTGAACTACGTCATTCTCCGAATAGATTTGAACTAAGCCGCCATGGCTCGGCAAAGGTGATAGGATAAAGAAGACAACCTATTCATCTATATGTCCTCGATTTTCTTTTCTTTTTTCAAATTAAAGAGTTTTATGTTATTTTATTAATAGCCTTGATAAATTAACATAAGCATTAGGAGAGTATTAAGTTGGACGTTAATGACCATTCATGCAGCCACAAATAAGTTGAGGACCATAAAAGTGAAAATTAAATATTAAGGACCATTCGGTGAGCCCGAAAAATATGTTGTGAACTTTAAAAGTTAAAATTAAATATTAAGGACTATTCATGGAGTCCGAAAATATATTGGGGACCATAAAAATGAAAATAAAATGTTGAGGACCAGTTTTGAGAAAGAATCAAATGTTGGGAACTAAATATGACATTAATTCTACACACACACACACACACACACACACACATATATATATATATATATATATATAGAGAGAGAGAGAGAGAGAGAGAGAGAGAGAGAGAGAGAGAGAGAGAGAGAGAGAGAGTGAATGTCATATTTAGTCCCAGCATATAGATGTCTCTGGGTTAAGGTACTCGACATTTAGTTTTAACTTTTAAAATTCCCTAACTAATTTATGAGCTCCAATTAAGGTCATTTTTTATCATTTCCGTCAAATCTAACGTATTTCAAACGATCAAACTTATTCCAATTGAAATAGTCAAGGGTAAAAACGGAACATGACAAATAAGAAAAATCATCCTTCTTACCAAGCCGACAGCACTCGCCGCCACCGCCGCAGATCGTAGCTCTACAGAAATGGTGAAATCCTCAAATAGCTATAATCTTCTTCTTAATATCAACTGTTTTGTCCTCCTTTCTTTTGTGCGCATTGGCATCGGAATCCGAAGTTGAAGAAAAAGAAGAAGTTGCCTTCGTCTTCGTAAAAAGTGACAGTTGCCTTTTCTTTTTAATTTTTTTAAAGCCTAAAAAGATCATTGTCTCTCATTCCATTGTTATCTTCTCCAAATACTATTGCTCGTAATCATCCGCCTTCCTCTCTTTCACTATCTAAAACTTGAATTTTTTTTTCTTTTTGTCATTGATGATAATTGTTAAGGTCTCAATATGATTTGGTTCTCTTGCTTTTTTGTTTTAAATTATTTGATTAACTTGAAGTGCTGATATATGAATTTAAAGGTGGGAATAAGAACTTTGTCTATTGACTAATGTGTTAAAAGAAAGAATTAGTCTTTGTGAAGTTCACTAAATTTTGCTTTTGTAATCGGAAGCAAATGGAACAAAGAATGGAATATGAAGCATCTTCAGAGGGTGAAAATTAGAGCTATATTCGGGTCAAAAGTAATAAACCATTGTTGTTTTTTTGCAGGGCAGTGTTGACAACCAGTAGTTAAGGTGAATGGTGGCAGTGGGTTTGGATGGAGAAGATGATGTTTTGATTTGTGATGTGCCTTTTTTGCCCCTTTCTATTTAAGATGATATAGTTTGACCGTTTAAAACATGTTAAATTTGACGGAAATTGTAAAAAGGATCTTATTCTGAGCTTATAAATTAGTTAGGGACTTTAAAAGTTAAAATTAAATATTACGGACTTTAAGCAAGAAACATCTATATATTGGAGACTAAATATGACATTCTCTCTCTCTCTCTCTCTCTCTCTCTCTCTCTCTCTCTCTCTCTCTCTCTCTCTCTCTCTATATATATATATATATATATATAGATATATATAAATATAAACCATATTATAGGGGAAAAGTTCCACACATCCAAACTTTGTTGCTTTCTCCATTTTAACACTTAAACTAAAGAATTAAATATTTTAGCACTTTAACTTTAAAAAGCTCTCCAATTTAATACTTCCATCTATTTTGACCGTTGACTAGCAACGGACCAATGGTATTTTTGTTTAAAAAAAATAATCTTCCATCCATGGTTCACAAAAGGAAGCAGTTAGATATGGGAAATCAAACCTTAAATCCTACTCTTATTTCTCCCCTTATGCAAAGTCAAACCCAACTTTCAAACCCACCCTAATACAAGTAGTCCTAAAACAACACTCTACAGAGGAGGAACTTGATCACTCCAAGCTAGGCAACAGTGCTATGGAAGGAACAATAAAAATAAGATATGGTTGTGAAAGGAAAAACAAAGATCAGATCTAAAGAGATCTGTAACATTTGGGTTGAGTTTCTAAATATTTTATTAGATTTCACTTAAGATGATAGCAGGACTATAGAAGAAAAATTTGCAGAAATAAACAATATCGACAGTTGGTGGCATTATCTTCAATTGCCGTCCGGGGAAAGAGGGAAAGAGCAGGAAAAAGAGAAACAAAAGAATTATGGGATAAAAAAAGTAGAAAAAATAACTCAATGATTTTTTTTTTTTAATTGTTAGATTGCTCAAGTTTTCTCCAAATTGAAGATGGAGAAATTCCAAACTCAATCTGCGGTAGTGACGCAACCGATTTGGTTGCCACATTGACCATCATTGGACGTAAGATGTGAAGAATTTTACCCATCTTCGATTCTTTTTATTTTAATTTTTTAATGGAACTTATCTTCGATTCTTGATTCTTCAATTTTTGAGGTTTTTGGGGTTGGGGGCAGGTTGGGAACTGAACTGAGTTGGATATATATATATATATTTAATGAATTTTTGGGCAAAATTAGGGGGAAATGAGGGAGGGGAAAGAAAGGGTAGAAATTAGGGTTTGATTTTGGAGTAAATGTGAAACAAAAGAAAGAAAAATACATAAAAGGATAAGGATCGAAAAAAACATACAAGGATAAGGATCAATTTTCGTGCCTTAAATTTTGACAAAAATACCCCTGATCCATTAGTACTTAATGGTAATGATGGACAGAAGTGTTAGAGTAGAGAGCTTTTCATAGTTTAAATATTAAAATCGATAATTTTTTAGTTTGAGTGTTAAAATGGAGAGAACAGAAAAGTTCGAGTATGTGTGTGACAATTTTTATCCTATATATGTGTGTGTGCGCGTGTGTATATATGTGTATATGTTTATATATATATATATATATATGTATGTATGTGTGTGTGGATGCATACACGCACAAACACACTACTTTGAGGACATGTGCAAATGCAAGGGGCATAGTAAGAAAATGATAAAGAAGTTTCAAAAGAAACAAAATGAATTAATCATTAAAAACAACTTCTAAATATTTTTAACTATTAAACACTTACAAAAGAGAAATATATTAAAAAAAATAAAATTTTCAACAATAGTTGAAGGTTATAGAGTTCAACATTTGTTTACTAATGATATTTGAATAGTTCATATAATAAAGTTTTGTTCTATTTTATCATAGTTATAATTACTTTACTATTTTATCGTCTCTAATTAAAAACATTGTATACTTTAAAGAACTGTAAAGTCTTTTTACGTTGAAAGAAAATTTTTCATAATCTCTTGCTAAACAACAAAAAAGAAAGAATCATGTATAATTATCTTCATATTTAACTACTCCATTGAACCACACTTTTATCCCCTCCCCTTCCCTACTCAAAAAAAAAAAAAAAAAAAAAAATTAAAGTTATTTTTATATTGAAATATAATTTTTCATTAAAAAATAAAAATAAATCTTCATATAAATCTCATTGTCCAAAAATCATGTGTTATTCATAAGTAAGAACACCCTTCACCCTCCTGCTACTCTATACCTCCCCCTCCCCCAACCCCAAAAAAATAAAAAATCAAGACTCAAAGAAATTAATATACCACGAAAAAAAATATAAAATTCATCTAGAAAATATAACTTAAAATTTACTTTTATATTTTCAAAGAAAATTTTTCTCACAAAAAAAAAATTAAAAAATATAAGTCTTCATACGAAACTCTTGAAAAAAAAACAAGTATCATTATGCTCAATTAAATTGTTAAATTGATATATATATATATATATATATATATTTCGTGTAAAACCCTTATGTCCTTCTTGCCCCTTGCTTTTCCCCATTCCTCCCTTTCTCCCCACCCGTCTAACCCTTTCCTTACCCTCCTTCAACCTCTCCAAAAAGAAAAAAGAAAACAAATAAAAAAAACAAAGTTATTTTTTTATATATTCAAAGAGATTAATGTATTGCGAAAAAAATAACTATGTAACAAGAGTGAAATGATCTAAGAATGGTTGAAGGCCAAGCATAGAACCCATAATAAGGAAAATCCTTTGCATCGTCAATGGTGACATTTTTTTTTCAATAGGAATAGTTACCATAATATTTATTTTAACACCAAACAATTGTTTTACTCAATGGAGCCATAATTTTACTATTATGTATTTACCCATCGTTTGTTTTATTTATTTTTTTTAACAAGAGATTATTTATATGAGGTTTTAATTTTATTTTTCCTTCCCGTTTCTCTTGATGATATATATGAAAATAATTTCATTATATATACATATATATATATGAAAGAGATATTTCAATTCATTAAAGAAATTGTGCATATGATCAGAGTGATAAATGATAGCTAATGAGATAAGTAAGGTAAATAAGTCTTCTTTTATAGTGATTCAATTTTTATTTTAATCATAACTTAAACTTAAACTTTACTACATTTTATTTTTTGATAATTTTCAACACTAATTCCCAATTATCTTATTTCGTTATCTATTTAATAGGATGTAACTTTTCTTTACCAATTCATCTATGCTTCTTTTCATTCAATCATGGATAAGCCATCAAATTTACCAGCAGAATAATTTTGAAAAAATTACCCTGTAAGTCTCAGATTTAATCTTATAATATGGAATAAATTTTTTTTGGTCCATTTAACAATTTTATTGAGAATAATAACATGATTTTTTTTGTTTTTCTGGTCAAGAGTTTTGTAAGAAGATTTTTGTAAGAGAGAATTTCTTTGAATATAAAAATGAATTTTAAATTTTTTTTTTAGGTGAAGCTTTATTCTTTTTATTCGTGGTACATTAATCTCTTTGAATACATAAACAAAAAAATTTTTTTTGCTTATTTTCATTTCTTTTATTTTATTTTTATTTATTTATTTTATTTTTTTTTTTTTGAGGGGGTAAGGGGAAGGTTGGAGACTTGGGGGGGTAGGGTGAAAGGAAGGAATTGGGAGAAGGACAGGAGGAGGAGGTAAGGGTTTAACATGAAAATTTTGTGTATGCCAATTTAACAATTTTATTGAGTATAATAACATATGATATTTTTTTTTTTTTTTGGGAAAGAATTTTGTATGAAGACTTATTTTTTATTTGGAAGAAAAATTTTCTTTGAATATAAACATAAACTTTAGTTTTTTTTCTTTTTCAAATGAATTTTTTTTTTTTTTGTGGTACATTAATTTCTTTAAATATAAAAAAGAACTTTGTTTTTTTATTTCTTTGGGTGGGGGGAGTGGGCGGCAGGGGTAGAAGGAGGTGACAGCTGTTCTTAGTTCTGAATAACACATGATTTTTTGGACAAGATATTTATATGAAGACTTTTTTCTTAATGAAAAATTATATTTGAATATAAAAAATAACTTTAAGTTTTTTTTTAGGGGGCCAATGTGGGAACTGGGGATGGTGTAGGAAGAAAAGAAGGAACAAAGAACTGGAGGGGTAGGGAAAGAAAATGGTAGGAGAAAGTAGAGGTGTTCTTATTCCTTAACATGGAACCATTTTTTTTTTTTGGAGGAGGGGGAATGGGAGAGAAGGATGGTTCCATGTAGGGCTATAAACGGGTCCAGACCCTCAGGGTATCCCCAGACTCAGACCTGTACCCTTATAGTTAAACTTGGACCCAGACCCGGACCCATACCCTTCAGGATATAAAATTTTGGACCCAAACCCGACCCTCCAGGGTCCAGGGTAGGGTATGGGTATACCCGTACCCGTATGATATTTTTCTATTTTTTTCTTTGTTAAACAAAAATATATAAAACAATGTATAATCCTAAAATAAAAATTTTAACATGATTAACATAATCTCCTCAATATTTCTTTCAACAAATACAATCATTTAACATATACATAAATGAATAGGGATATAGACCCCTTTAACTATATTAACTTCAGTCTGTAATCCAAATTCTGGACAACCTCTAAGCAAAGAGTATATGTAATAATACGGTGTCACCTAATAGATAAGTTAAATAGTAGCATATAAGATAGAGAACGACAAAGAAAAATAAAGAAAAAGATTGTTCTTTTTGTCATGATCCATATTTTCAGCAGTTCTATGAAATAAAAAATAAGGCAAAAATATTACTATCATAAATTGCTTTTACACGGGATGAAAGAATATATTTTTATACTTAGTAAGAATATATTTGAACCTGCACTGCCAAGCCAAACAAGCATTTAGGTTTGCCTCCTTAACCGCTCGGCCAAACCTCCCTATGCACATTTATTACCCTCCATCTAATATAATATATATAATATATATTATTATTTTATTAATACATAACTACGGGTATACGGGTCTGGGCATCACCATACCTTGCCCATACCCATAGAGCAGTATAAATACGGGCAAGGGCACGGGTACCGGTCCGCGGGTATAAAATTTAAACCTTACCCGCTAAAAACGGGTACAGACCCGTGCGGGTACGGGTAAGACCCACCCGTTTTACAGCCCTAGTTCCATGTAGCAATTAATTATGCTGATAATTACATATGATCTTTTCTTTTTTATGTTTTAGTAAGAAGTTCGCATGAAGTTTTAGTCTCATCTTTCCCATAATAAATTTTCTTTGAACGTAAAAAAACTCCATAGGTCTTTAAGGTATACAATATTTTCAATCAGTGACAATAAAATAGTAATATAGTTGTGAACTACGATTAAATAGAAGAAACTAGTCGAGCTACAGGTGCAAAAGTCTCATCATAATCAATTCCTTCCTCTTGATTATATTTTTGAGCTACCAATCTTGCTTTATTTCTAGCAACATTTCCTTGCTCGTCCAGATTGTTTCTGAATACCCATTTAGTTCCAGTAACTGATTGGGTTGTTAGTCTTGGTACAAGCTTCCACACGTTATTTCTTTCAAACTGATTTAGCTCTTCTTGCATTGCGAGCATCCAATTCTCATCCTCTTGTGCTTTCTCAAACACTTTGGGTTCAACTTGTAATACAAATGTCACATTTCTAATCATTTTTCTAAATCCACTTCATTTGACACCCTTTCTGATGGATTAGTTAACATGCCTTCCTTTGAATGATTCCTATGATATATCCACTCTTTTGGCACATCACTTCAATATTTGTGGTAGCTTAAATCACAGTTAGTTCCATATTAACTTCACTCACTCCATTGTTAAGTTCCTGTCTTGAACTTGATTCCTGTTGACTTGAGCTTCCTTCCTCTTCATCTTCTTTTCTATCTTCTGTTTCTAGGCTTTCACTAAATACCACATGAATTGATTCTTCAACAGTTTGATTTCTCTTGTTGAACACTCATAATCTTTTCTTGCTTTTGAGTATCCTAAAAATACAACTTCATCAGACTTTTCATCAAACTTTCCCATTTCCCAGCTGATCTTTATCATTTAGAACAAAACATCTGCATCCAAACACTCTTAGATGTCCTGTGTTTGGTTTTGTTCCTTTCCATAACTCAAAAGGAGTTTTCTTGATAATTGATCTCATAAGTGCCCTATTCAAAATGTGGTTGGTTGTATTAATAGCTTCTGCCCAGAAGTACTTTGGAAGTGCTCTTTTAGCAATCATAGTTTGAGCCATTTCTTGCAGTGTCTTGTTCTTCCTTTCCACTACTCCATTCTGTTGTGGAGTTTCTTGGAGCTGAAAATTTATGCTCAATTCCATTTTCTTGGTTTTTTTCTTCAATTAATCCCTTTTTGAAAATTAGTTACTAAAGTAGCCATTTTTTTTATCCGTAAAGTGGCCATAACGCACAATGGTTGTGCGTTATAACTAAGGATAATGCACAACCAATGTGTTATCAGTTAATCGAGTTTTCCTCCTTAATCATACCAGCAAAACTCACTTAATCATTCCAACGGCCCACTTAATCATTTCAGCGGCGGCGGCAATGGTGAAATAAGGAGCACTGCTGAGAAGATGGAAGAAGCTGCGGCAGCGCGGAAGGAAAAGAAGTAGAAGAAAAGGGAAGGAGGTATGCCTGGAAAGAGAGACAGTGGCAATGGCAGAAATGATGGAGTGAAATAAGCAGCGACAGCAGCAACGGTGTAAAGTACAGCGGCGGCAATAGCGAAATTGGAGCAGTGCGGAAGAGGGAAGAAGAAAACGCATGATCCTTATGCGTCATCAACCTCCACCAGCCCTAACCCAATTTCCACCTTCTCTTTCATTTTTCTTTCATTTTCTTCTGCGCCGCGCAGTTTCTTCCCTTTCATTTTTCTTCTTCCCTCTTCCGCACTGCTCCGATTTCGCTATTGCCGCTGCTTCTTATTTCACTCCACCATTTCCGCCATTGCCACTGCCTCTCTTTCCAGGTATGCCTACAGCTTCTTACTATTTTTCTTCTTTCCTCTTCCGTCCGATTTCGCCATTGTCGCCGCTGTGCTTTACACCGTTGCTGCCGCCACTGCTTATTTCACTCCACCATTTCTACCATTGCCACAGCCTCTCTTTCCAAGTATGCCTCCTTCCCTTTTCTTTTGCTTCTTTTCTTTTCTTTCGCGCCGCCGCAGCTTCTTCCATTTCATTTTTCTTCTTCCCTCTTCTCCGCGCTGCTCCTTATTTCACTATTGCCATCGCCACTGAATGATTAAGTGAGTTTTGCTGGTATGATTACGGAGGAAAACTTGATTAACTAATAACGCACATTGGTTGCACGTTATCCTTAGTTATAACGCACAACCATTGTGCGTTATGGTCACTTCACGGATAAAAAAAAAATTGGCTATTTTAGTAGCTAATTTTCAAAACGGATTAATTAAAGAAAAAAACCCAGTTTCTTCACAGTACACTTGAAACTTTCGATTTTCAAATTCCTTCACATGATCACTTATGATAGCCTTGATATCATATCCTTTAGCATTCTAAGTTTTCTTGCAAAAGATCAGGAACTTTTCAAATGCTTCATTCTTATGTGCCAGAAAAAGTGTGCAAGTAAACCTTGAGTAATCATCAACAATCACAAAATAATAAGTCTTTCCTCCTAAGCGTTGGGGTGAGACAAGACCAAACAAATCAAAGTGTATCAACTCAAGTGGTTTTGTAGTTGATACAACTCCTTTTGCTTTGAAGGATGCTCTTGCTTGTTTCCCAGCTTGACATGCTTCACAAACTCTATTTTTCTTAAACTTAATTTCTGGTAAACCATTCACTAATCCCTTTTTGATGAGTTTATATAAGATACTCATACTTGCATGTCCGAGTCTCCTATGCCACAACCAGCTCTTATTGACAACAAAAGCTAGGCAAATGGTATTAGCTCCATTCAGCTTGGTAGTTTCAAGAATTACACATTCTCAATTCTCTTTGCCTTCAGAACTAACTTATCATCTTTCAATATATTGCACTCTTGCCTTCTGAAGTCCAATCCTTTGTTACATAACTGACTTACACTAATCAAATTGAATTTGAGTCCTTTTACGAGTGAAATATTTTCAATTTTCGGATCTTTCCCAATGGTTCCTTTACTAGCAATTTTTCCTTTACTATTATCTCCAAAACTCACTTCTCCACATTCCTTTTCCTCTAGCTTGGTGAACAAATTTGTCACCTGTCACATGTCTTGAGCATCCATTATTGATGTACCACCAATTTTTAGCTCCTTTACTCCTGAGACACATCTGCAAACAACATTGGTTTTTCTAAGGTACCCAAACATAGTTAGGTCCTTGATGGTGAGATTTCCAATCTGATGATGAATGTGTATAGTATCTCCTTCCAAAGTGATTAAAATTCTAAAAACAATTTCTTGCAATATGACCAAGTTTTGAGTACTTAAAACACACAATAACAGATCTCCTTTCCTAAAATTATTTCTTCTGTTATTATAAAATCTTGGTTTTGAGTACCACTATGCGACATACTCATTTTTCTTAAGTTGGGTGTTTCTATTTTGATAAAACTTTTGTTTCCTTTTGACAACATGATTCTGAAAAAATGTTTGGCTACTCTCAGAGAATTTTTCAATTTTAAGTACTCTTTTCAAAGCTTCCTCAATACTATCAGCTGTAATTTCCACATGAACTTTTTCATTAGTCTCCTTGTCCTTCTTGACCTTTCTTTCAAATTCATGCACAAATCCTAACCCAGATTTATCACATAATGATCTCTGATTTCCCAACACTTTCTTTAAGTTTTCCTTTCCCTGTGTAAATTTTTCCAAGTCTAGATTTAATTTCCTATTCTCATCTTTTAATTTCACATTTTTCTTGAACAAAAATTTGAGTTTTTCTCTTCCAAAGATTTCAAAGAGATTTTCAACACATACAGTTCAAAGTTTTCTTTTTCATCTTCTATCATGCGTTTCTCAAATTTATTTAGCTTGATTTTATTCTGTTGGGCTTCAATTTTTTCAGCAAGATTTTTATATTCAAGAAATAACTCTTCAAAGGCATCATGAAATTCTTCATAAGATTTATCAAGGATAATTACCTCTATGGATTCTTCTTTACTTTCTTTATTGCTCTTGCTTTCATCACAGCCATTAAGCATACTAAACCCCTTTTTGCTTCTTTCTTATTATCTTCACTTTCTTTGTCATTTTCATCCTCACTCGAGCTAATCACTCCATGTTCCTGTTACCATTGCTCTGTGCTTCTTCTTTCTTTTCAGTTTTGGACAATATGTTTGAAATGTCCAGCTCCTTGCACTCATAACAAAGAATCTCAGTATTTTCCTTCTTTTTTCCATCCTCCTGGTTTGTTTGTCCTTCTTGTGTTTTCTGAAAGTTTTATAAAATCTTTTCATTTTTTTGGCAATCAAATTCATTTCTTCCTCAATATTTTTCTTCTCATCCTCTTAAACTTTTAAGGTAATACTCTTCTTTTTCTCCTGAATGATACTCTTTCCTTTATCCGGGATTAACTCATGAGACAACAAAGAACCAATCAGATCATCATATGGAAGTTTGGTAAGATCTTTGGTATCACCTAGAATAGTGACTTTTGTTTTCCATTTATCTGTTAATGATCTTAGGAATTTTTCACCATTTCTTCTTCAGTAATATCCTTTCCAAGAGCTTTCAATTGATTTATAATATCAGTAAGCCTGTTATTCAAATCAGTAATAGATTCATCAGCATTCATTTGGAATAATTCATAATCTCTTAACAAGATATTACTTCTAGTTTCTTTCACTTGACTTGTTCCTTCATAAGTAACTTCAAGTTTATTCAAAACTTCTTTTGCCGATTTACATACTGAAACCTTATTGTATTCATTCACATCAATTGCACAATGAAGGAGATTCAGAGCTTTGGCATTGATAGAACACTTCTTCCAATCATTGTCATAAAAAATCACTTTCATACTTATCAACCTCAACATTATGTATCATTTTCTATGAAATAAAAGGACCATTCATAATAACCTTCCAACATTCTACATCAGTAGACTAAATGAAATTCTTTATTCTAGTTTTCAAATATGAATAGTTGGTTCCATTAAATAATGGAGGTCGAGATATTGACTTTCCCTCTGTTAGGTGGAGCTAGCCATGAATCCTCTCTCAAGTTGTTAAACTCAAATTCTTTAGAGAGACTGCTATGATATCAAATATAAGTCTCTAAAGTGTCCAAGAGGGGGAGTGAATTGGACAAAACAAAAATTATAAAAACTATGATTATAAAAATTTTGTTTTGGTTTTCTTAAAGAACTAGCTCACTAACTCAACAACTTTCAGATTATCAGTTTTGTTCTTCTTCAATGCATTAGCTTGACTCCAGAAGATTAACTCAGATTAGTTTGAGAAGTGCAGAAAACAACATATTTCAGAAATATAAAGAGCAAAAACTAAAGAAAACAAACAGATTTATAGTGGTTTAGCTAATTGCCCATATCCACTTTCTTCAAGATCATTCTCTCTTGAAGATTCCAATAAACACAACCAATCTCGATCAGGGTGAGATTAAACCCTTACAAACACTAAATTTTCTTAGTCTAGCAACTAAATATTTTTTATCCCAAAAAAAAGTTATTTGCAAGTTTTGACATGGACCTTGCAACCCAACATCAAGTTTTGTTAAGGAACTTGACAAACCAAAACAGAAATGAAGAAGAATTTTGAAAATCACACTTTGAACATAAAAAACAATTCAACTCAAACTCTCAGAATCATTTCTCTATTTTTTCTTTAGCAGGTGTACTCTCTTAGAGGGTCTTGAACAATGCTTAAGGATTCAGATCAAAATGCACACGTCTCTCCAAGTTTATCTTGTGTTGAGAATCCCACATCGGCTAATTAAAGAAAATAATTACTCCTTATAAAGACTTGGGCAGTTCTTCCCTCTTGAGATACCTTTTGGGGTGGGTTAAGCCCAATCCCAAAAAATTCTAACATGGTATCAGAGCCAGGTTGTTGGGCTGCCCAAGCTAGGCCACCCGCGCAGATGTCCAATCTTGCAAAATTCCACGCACCAGATATTCATTCCTGGGCGTGAGGACTTGGGCAATCCTCCCCTCTTGAGGTACATTTTGGGATGAGTTAGGCCCAAGCCCAAATTCTAACATGGTATCATATCCATGATGTTGGGCAACACGTAGATGATGTCATGCAGAATGCCACGCTCCAGGCCTAAATGATCATCCTGGGCGCGAGGGGATGTGTTGAGAATCCCACATCGGCTAATTAAAGAAAATCCCCTCTTGAGGTACACTTGATAGAAAATCCAGCTTTTCCTTCACTGCTCGTCTTTTATGCTACTGTAGCTACTTTTTCATATCTCATTTTCTCTGCTCTTCTTTTCACTAACAAACATCTGCATTTATAACAAATTTCATGAAATGGTAATAAAATAAATACAAAAAAATAGATCTTATAAAATTATTTTATCTTTATTAACCACTTCAGAATATTCTTTTTTATTCAGCTCACTAATTTTCTTCCATCTAGCATATTGGCAGCTGTAAAGGATATGTACGGGTCCCTTAAATCTCCAACTAAGCATTCGTACTTTGATTCAGTACACATACGTTCTTCTCTCATTTAATAGCTTCACAAATCAACCTATTGTTAGCTTAAGAAATAAGAAAAGTAAAGCTAACCTTTGTTACTCATCAAAACCAATCAGGCTAATGATTCCTTGAACCAACAAATAATAATTGGGGAGAAAAGAAGGGATTTTGAGAGGAGGGGGGAGCTTGCATTTGTTATATGGATTTATTTATTATTATTTTCTAGATTGTGAAGCTCTGAAAATTAATTCCACTATACTTGATGCACAGTGATTGTAAATTCATTTATTTTTCTGCTAGTGTATTTAATCATTGTCATCCTCCCTGCCTCGTACAAATCAAATCCTCTTTGTAAGGTCAAAATTTTAACTTCTTTTCCTAATTATTTTGATTCAGTTGTCAATAGAGGATATGAGATGGGTTGTTTTTCTTCTTTACAATCTCATATGATTTTACCTGATCCCATGTAGAACGCTTTCTCTGCTACTGCTTCACTATGATCTCGTAGTGTTATTTCTTTGCATGAAGATTTGAACACCTCAACTTAATTTTTATTTTTTAAAAAATAATTATAGAGTTACCTACAAATGATTCAGTCGGTAACTCAGTCGGTAAAAATGGGATTTTCTGGGATGCTAGAACCCTTTCTAATGTAGATCCTCTTTGATTGTAGAATTGGATCCAAATCCTTCCCAAGATCACCTCCTTTTGATCGAAGAACCTCTATTGAGGATTTTTAAATTCAAACACTCTAATAGAAAACATATGAGAAACTAAGTCTCGTAAACTCAATAGTGAGAGGCTAAATTCTTTCTTAGATTGATAATTAAAATCTTGAGGGAACAAAGACCTCAAAACCCAAATTATACAACTAGAAGACCTAAAATAAATTGATTCAAAGAAATAAAACTCTATGAATCAACTAATAAAAGGAATTTGAATGATCAATTGAATCCATAGATACTTCAATCAAGGCTTAATTATTCACAATGCTAAGGACATTATCCCTTTAGCAAGCTAATAAGAAGATGAAGAACCCAGGAAGCAACTTGAAATAATTCTCTCATATTTTCAGCAAATTCACCATTGTTGGTTTACATTTGAGTTATAATGAGATATATATAGGCTAAAATTTACCCTAGCTAAACATATAGCCTAATAACCTTAAATTCCCATCTAACCCTTGATTAAAAGTTAAAAAGACAAGCTAAATATAAAAAACTACTCAATTAAAACGCAATAAGTAACCTTCCATCCGAGCCCTACCATCGGCGATAGGTGGTAAATAACAAAGAGCTTGCCAGTAGAAACCTTCCGGTGACAGTAGGGGTAGGGCCTACCGTCGATGGTAGGGTCTTCTCTTCAAGAACTTAGCCAATTTTCAACTCCCAGTTGTTCCTTTGAGTAATTCTTGTTAATTGAACAAATGGAGAATATCTTGGAAGTCTTCCCTTGGCCTTCAAACTTGTTCTTCGAAACTTCTTCTATATAAGCTATCATATAATTATCTTCTTTCCCATTGGAAACTTTAAGTTACTTCATCCGGGCTCTAGTTATTGGTCTAAGCTTTAATTCCTCCAAGGATGCTTGACTCTTCCGATCTACACATCTGCCCCTCCTTTGAAAAGATTCGTCCCCGAATCTTTACCTACATCAAAAGGAGTCAAATAAAAAACATTAAAGGTGGCGCTAATATTGTAATCATTCAGAAGATCAATTCTATAAGCATTATCATTAAGATGTTCTAAAACTTGAAAAGGTCCATTGCCTCGTGCATCAAGCTTGTTCTTGCGTTGAGAAGAAAAACATTCCTTTTGAAGATGACAAACCCAATCACCGGGTTCAAACACAACATGTTTCCTTCCAACATTCCTTGAAGCCACCAATTTCTTGTTCTTGGACACAATAGCTTCATGCACCTTAGAGTCAATTGATATAACAAATTCCAGCTTCTGTTTGCCATCCATACTCACAACATGATCTACCGGCAAAGGAACCAAATCAAATGGAGTTAAAGGATTGAAACCATAAACAACCTCAAAAGGGGAAAATGAAGTAGTAGAATGTTTAGCCCTATTATAAGAAAAGTCAATATGAGGAAGTTGCCCGATGGTCCTATTGACCACCTCCATTTGGCCATCGGTTTGTGGATGGTAAGCTGTAGAATACAATAGTTAGTACCAAGTTTCCTCCACAAAACACGCTAAAAATGACTAAGAAACTTCGTGTCACAGTACAAAACAATGGTTCTAGGAATCTCGTGGAACCGCACTGCCCAAGTAAAGAACAAGCTTGCTACATGGCTAGCATCATGGGTTTTCTTGCAAGGTATAAAGTGGGCCATTTTAGAAAACCTATCTACCACAACGAAGATAGAATCCATTCCCTTAGGATATTTAGGCAAACCAAGAATAAAATCCATAGAAATATCAACCGAAGGAACTTTAGGCACTTCTAAAGGAGTATAGAAACCATGCGGCAAAGAAGCAGATTTAGTCTTACATTCTAAACAATTTCCAATGAATCTTTCAATATCTTTCTTCATATGGGGCCAAAAGAAATGCTCATGCAAGATATCATAAGTTTTAAAAATACCAAAATGTCCCATTGAGCTACCATAATGAGCCTCTTTAACCAATAACAACCTAGAGGAACAAGATAGAATGCACAATCTACTATCATGATAAAGAAAACCATCATTTATGAAATACTTATCATTAGACACAAGCAAGCAATCCTCAAATATTTCTTTAAAATCTAGATCACTAGCATATAAATCCTTAAGCATCTCAAAAGTAAGAATTTGAGCTTGCAAAGTTGAGATAAGAGTGTACCTTCTAGACAATGTATCGGCTACAATGTTTTTTTACCTTTCTTGTATCGAATGATGTATGGAAAGGTTTCAATAAACTCCATCCGTCTTGCATGCCTCTTGTTTAGCTTTTGTTGTCCTTTGAGAAACTTCAAGGACTCATGATCGGTGTGCACCACGAACTCCTTTGGCCACAAATAATGTTGCCAATACTTCAATGTCCTCATTCGTGCATAGAGCTCCTTATCATATGACACGTAATTCAACGCCGCACCGGTCAACTTTTTGCTAAAGTAAGCCAAGGGCCTCTTTCTTACATTAACACTCCTCCAATGCCCATACCAGAGGCATCACATTTTATCTTAAATATTTTCTCAAAGTTAGGTAGTGCAAGTAGAGGTGCACTACTCAACCTTGCCTTAAGCAATTCAAATGCCTCCTCTTGCTTCTCCTCCCATTTGAAACTGATCAACTTCTTGATCACATCTGTCAAAGGACTAGAGATGGTACTAAAATCCTTGATAAATCTTCTATAGAAACTCGCCAAAACGTGGAAGCTCCTCACTTCGGATACATTGTTGGGAGTAGGCCATTTTTTAATTGCTTTGACCTTCTCTTGATCAACTTGAAGTCCTTGAGAGCTCACAACATAACCTAGGAAAGTCACTTTCTCCAAACAAAACTCATATTTCCCAAGGTTAGCATAAAGTTTCTCAGTTTTTAAAACTAATAAACCTTGTTTCAAATTATGCAAATGATCTTCATAAGTTTTCTATAGATCAAGATTTCATCAAAATAGACAACAACAAGTTTACGAATGAAATGTCTCAACACATGATGCATAAATCTCATGAATTTCTAGGAGCATTAGTTAATCCAAAAGGCATAACTAACCACTCATAGAGGCCAAAATTAATTTTGAAAGCTGTTTTCCACTCATTCCCTTCCTTTATTCTAATTTAATGGTAACCCGATTTCAAGTCAATTTTAGAAAAGATTTTTGAACCATGCAACTCATAAAGTAAATCATCTAATCTAGGAATAGGATGCATATAAAGTAATATTATTGACAGCTCTACAATCTACATACACACGCCACGTACCATCTTTCTATGGGACTAGCAACACGGGAACGGCACAAGTGCTCAAGCTTTCTCGCACATACCCTTTGGAGAAGAACTCCCAACTTATCTCCTTAGCTCCTTAGTGTCTTCGGGAGAACTCCTATAGGCCAGTCTATTTGGCAACACCGCTCTAGGCACCAAATCAATTTGATGCTCAATTCCTCTCAATGGAGGAAGTCCACCGGAGAACTCTTCGAGGAACACATCCTTGTATTCTTCAATAATCTTCACTATGGAATTAGACAAAGAATATAAATGATTATTGGTAGAGACAAAAGTACTTTTACAATAGAGAAGTAAAATCATCTCTTCTTTTTCAATGGCTTCTATGATCTCACTCTCTTTTGTATCGAAGTAACGCTTTTCTCTCTTTCCCATAACATTCTTTTGATCACTCATTTTCTTGTCTTTACTCACTTTTTCCTCTCTAGTCTTTTTACTTTTCTTTCATAAACTCTTTTTCACTCTTCAGTGCTCTTTTCTTTTGCTCATTCACTAGTCTCTCTTTTTCTCTCATCTTCTTTTTCTCTTCAAAGACTTGACTAGGAGTCAAGGGATTTAACATGAAATTTTTCCCAACCTTTTCAAAAGTGTAGGTGTTCTTCACACCATCATGAATAGCCTTTCTATCATGTTGCCGAGGACGCCCCAAGAACACATGCCCGCTTGCATATGAACTACATCACAAAGAATTTCATATTGATAGTACCCCCTTAGTAAGAGGAACTAGCACTTGTTTATTAACTTTCACTTCCCCACTATCATTTAACCAATGAAGTTTATAGGGCCTAGGATGCTTAAGAAGAGGTAAATTCAATTTCTCAACAAGATATGTACGAGCCACATTGGTGCAACTACAACTATCTATGATAATGTTAGCAATTTTACCATTGATAACTGCATTTTTGTCTATATTTTCTATATGTTAATTTATTGTTTTTGGTGTTTTTAATATGTAAAAGTATATATTTGGGCTAAATATTTCTTATTCATGTCTAGGTACACTTTAGAAGTAGAAACGATAAAAAGAAACAAAAACAGACGAAAACAACGAAAATAAAAGCCACCGGTGAAGCAGTATCACCTACCGTAGATGGCAAGGCAACCTACCATTGATGGTAGGCACCGAGGATGGCTGAGTAATGTATAACCCGAGACCTACCATGGAAGATAGGCCTCATCCTACTGTAGGTGGTAGGTAGGCTGGCAAGGGGGCAATTCCAATCCTCTTCAAATTCAATTTCTTAATTCTAATTCAACTTTAGCTTGGATTTCTTGTATTTTTACCTCTTTATATAGGGCTTTTATGCAGCTATTATAGGAGTCAATTTAGATATAATTTAGGTAGTTTAATAGAAAATTACTTTAGATTAGATTTTAGATTAGGAGTAGATTAATTAAATTAGATTAGTTAAACACTCTTTAAATTTCCAGCTTTTATATTTTCTTTAGTTATAGAATTTCAAGTTTTGTGAAAGATTTAGTTGCTTGGATTCAAGAATTGAAGGCTTTGATTCAAGATTTCGATCTTCGACTTGGTGACTCGAGAGACCATCTTAGAAGACTTTCATGATTCAATTTCGGCTTCAAGACTTAATCCTAAGCTATCTTTTCCTTTTCCTTATTATTGAATTCTTTTTTATTTATTTTTAGTTTTTATTAATATGAATAGTGAGTAGTTTTTCTTGTTTGGATTTGGGTTGAACCCTAGTTCTTGATTATGAAGTTATTGGTTTGATTTCTTGATTTCGATGCTTATTTTAATTTAAGTTGTCTTCCAATTACGTTTCTTGTTAGTTTAATTGTCACGATATTAGATTTTATCCGCAAGGTTGTTTGGAATTAAAAAAGAAAGAACAATCTAGGGCAACCGATTGGGGATTAATGGGCCAATTGACTAGAGATACGCTATTGCACTTTTATAACTTTTAGATCACTAAGTTTATTGCACTCATAATTTGTTACGGAGAAAAGAGATTTTCCTCTAAGGGTTAGTGAGTAGGGTGGCTTTCATCCTAGAGATAAGTATTGCCCGACTTTTGAGTGATGACCCAACTTAATTAATTCAAACATCTTTTGCATTAAAGTTTTTCCAATTGAGCTTATAACAAGGATTAGGGGGATTCCACCAAACCAAAATATTGTTTTTATTAATCTTTTAAAATCACATTATTATTGCTTTCTTTTAATTACTTTTAATATTTTCAAGTTCTTCTCAACGACAACCTTTTTATTCGGCCAAACATTAGAGACACTAGTAGTACTTGAACCTTCGTCCGTCCCTGAGAGATTCGATACTCGGTTTGAACTCACCTCTACTTTGTTAGGTCCACTTGTCTAACATTGTAGTGATTAGAATTCCCTGTTTTTATTACTTGTTTTTACACACATCAACCTCCTACTAAGCATTTAGTGTGAAAGATGTTTTCCATTTGGACACTTGCTTCTTCCTCCAAGACTCCAAGACAAAGCTCTGATAGTCACCAAGCTCATTCCCTTTTCATTGGATTCAAAAGAGTTAATCTCTTGATCTTCATTGCCTTATACCTTGTCGATAAAATCATCATCATCCCTTTCAATCCAACCATTCAATTCTTCATTAAACATCAAGGTTCTCTAGGTAGGACAATTTATAAAAATATGGCCTACACCATTGCACTTGAAACACCGTGTTGGATTGGTGATCAACTTTCTTTTTTCTTCCACCTTAGGTTTAGAATGATCGTTGAATGCCACCTTAGGTGTATCTTCTTTCTTTGGCCAACTTTTGTAAGTTGATGCTTGAGTTTTAGGCACAGCACTCCTTGAAGAAGGTAGATTACTTTTAAATAAACCAATCCCCTTTCATTGATTCTCAATCTTGGTAGCCAAATGACACATGTCTTCATAAGTGGTATAAGGATATAATACTAATTGATTAGCAATGTCCCTATTAAGACCACTTAGAAATCTTGCGATTAAAGCCTTTTTATCTTCCTCCAAGCTCAATCTCAAAGTGTATGATTTCATTTCTTGTCTATACTCTTCAACACTTTTATTGCCTTGCTTGAGAGCCATCAACTTGTAATAAAGCTCTCTATAATAATGCTTCGACAAAAATCTCTTTTTCATGATTGTCTTCGATTCCGCCCAAGTCTCTACAGTTTGTCTTTCATTTCTCATCCTTTGAGTGACAATTCTCTCCCACCAATGAAGATCATAACACAAAAATTCGGCTATGACTAGCTTCACCTTGACAATGTCACTATAGTTCCTTACCATGAATAAGTTCTCCATTTGACGTTTCCAATCCAGGAACACATTTGGATAACTTTCACCTTTGAAGCTTGGTACCTTCCACTTGATTTTGTCTAAAGCCTTATCACCTTGCTGATTACCATAGTAGCCACCACGGTTTGCTTGGCCAACATTAGGATTATCTCCATAATCTTCACATAAATTATCTTCATACTATGCTTCATGTCTTGGAACCTCTTCATGGGGTCTATAATATCATCTTCCACCTTGTCCTCCCCTTCTTCCACCTCTTGCTTGTAATATAATGTATAGTGGAAGATCCAGGCAAAAGGAAGTGATCTTTCTCTAGTCATATGCCATTCAAATGGCTATTCTTTCAGCGAGTGTGGGTTCTACCGCTGCGCACCTGTCCTCTTTCTTTAGTGAGAAAGTCTTACTCGAAAGAGTTCCACATCTAAAAAACACGAAACAAAGCCCATATTCTTCCTAACCCTTTATTCTGAGCATCTAGGATATTGAATAAAGAGACGACTGAGAGGGGACTTTACCTGCTTGCATTCATTATCCCCATCCCCCCTGGAAGATACTGTACTACTCGGGGTAAGAGATCATAAGTAGATGCGCCTGAACGTATTATTTTACTGGGCTAAGACTCATTCATCAATAAAAGTCTCGTTGGGTCAAATACAATGAGTGCTTATTCTTAGGGAAAGTCAGAATGAAAGACATAAAGTGGAATCCGATAATCCTACTGCTACTAAGACTATTCCTCTTAGGGCTAAGAGTTCAAGCGCCGCGTAACGGGGGTTGTCAGCGTAACAGCTGGTGCTCTAATATGAGCTGAGAAATAGGAACTGCACTTGTACTTTATTTATTTAAATATATTCCCCTCAGTAGAGCTGGAGTTGAATTGGGGAAATTAAAGCTAGAAAAAATCACAATAGGCAATATGTCAGCCTTTTGGTCTTCCTTGAAACCCACCTTCATGAAATGGATAAGGGTTGTACGCCGACATGTCATGGTATCCTTGAGTATACATATTATCATAGGGTCTTTGATGATGAGGTGAATTAACTCCTCCAGAATTATCCCTAATCCCTTGATCCATTGATGCACCATTCTTGCCCTTCTTAAGATCTTCAATATTCTACTAATCTTTTAATAGATTGTCGCATTAACCTTAAAGTCTCATTTAGATTCATTCTGGAAGGATCACTTGTACCTTCTTGATGAGAATGGGTGGGCAAATGACCTTCCGTAGACATTTTAAAAACCAACAAAATTAACAAAGAGAAATAAAGGACCTCCCAATTCACTCTCTAAGTGTTTACACTCTTTGATGATCACTCTAGCACTAGTGTATAACTCTCTTTGTTGGCTTTTATCAATATAAACTCACATGCTTGCCTTTTTCAAACACTCAACACTCAATCCTCTATAATATCCTTCAACCTCTTAACCAACTCAAACCAAGAGCAACAATCCCAAGCAAATAAATCAATCAATGCACTTAGTTGGATAATTGTTCAATGAAGCAAAATATCAAATACTTGAGATATAGGAATTTCAAAGAATGCAATCTATGGAATTGAGCCAACAAACAAGATTGATCATCCACAAAGACTAGAGACACACAAGGAAACAACTAAAATTCAAAAACAAAGCAACTCAAAACAATTAGACTAAACAAATAACAAAAAGAGTAAAGAAAATTTTCCAGAAAAACATAGTATGACGAAAACCTTTTACTAAAATGATGATATCTTAAAATCTACGAATCCAAATCAGATGAAAAAGATTCAAGAAGATTCTTCACTTGATGAGAATGAATTTAAGCAAAAGTTTCATTCGAATTAAATCAGTATAACATAAGATATGCGAAATTAATTCACACTTTTTCTGCAATCACAACTCCGAAACACATTTCACAAATCAGTCCAATTGACCAATCAATTGATCTCCAAATTGAATAAACTTATTTAATTTAAATTATAACTCAAAGGAGAACATCTCCATCACAAAAAATCAAGCAATTTTTCAATTAATCAATTAAAGTTTCAATTGATTTTTGGACCCATTTTTCTGTACTTAGTTTTTGCATGATCTTCATGGGAATTTTATAGATCATCAAGTACTATTTCTTTTCATGAATTTCAATGAATTAAAATAACTTACAACTCAAATTGACCTTCAATTGGAGGTTACTCTGATACCACTTTGATGTAGATCCTCTTTTGATTGTAGAACTGGATCCAAATCCTTCCTAAGATCACCTCCTTTTTCGATTGAGGAATCTCTATTGAGGATTTTTAAATTCAAACACTCCAATAGAAAACCTATGAGGAACTAAGTCTCATAAACCCAATATTGAGGGATAAATTCTTTCCTAGATTGACAATTAGAACCTTGAGGGAACAAAGACCTCAAAACCTAAATTACACAACTAGAAGACCTAAATTCAATTGTTCAAAGAAAGTAAACTCTATAACTCAACTAATGATAGGAATTTGAATGATCAAATGAATCCATAGATACTTCAATCTAAAGCTCAATTGTTCACAATTCTAAGGACATTAACTCTTTAGAAACCTAGTCTAAGAAGATGAAGAACCCAAGAAGCAATTTAGAATAATTCTTTCATATTTTCAGCAAATTCATCATTGCTGGTTTACATTTGAGTTATAATGAGATATTTATAGGCTAAACTTTACCCTAGCTAAACCTATAGTCTAATAGCCTTAAATTCCCATTTAACCCTTGATTAAAAGTTAAAAAGACAAACAAAATATTAAAAGCTACTCAATTAAAACGCATTAAGTAACCTTCCAACCGAGCCCTACCGTCGATAATAAGGGGAACTTACTGTCGGCAGTAGGTAGGTGAATAACAAAGAGCTTGCCGGTAGAAGCCTACCGGCGATGGTAAAGGTACGGCCTACCATCGACGGTAGGGTCTTCTCTTCAAACACAGCCAATTTTGAACTTTTCTTCAAACACTTAGCCAATTTTCAACTCCGAATTGTTCCTTTGAGTAATTTCTGTTAATTGAACAAATGGAGAACATCTTAGAAGTCTTCCCTTGGCCTTCAAACTCTTCAAACTTTTTCTTTAAAACTTCTTCCATATAAGCTATCATGTCATTATCTTCTTTCCCATTGGAAGCATTAAGTTTCTTCATCCGAGTTCTAGTGATTGGTCCAAGCTTTAATTCCTCCATGGATGTGTGATTCTTCCGATCTACATCACTTTCCCCCTTTCCCCTTTTCGTCTATGCGTCTGTTTTTTATTTCATTTTTCCATTTTATTTGCTTTGTCTTTGGCTATTTGGGCCTTGTACTCTATTTTTGATACTTTGATCATGACGGAAATATGTAATTGATTGCTAACTTTTGGGAAATCAGCTATGGGTTGTTATGTTATTATGGAAGGGAAAAGGCTGTTATTTTTTAGAATCATTTTCATAAACAGTATGCTTGTGATCGTTGCTCAAGTTTTTTTTATAACCATGTGGGACTCTCAAGCATTACTTAAAAAGAACGGTTATCCTGTATTACTTGATAGTAGTCTGCATATGATGTTATTATAACCTATTCTTGTGATCAAGAGTGTTGTGTTGTTAGTAAGACTTCTTTATTGTATGCCATTTGGATTTATTTATTTATTTCCTTTTAAGGACATTCTTTGTAATATAACCATATTTTGTACTTTTGAACAATTTGTACATTTATGATGGATGGAGGTTAAATTATTGAAACCCTTTTGCTCTTATTGCTCAATTTAGAAGTAGCCCTATATCTAACATAGGAATTAGGAAACACCAAATTATGCGAAAAATAAGTGTTATAAAAATCGAATTTCAAAAAAAATAAATAATAATAAGAAAATTTTATATTTGATATTTCAATTCTTTGTTTTAGGTTTATTTTTCAAGACTTAAAGCATCGTCGCTTACCGATCGATATATAGAGGTATGCAGTATACAACATTTTGAACCTTTTTCTTTATTATGGGGGAGCCCAGACTCTTAAATATATAATTTTCGTTTTATTATGAATGAATTGGTGTCTTATGTGGGAGCCCTGACTCTTAAAACTTTGTTAGATTTGTTGTTGTTGTTTTTTTTTTTTGTGTGTCTTTATGAGGGACCCCGAACTCTTAAACTATTGATTATTTGTCTTTATGGGGGAGCTCAGACTCTTAAACTTTGTTAGATTTCTTTTTGTTTGTGTGGTTATTGTCTGGTATGGCCATTGCGCCGAAGAATTGTTCATTTTATAGGGGAAACTCTGTCAAAATTTCTGTAACATTTGAATTTTAAAGTCTTTATTGTTAAATTCTTAAGGTTGGTTAATTAGTTTTGGAAAGTTTTGGAAAACATATTTGATGTATGTTTGCATAGTACTCAAATGATTATAGAATTTTTTAACCTCTTAATCTATAAGTTTAAACATAAAATTCTTAATAAAACTCTTAAATTCTTAATCTCTAAGACATTCGGATTTATTTCTAATGGAGAAATGATTATAGAATTTATTAACCTCTTAATCTATAAGTTTAATCTTAAAACTCTTAAAATCTTAATCTCTAAGGATTTGTAATACTTAAATGATTAGAAAAGTATTTAAACTCTTAAAAATAAAACTCTTAAACTATAAATATTTCACAAAACACATGTAAATACCTTAAATGTAAGACTTAATAAAGAATGAGTTCTAATTTTGGACTCTTCATCTGTAAGTGTCATACTTATAAAATTTTATATTAAAATATGTGTTTTGTTTTGTAAAGTTATGGAGGAGGGTCGTAGTTGGATGTATAGAAGAACTGTACTTGGAGTTATGGGGATTAGTAATGAGTTTCAACTAGTTGTGAATCGGTTTGTGAATTGGTGTCTAAATTACAGTCTTGGTATAGGTAACGATTTATGGTGTCCGTGTACGAAGTGCAAGAACTTAAATTATCTTAAAGAGGATGATGTGAAGTTGCATCTTTATAAATTAGCATTTTTACCTAATTATCATAATTGGACTGCAAATGGAGAAATGTCGGTGGGGTTACTGACTGATTAGTGGGGAAGGTAGTGTTACAAGAAATTTTGAAAGCAACACTTTGCCGTGAGGGTATTTTTTATGCCGATGGTCTGAATTTTGAACTCAATGCAACGTTTATGAGGAGGCACCTAATCCTAAAGCTCCACAGTTTTATGACATGCTAAAATATGTTGTTACATTGTTATATAAAGTGTGTACGAAGTATTCACAATTGTCCGTGATGGCAAGGTTGTTGAACATAAAGTCATAGAACATGTCTGAAAAGTGCTTGATTAAAGAGCACAATTCTTTAAGGATGTACTCCTTGAAGGAAATAAGGCGTTGAATGATTGGTACCAGACGAAAAAATTAATGTCTAGTTTAATATGCCGATGTAAAAGATTGATGTATGTTTAAATGAATGTATGTTGTATTGGAAAGAGAATGCCCAAACACGTCAGTACAAGTTTTGTGGCCATGATCAGTTATATGCAAAGAAAGAAAAATAAGAAGAAGGCCAAAGACATTATGCACAAGAAGATATATTATTTTCTGCTAACGACAAGATTGCAGAGGTTGTATGCTTCTCAAAGAATGGCTGAGCATATGAGATGGCACTAAAAAATCGTTCCTAAGACAGATATGATGAGTCATCCTAGGGATGGAGAAGCTTGGAAACATTTTGATAGTACTCATCCTGAGTTTGCTTCTGAAGTAAGGAATGTAAGACATGGACTGTGTACTGATGGTTTCTCACCTTTGGGGATGTCTGGAAAGCAGTATTCTTCTTGGTCAGTGATTGTTATGCCATACAACTACCTCCCTAGATGTGCTTAAAAACTCTGGTAATATTCTTGACTTATATTATCAGAATCCAAAATATAAGTTAGATGTTTACTTGCAACCGTTGATAGAAGAATTGAACCAATTATGGTTGCATGGGGTTAACACATACGATATTTCGAAAAAAAAATAACTTTAATATGAGAGTTTCCCTTCTATTGGAATATTAGTGACTTTCCTTCGTATGGGATGTTGTTCGGTTGGAGTCCTGCTGGCGCATTGGCTTGTCCTTATTGTATGGAAGAAACAAAGTCATTTAGACTACAAAGTGGGGGAAAGCAATCTTGGTTTGATTGTCATTGCTGCTTTCTGCCTTCCAATCATCCATTTATGAGGGATTTGAGATGTTTTAAGAAGGGGAGAGGAGAAGATCTGTGATACACCCAACCCCTCCACTAGGTTAACTGTGTCTCAGTAGGGTATGTACGTGCCTCTCAGCACTAAACTACAAGTCCAAAAAAAACCAAAGTAAAACCTAGGGCAATACTTAGAAGTATATACATATAATATACAGCGGAAAGCTAAGTAAACTGAAAACTAAAAGAACGCTAATTGCATAAGGTTCAAGGTATCTTATTATGAAACTTCTAATATAGGGATAAAATATTTTACAAAACCAAAACCACCCGAAGAAGAAAAATGAGTGGAAACATGAGTTGGCTAGTATCTAGTGGCTCTTCTAGGCGGGCAGCTGTGTGACAACACTACAGAGAAAGCGGCTGCGAGGATTTCAAAGGAAAGGTAACCGTACCCGTATAAACGGTTCGAGCATAAAAACAATTAACAAATACACATGCCCTTCCGGAAAAGATCTGATCCAAAAACTTTATTCCTAAAACTTCAACAGCTTACTGTGTCTCTGATCGTCCTAAGTCAACTGAAAACAAAACATGATACAGGAAGACATGAGCGCGAATGCTCAGTGAGTCCACGTGTGTGTGCTTTAGTGATTTCTTTAAAATAATAATGATGTAGTTTTACGAAAACATTTCATGCAATGTTATAGAAAAACATTTTTCTTTTGTTGCTTTAACAACAATGATACTTGAACCTGCATGAGGGGTTCGAACGCAACTGGGAAGTCTGAGCAAATCAAGACACATCAGTGCAGCTTCTACACCCGAATTCAAAAGAACATGTAATGCAACAGCAGGATCCCATAGTGAGGTCATCGGAAACAAGTTCCAGCATCTCGTAGTCAATACCAGCCAAACATCTTATGAACGCTCGATTCCATAACCACTGCACTCTCCATTCACATAAAACCAGGCTACAGATCCTGGGGCACCTACCAAGTTTGCCCTGAGACCAACGTTAGTTTCAAGTCCCTCCTAACTCTCCACAAGGCGGCTATCCCACCGTAGAGCATGATGCGATGTCTGACGTAAATATCTATTGGGCCAATCCCACTACAGTACTATGCCCCCTCTCTCAAGTGGATCCACCATCAGAGTCAGAAAATGTCCACGTCATCGGAAGAGGCCCTAGTACGGGAGACTAGCCACGTACATTGTAATCCTCTGACATTTCCAAACACACGATTAGAATTAGAACTTTATCCCTGGTCAGAATGGGGTTTTCATATTTATATATATATATATATATTTACAAGCCAAAAGGCCACTTGCTCGGCCATCAAAACAGATTCAAGTCATAAATACTTTAGAATAGCCAAAATCCCTATCTGCCAGTCAACTCATGCTTATGCAGATTTTACAAATATGCCAGGTCTATGTTCATGCACATCAAATCGTGTAACTATTCAATATTAGAGCGTCTCCAATCCAAAGAAAAATTTTCAGAAAGCTTGTGTACGATACTAATTTCATTTACAACAGTAATAACTCTTTTTCAAACCATTATACTTTGTTTTTAAAAATAAAAAAAAAAAAAAAAAAAAAAGGGAGCACCACTCCTATGCTTTCCTCAAGAACATGGCAACATATTGTGGAGAACATCTCCAATTAATGAACATGCTAAGTTATATCATTCCGAAAGCAGTAAATATTTTATGGTAAGTTTAGAAGTTATATTTATATAACCAGCATTTGAGACAAAATATTAGAATGAGGTTTGTGGACTCACCTGAATGCAGATCTCACGTTATGATCCTACAAACATAGTAATAAAAATACTTAATATTTAATTAAGTAACAAACAAATAATCATATTCTCTAAATAATATACCCTCTTAAGAAACCATAATTAACTATATACTAAAATCCATTTAAAACATTTAAATCCTAAAAAAATCACAAACCTAAACTATATATATATATAATCTAACTAACAGAAAATGAAAAAGAAAGCAAACCACTAACTTTATTTGAGAAGGTTACTATTGTTGGAAACCGTAGGCAAAAACAAAATAAAATAAAACTACGAAATCCATCAACAGGATCTGCACATACTAGAAAAATCGATTGGATAGAAATTACCTCAATGTTTTGATTGTTCGATGTGGAGGCGCTGCTGTTTACGCTTCGCCCTCTATTGCTATCCACGCGACGAACTCCTCTGCAAGCGATTGGGATGCTAGCCCCTTCTGTGTTCTGAAACCTGTTCAGAATTGATCTTGACTATTTGGTAAAATGTCGTATTTCAGAGAGAGGAGGCTAGATACTATATCGCCGTTCTAGGGTTTAGGGTTTTGTTTTCCTTTAATCAGATAAAGGACGGCTGCCAAGAAAAGGTTAACATAACCTTTTATAGCTGTCAATATCAAAACCCTAACTATCATCTAATGACAGTTTAATCTCGTCCGTCCATTCCTATAATCATCCACGGTTGGATGAGTAATATTAAGTAATTTATTTCATTTATTCGATTAAATAAAACTAATTACTTATTAACTTACCAGAAAATACAATATGGAATCTGATTACCCTTTTGTATACGTTCAACGAATCTGGACACAATCTAGATTCATTGTACGTGGACATTATGCTCATAAGATCGTCTATGCGTGTGACCCTGTAGGTTCACTTAACGTTAGCAGTGAATGAAAAATGTCCTAGACATTTATTCACAGAACATAAGCGGCCTCTAGCAAGACATTATGCTTACCCAAGTTAAGTAAATGCAGTAATAACCTAGCATCAGATTTAATATTTAGTCCTTTTGTCACACGATATCCTAATTAAGAATAAGGCATGGACAAAGTCATCCTTATAAAACTTAATTAACCATTTACTTAATCACCAGGCAAACTGTTCCAACAATATTAATAATACTTTATTAATACTTATTTGAGCATGGCCATGCATATTTTCCAGTCTTCCTTATCAAAGGGCCCATGGATATCTCTCTCTAAAAAGAGAGGGACAAATCCCTTTCACTATCTCCAATATTCAAGCCATGACAAGAAAATAAGTTAACCAATAGTCATAATAATCACCTAATTAAAAGTGATGTTTGACTATGTCAAAACATATTTTCTCCCCATGCAAGAAACATTAGAAACATTAGGTCAAAGGACACCAAATATAAAACTGAGAAGAAATACTTATAACTTAAACCCATGCAATATTTCTTCTTCACTTTGGGTCATGTCCAATACAATATTCTCAATATGTATTTATGAATTAATTTTATATCTCATATTCATGATCAGTAAAACTTGACCATCAATCAACTTCACACTAGTTTACAAGATGTAATAAACTAGGGACAAATAAGAATAGTATTTTATTAGCTATAAGGGTTTTACTATCAAGTCACATACTTCATGACCAAGAGCATAAAATACAATTCAAAATACATGCTTCATAAATTACAAACGTGAGTCAATTGGTCTCAGGGCATATACTAACAACTATGGCTGCCGAAACCAAACAAAACTTAAAAAAATGGCCTTTATGGCCTATATATATAAGGGGTAATGGCGGTTGTGAGCCAAAAGAAGAAAAAAAAATAAGGTGGTGGTGATGGGTGGACAATGGAGGTGGCAGTCATTTCCTTAATTGATAAGTTATTTTTTTTACTCACTACTTTAAAACCTTATATGGGAATATTAAGTACTTAAATTTCTAAAAACACATGCTAGGTATTCTAAAAAAATCCTACTTAAAGACACTTATAAACCCCACTAATAAAAGCTCAATGTATTAAAGTTCTATTCTCATTCCTAAGTATCTATAAAATACCACTAAGTGTTAAAAACAATACACTCCACTACATCAGACCCCAAACTCTACTTTCATAATGAGCAATTTTAGAGTCATGCAAAGTGCTTACTGGGTGAGGCGTTATATTCTACTCTCCTTAAAAAGAACTTTTGTCCTCAAAATTCAATAGTCACATACCTATAAGATCTGGACACTTCTTCTTTAGGTATTCCTCCGTCTCCCAGGTTGCCTCTTCAAGTCCATGATGCCTCTATATAACTTTATACATTGGAATCTATCTCCCACGTAACTCTTTTATGCTTCATCCCACAATCTCAGTTGGTTTTTCTTCTTATGACAGATCGTCTCGTAACTCCAATTGGTCATTGTTGAGAACATGATCAGGTGCAGGATGGTACTTCTTCTATTGTGATACATGAAATACGTCATGTATACCTATCAACTCACTCGACAAGGTTAGCCGATATGCCACTTTACCAACCCTATCAATAACCTCAAATGGTCCGATATGTCGGGGGCTTAACTTTCCTCTCCTCAGATATCTAAGCTTTCCACGATGAGGCTAAGTTTTAATAAAACTCGATCTCCTGCACTAAACTTCATATCCCTCCTTCGGTTATCTTCATAGCTCTTCTGTCTACTTTTAGCTGTCTGCAGCCGATCTTGAATTATCTTAACTTGTTTCTGCATCTCCTCCCAATGAGATCGAACTCCGACCTCATCCCAATACAAGGGGTGTTCTGAATTTTCTACCATACAATGCTTCAAATGGTACCATCCCTATCGAGCAGTGGTAGTTGTTATTATAAGCAAACTCAAAGCAAGCAAGATTGTCAACCCACTTGTTCTCAAAATCTAAGGCGCAAGCTCTCAACATATCCTCTAGGGTTTGAATTATTCTCTCGGACTATTCATCAGTCTAAGGGTGTGTCGTGGTGCTATAACTTAGATTGGTCCCCGTAGCTGCCTTGAACTTAGGCTAAAACCTTGAAGTAAACATTGGATCTCGGTCTGATACAATATCAATGGGTACTCCATGAAGTATTACAATTTCTTCTACATAAATCTGCCCTAACTTGTCCAAAGAGCATGTCATATTAATACAATAAAATGCGCCACTTTCGTTAGTCGGTCAACGATTACCCGGATGGCATTCTTATATCCTTTGGTCCGAGGCAGTCCTGTAACAAAGTCTATTGTCACATGATCCCATTTCCATTTAATAATAGGTAGCGGTTGCAGTAGTCCTGCTGACTTTTGATGCTCCGCTTTAACCCTTTAACACGTAAGAGAGGCTGCCACATATTCCGCAATCTCTCTTTTCATTCCATTCCGCCAAAAGTTTTTCTTTAAATCTTTATGCATCTTATTTTCTCTAGGATGAATAGAATACTTACTCCTATGTGCTTCTTCTAGTATTCTATGCTTAAGCTCATTTTCATCGGGTATACATAACCAATTCCGAAAGTACAAGCTCTCATCAGCTTTTAATATACGAAAATCCTCCAATTTCTTGGCTTTCACACAGCTTTTAAACTCCTGGAATTCCTTATTACTCTTTTGGGCACTTTTAATATCTTGGTGTAGGGTGGACGTTAAGCTAGGACTTGATATCTTTACTTTTCTACTCAATGTATCTGCCACTACATTCAACTTTCCCGGATGGTAGTTAATTGGGCATCGATATTCCTCCAGTAGCTCCATCCATCGATGTTGTCTCATGTTCAAGTCCTTCTGAGAAAATAGGTATTTTAAGCTTTTATGTTCGGTAAAGATCTCATACTTGGCTCTATACAAGTAGTGTCGCCACTTCTTAAGCGCAAAAGGTGGCTGCTAATTCTAAATCGTGTGTTGGATAATTTCGTTCATGATCCTTCAACTTCCTCGAAATATAAGTTATAACCTTCCTGTCTTGCATCAACACGGCTCCTAGGCCTTTCCCTGAAGCATCTGTGTACAGGGAAAATTCTTTGTTCGGATCGGGTAATGTTAACACTGGTGCCGAAGTCAGTCGATTTTTTAATTCCTGGAAAATCCTCTCACACTTCTCCGTCCATTCATAGTTGGTTGCTTTTCTGGTTAATTGTGTTAAAGGTCCAGCAATTCTAGAAAAGTCTTTTATGAACCTCCTATAGTATCCCGCCATACCCAAGAAACTACGTACTTCGGTTGATGTTTTAGGTTGCGCCCAATAGGTCACTGCTTCTACCTTCGCCAGATCTACTAAGATCCCTTCCTGAGTAATGACATGTCCCAAGAAAGTTACTTAACTCATCCAAAACTCACATTTGCTGAACTTAGCATAAAGCTTATGCTCCCGTAAGGTTTGAAACACTTTTCGAAGATATTGTTCATGAGCTTCAGGCTTGGGCAAATAAACAAGGATATCGTCAATAAAAACCACCACAAACTTATCTAGGTAAAGACAAAAGACTCTATCATCAAGTCTATGAATGTCACAGGTGCATTAGTTAATCCAAATGGCATAACAACAAACTCATAGTGCCCATATCGTGTGTTGAAAGCCATTATCGGAATATCTCTTTCTCTCATCCTGACTTGATAATACCCCTGTCTTAGGTCCAATTTAGAAAAGCATCCTACTTCTCGAAGTTGATCAAATAACTCATCAATAAGTGAAAGTGAGTATTTGTTCTTGACTCTCACACTATTTAGTCCTCTATAATCTATACACATCCGGAGGGTTCCATCCTTCTTCCTTACAAATAAAACCTGCATACCCCAAGGAGATGTACTCGGATGGATGTATCCTTGCTGCAACAATTCTTGTAGTTGCTTTTTCAACTCTATTAACTCTTCTTGTGCCATCCGATATGAGGTTCGAGATATTGGTTTACCACCGAGTACCAATTCTATACTGAACTCTACTTCCCGATCTGGGGGCAACGTCGTTAACTCCTCAAGAAAAACGTCTACAAACTCCTTCACCACGGGTATTGTTTCTAATTTTACCTCTTCCTTAAGCTTGTTGAGTAAATATACTAGATACCCTTGATATCATTTCCATAACAACTTTCTGGCTTTCATGCCAGACAAAAAGGGATTCTTCCGTTTTGTTAACTTCCCTTGGAATACAAGGATTAGCACACTCGGTCGGCTAAACTTTAACTAACTTCCGTCAATAGTCTACTTGAGTATAATATCTAGACAACCAGTTCATCCCAAGTATCACGTCATAACCCTTAAATGGTAAGGCAATCAAGTCACCGGATAAAATCACACTCTCGACATAGATGTCACAATCTGGGTACGTCACCTCAATTATCTTACTCACGCCTATAGGAGTACTTACTATCAACTGATAATGCATGAGAATAGAAAGTACAGGAATATGTTTTACAAAATGCATGCTTACAAAGGAATACGTAGCTCCAGGATCAATAAGTACTCTTGTTGGGTGAGAATAGATTTGAATTGTACCTTCAACTACATCTGCTTCAGTGTCCAGGGGCAGTCCATCCAATGCATAAACTTTTGCCTTCACTGTGGATTATTATTCCTCTCTCCTGTTGCTCCTCTCATAATCGGGGGTCAGCCAGCTCTTTTGGACGTCTACAAAGGTGCTCGTTGCGTCCCAAGGCACTGTTCCCTTATATGTCCTGGTTTTCCATACTGGAAACATAATCTTAACTTCCGACAACACATTTCTGCCACATGTCCACTTCGTCTGTAGTATGTACATACTCCATGGACCCCTCCCAGTGTTAGGATTTGTCGGCCTCCATTTCCGGTCCTTTGCTCGCCACGGGGCCTCTTAGAATCTCAAGTTTCCATGGCCCTTGTCCAGGACGTTTATATGGGGGTGTAGTTGGGCCGGTGGCTGCTTTCCTCTGTATAACCTCTTGATCAGCCATCTCTATCCATGTGGCGGTTTCCACTGCTGCCGCGAATCCCATCAATGGTAAAGGAGCTAAAGCTCATTACAGCTCAACCCTTAATCCTTTCACAAACTATTGCATCTTGTTTTCGTCAGTGTCTATCAACCTTAGACAATACTTAGCCAACCTGTTGAATTTTCCCGTGTACTGCACAACTGTTAGATTACCCTGCCTTAATTGTTGAAACTCGTCCTCTCATTGCTCGTAAACCCAACCAGGTATGTACTCTTTCTTGAACTCTTCTTGAAAATTGTGCCAAGTTCATGGTTGGTCCTTAAGTGCACGAGCTTCGGAAGCTCTAAGCCACCAAATCTTTCGCCATAAATCGAAGTCTAAAAGCTGCAAACGTTACTCTCAGGGCATCTTCGTACTTAAGGGTATCATAAATATCGTTCAGCTGTTCAAGGGACAATTTAACTTTGAACTCCTGTTCAACTTCCTCATAGAACTCTAGGGGTCAGAACTTCAGAAATCGCTCCAATGCTTCATCTGCTCCAATGGCCAGTACTCGTTCGTTCCTCCTAGTGGCCATTGAAGCTTCTAACAACTCTATCATCTTTACTGTAAAATCCTCGATTATCTTGTGCGTAGCTTATCCTGGACGAGGTGTGGCCTCTCTTATGGGTTCACATTGTTTGTTCTGAGAACCTTCAAATATAGCCTCATCCACATGATTAGGAGATCGTGAACCCAACATATTCCTAAACAACTAGAAAGTTCCAACACTAATAAACCTCTAAGTTTGTTGATACTCCATAACATGCAAATATAAACTCATCATAGGCACAAACATCAATACTATATATAAATATATATATAACTCAAAATGAGGATTTTCAGTACAAGTGGTGTCAAAATACAACTAGATCATCCTAGTCCTACTACCCAAAAACAGGTGGTCGGGTTACTATACACATCCAAAACCCGGGGACCTCGTATCCACGACCCTAAAGCTATCGTACCAAGTATCAACCAAAACACCACTCAAACCTATCCAAGTAACTAAAAATATACAAATCCCCTGTACCCTAATCAAGGTCTAACTCTGTCTAATGACGCTGACTGTTGGAACATCCTGGCCGGGACTCCAGCTCAGCATGGGCCCTACTCACGGAATCTTTGGAGGTACTAAGAAACTTGGTGGAGAATCCTCTAAGCCACTCCCACTCCTCGATCAGCTCAAGGATCTCTCTCTGTGGCCGCATGTGCCTCACGCATCTAGGCTAGCTCTATCTCCAACTTATCGGCCTTCGCCGTCTCCTGTCGACGAGCCTGGCGGGCCATGTAAAAAAAGCCATCCATCCAAGCAACCTCATCCCTCAGCTCCACAATCTACTGACCTACAGCCTCAATCCGCTGCTTGCACCACAAGCAACAGCTACAAATGTCATGTTCCCTAACCCCGCCCCGAAATAATGATAGTAATGCTGGGAAGGAGGATACAGATTCCGCAGGTAGAACAGGGGTAGGCGATGCTGCTATCGGGAAACCACCCACTACAAAGGTCTGCATGCCCTCAGCATCAGCCGATGCTACTCCCTCCGGCTCGGGTACCATCTCTGAGTCTGACTCAGGCTTACTAAGATCCTCTTCTATCGACGCCACAAACTCTATCTCTGTGCCATTGGTCCCTTTACCGATTCACAGTCTGAAAGGTCAATCCCTGGAATTGAGTCCCTCTATGGAACATCTCCCTAAGGGAATACGACGATAATGATGCAGTCTTACTGGGCCCACCCACAAGCGTGCCCTCCTGGTACACCTATCTATGAGAGTGGTGTTCCGTCTAGTACCTACAAAATAGAATCTTCAATAGCTTACTGCGCTTCTAATTGTCCTAAATCAACTGAAAACAAAACATAATATAGAAAGACGTGAGTGCGAACACTCAGTGAGTCCACGTGTGTGTGCTTTAGTGATATCTTTAAAATAATAATGATGTAGTTTTACGAAAATAGTTCATGCAACGTTATAGGAAAAAAATTTTCTTTTGTTGCTTTAACAGCACTGATACTTGAACTAACATGAGGGGTTCAAATACAACTGGGAACTTTGACCAAATCAAGACACGCCAGTACAACTTCTACACCCGAATTCAAAAGAACATGTAATGCAACTGTCGGGCTTAACGGACAAAGTTCGGATCCCATAACGAGGTCATCGGAAACAAGTTCTGGCATCTCGTACTCAATACAAGCCAAACATCTTATGAGCGCTCGATCCCATCACCACCGCACTCTCCATTCACATAAAACCAAGCTACAGATCCTGGGGCACCTACCAGGTCTGCCCTGAGACCAACCTTAGTTTCAAGTCCCTCCTGACTCTCCACATGGCGTCCGTCCCACCGCAGAGCATAATCCGATGTCTGACGTAAATACCTATTGGGCCAAACCCTCCATGGTACTACATCCCTTCTCTCAAGTGGATCCACCCTCAAAGTTAGAAACCGTCTACATCATCGGAAGAGTCCCTAGTACGGGGGACTAGCCACGCACATTGCAATCCTCTGACGCTTCCGAACATATGATCATAATCAAAACTTTATCCCTTGTCGGAATGGGGTTTTCATATATATTTACAAACCAAAAGGCCACTTGCTCGGCCGTCGAAACAGATTCAAGTCATAAACACTATAGAATAGCCAAAATCCCCATCTGCCAGTCAACTCATGCTTATGCAGATTTTACAACTATGTCAGGTCTATGTTCATGCATGTCAAATCATGTAACTCTTCAGTACTAGAGAGTTTCCAATCCAAAGAAAAATTTCCAAAAAACCTGTGTACGATACTTATTCCATTTACGATAGTAATAACTCTTTTATGATCCTACAAATATAGTAATAAAATTACTTGATATTTAATTAAGTAACAAACAAATAATCATATTCCCTAAATAATATACCCTCTTAAGAAACCATAATTAACTATATACTAAAACTCATTTAAAACATTTAAATCCTAAAAAAATCACAAACCTAAACTATATATATAATCTAACTAACAGAAAAGGAAAAAGAAAGCAAAACACTAACCTTAATTGAGAAGGTTACTATGGCTGCCCAAACCAAACAAAACTAAAAAAATGGCCTTTATGGCCTGTATATATAAGGGGTAATGGCGGTTGTGAGCCAAAAGAAGAAAAAAGAAATAAGGTGGTAGTGATGGGTGGACAATAGAGGTGGCAGTCATTTCCTTAATGGGTAAGTTTTTTTTTTATTCACTATTTTAAAACCTTATAGGGGAATATTAAGTACTTAAATTTCTAAAAATGCGTGCTAGGTATTCTGAAAAAATTATACTTAAAGACACTTATAAATCCCACTAATAAAAGCTCAATGTATTAAAGTTTTACTCTCATTCTTAAGTATCTATAAAATACCACTAAGTATAAAAAATACTATACTCTACTACATCATACCCCAAACTCTACTTTCATAAGGCCCGTAATTTTAGAGTCTTGCGAAGTGCTTACTGGGTAGGGCATTACAAGATCATTCTGAGCCACCACATTGTCTTATAGGAGAGCAGTTGTGGGAAAGGATTTAAAACATTGCAAAGATTATAGAAACTAGAATTGAGATGAGAAAGGAAGATGGCAGAGGAGAATATCACAATTGGACAAGGCATAGTATCTTTTGGGATCTTCCATATGGCGTACTCTTCTAGTTTGCCACAATCTTGACGTCATGCATAATGAGAAGAATGTCTTTGATAATGTTTTTAAAATAGTTATGGATTTAAAAGGGAAGACGAAGGATAACATGAAGTCTAGGGAAGATGTTCAAAGAAATTGTAATCGGCCCGAACTAAATCTCAAAGGTTCTGCAAAACCGAAGGCTTGTTACACTTTGACAAAATAACAAAGGAAGGTCGTACTTGAGTGGGTGAAGAACTTGAAACTACCGGTGGATATGCATCTAACCTGAGCAGATGTATTGATTTGAAGGAGTTGAGAATGTTCAGAATGAAAAGCATGATTGCCACGTGTTTATGGAGCGATTGATTCCTATTGCTCTCAAAGAAGTACTTCTGGACAAGGTATGAAGTGCGTTGGCAGAATTGAGTTTATTTTATAGAGACTTGTGTTCTCCTATATTAAGTGTGGCACACGTGCGTGAATTGGAGAGTAATATTGCTATGTTTTTGTACAAGTTACAAAGGATTTTTCCTCCTTCATTCTTCGATGTCATGGAGCATTTAATGGTTCACTTGTCATATGAGGCTATGGTATGTGTTCCGGTTCAGTATATATTGATGTATCTATTTGAGAGGTATTTGAACCATCTGAAGAAGAAAATTAAGAATAAGGCTATGGTTGAGGGTTTGATGTGCAATGCTTATTTAGTTGAAGAGGCTGCCACATTTTATACCTATTACTTTGAACCTCATGAATCAATCAAGGCCAGAGATCCACAAAGAAATGATGAGAGTGATCAACCAAGGGATTGAGAATCAGGTCTTTGAACTTACAACGGACAAGACGACGACAAGATATTTGGATGATAAGGAATATAAAGCAGCAACGAACTACATCTTATTGAACTGAGATGAAGTTGAATAATACATCTCGTAAGTTAATCTCATTACTTACTATATAATAATATTTTTACTTACAAATGATAACATGTGATTAATTATCAGTTAAATATATTAATTACTTGTAGGAAGTACACAACAGAATTGAGGACATGTTTTCCAAGTTTAACGGAAAGTGACGTACAGACGAGAATCAGTGATGAGCTTTCAATGTGTTTTAAGGAAGTGAGTTGCAAGTTTGATTAATTTTTATATTATAATTTTAATAATGTATAAAACAAACAAATATTAATTCTTTTATTCAGATCCCCGTGAATGCAAGTAGTAGCTGATCCCTTAAGTGCTAATTATAAGGTCCATCTAAACGTGTGAAATCGTTTTATAGATATTTTGTTACGATTTTAGGTTTCATACACATGAAAGAGGTTTAGATAGTCTTACATATAACTGTTGGTGTACAGGTTAAAGGTGATTATCGTGGGACTTTAAATGAGATAAATAAGGTTCGATATTTGGGAAGACCAAGTCAATAGGTCGTTCTTTTTAAGTGTGATTGGTTTAATTCATATTTAAATCGAGGCCTCAAGATTCATGATAAATATAAACTTGGAGCTATACATTAAAAAAAATATGCAGAGGGATATGATCCTTTCATTTTATCCTGACAAGCCGAACAAGTGACTTTCGTCCTATACCCTACACCTAAACGACAAAAAAGTGATTGGTGGACTGTAATGAAATCAAGACCTTGTATTTTAGATATACTTCTAGTAGAGGTTCCATTTCAAGAATACGTTGATATTGCTGAGACTTCAAGGATAGGCGTTGATATTCAAGACATTAGAACTCTTGTTCATGAGTTGGGTGAGTTAGAATCGATAGACATTCATCGAAGAAGTATTATTGTGGATGAAGATGAAAATAATGAAGATGAAGAAGAGGTTGAATGGGAGTCCGATGAAGAAGAGGAAGAGGAAGAGTTTCAATCGGAGTCCGATTCCAAAATGTGAATGTTTAATTGGTAATTTGTTTAAGTAATTTGTTTGTTTCTTTTTCTTTAACTTATGTTTAAGTAACTTTATTCTAAATAACTTGTTTGTTTCTTGTTCTCTTAATTCATGTTTAAGTAACTTTATTTCTAAATAACTTGTTTGTTTCTTTTTGCCGTTATGTAACTTTAAATTACTTTTTTTAAGTAACTTTCTAAAATTGCTTAATCTTTTATATTACAGATAGTACGTGGGAATAAGAGGAAGAGGGCTTAATCGGAGACGTCTACTCCTCCGGTAGCGACTTATATTCTTCCGGGGACGTTTTCTTCTCTGGCGGTGGCTTCTACACCTCCGTGGATGTCTCCTTCTCCAGCATCGGCTTCTATTCCTCCAAGGATGTCTACTTCTCTGGCAGCGGCTTCTATTCCTCTAGGGACATCTCTTTCTCTGGTGGCAACTTCTCTAGTTGAGACATCTACACCTCCGACCTTGACTCCATTTTCGCAGCTGCCATACTCGAGTCCCGGCATCCATCTCTACTCCTTCGAATTCATCTACTGCAGGGGAATATCATTGAGGCATTCCCCTTCATCATCAGCACATCCACTGGCACTTGCCCCTTCATCCGCCCCTTCATCTATCTCTTCATCCTATGGTGTTGTTGACTGTCACATCATTATCTTACCGACCGCTTACAGGTATATGTCGTAGCCAAATTTGAATTATGGAATTGTTATTTATTAAACTTGGAATATATGTTTGTTAGATATGGTTTGTTATTGTTTGTTAAACTTGGAATGTATGTTTGTTAGATATGGAATTGTTGTTTGTTAAACTTGGATATAGAATGAGTGTTATGACTATATTAGAATTGATGTTGTTTGTTAGACTTAGAATATAAATTTGTTAGATATAGAATTGTTGTTTGTTAAACTTGGAATATATGTTTGTTAGATATGGAATTGTTGTTTGTTAAACTTGGATATGGAATGAGTGTTAAGACTTCAGTGGAACATTTCGATGGTAGTTAGACGTGGATATGGAGAAGTTCTTATATATTGTTATATAATTGATTTTATTGGAATTGTTGTGTGCTTGTTGTTTTCTGTTAAATTTATAGGGGAAACTCTATTTAATTTTTTTTAAAACTTAAACGTCATTATCTATTTCTTAAACTCTTTTTTTTTTGTTTAACATTAATTAGATTTAGTTAATTAAATGTACTTGTATTCTAATATTTGCACAACTTCAACTAGTAATTGAACTGTGCAAAGTTGATTACTGAAATCATGAAGGCACATTTTGCTGAGGCACATCCAAGTTTTGGGAAAGTCCCAGATAGAATAAAGAACATGTGGTATAAAGAGTTCGAGGTAAGTGTTTATATAATAGTAACTACATAAATTTTTAAATATATAAACTTATATTAATTAACAAAAAATTATGTGTTGTTGCATAAGAGGTATTGATGGGACCCAATGCATTCCAGACGCTTGGTTGAAACGGGCCTCATTATGATACAAGGACTTGATATACGAGGTGTGAGTGGACGGGTATCAGCCCGACTGGGTAACTACCGCATAGTAACGAGTCTTTGTGATGTATGGGGCTCGGAGGCATACAAGAAGAGATGGGAGGCGGCACAACAGAACCAGTTATAGGGGCATGGTGGCCAGAGGCCTGGCAAGCACATCGACGGATCTAAGTCTTTCATTGAGTGGGTAAGTCAATTTCGTTTCCATATTTAATTATTAGTAGTTTTTTAAACTTAAAACCATATTTTTTTATAACTTATATGTTTTTTAATTTTACCGTTATATTTGAAATCTCATTTATGTTTGCAGCGGGATAAAACGGGCGAGGCCTTAACACAGTCAGACCTGTATGTCCTACTGCATCAGTAGAAGGGTCACTGGGTCGATATACAATCCAACGAGTTTTAGGTGACATTCTTTAATAGTTTTAAGCTAATTCTCATATTATCGTTAATTATTCTATGCTTAGTGTATACTGTTTAACAAAAAATTATTTATGTCTTTTTTGTAGGCCAAATATTAGGAGCTGAATGCGAACGCGGAACGGCTTCATGTTGAGACCGGCTAGCCCATTCCGACTGACGAGCAGTTCATGTTCGAGGTTGCCGGTGGCAGTAACATGGGCCATGTCTATGATATTGTTATAGACAGTACTTTAATTAAAATAATACAATATTGGCCAGTATTATCATTCAGGGTATCGTAATTTTATGAAAAAAATTATATGTCGACTAGTATAATTGTACATAGTACCATAATTTTATAAAAAAAATTTTACAATATCAACTGGTATGGTTGTACACAGTCCTGTACTGACCGGGATCGTTATTCACAGTACCATAGCTTTTTAAGAAAAATTGATCATATTGGTTGGTACTATTGTTCATGGTATCATAAACTTTCTTTTTAAAAAAACCACTGTAATGAGGCTATTTATAGGAAAAGAAATGATAAAACAATTATAGGTTTGATGGGTTTTAAAAGACCCATTAGGATGCCCATAGAACTACTCACTGGGTAGCCCACTAGATTAGTTATTGGTTATCCTAAGAATAGATTTAGAATCTTATTAAACTCATTGGGTTACTCATTAGATTAGTCATTGGTTATCCTAAAAATAGATGTAGGCCTCATTTGATTGACAAGATTCTGCACTTGAAAAATAATCTAATTCTATTTTATTAAATTTCTTTTGTTTGGGGATTTACTTTTGATTTTTTTAAATTAAGGAATGTATTACAAAATTTTGAGAAAAAGAATATTTGAAATAAGGTGTTATTCTGATTACTTTCCTCAAAATTTTAAAACTAAAATATGTTTAAAATTATTAAAACCTGATTAAATTTTTCTTATGGTCTTCATTCATCGTACCCCAAAATCTCTTGCATCTTCACTGGTGAAGATTAAATTCTCGATGAATTAAAATAGTTGACGTCTCCAATCCATCCTTTACCAATATATTACTTTTTAACGAGGCAATTCAATTTTGCTTCGTGAAAACAAGTTCTTGGTGGAAATTGCAATATGGAATTTTGGAGTCAAATTTCAGTTAATTTGAAGAATTATTGTTTGGAACATCTTAAGATCCGCTAAAACCTTGCTAAATTTCAAACATTGGACTTTTAGTTAGACAACTAATTCATAATAGTTGTATTTATATTAGGAGAATTTATGGGAGTGTAAAGTTGTTTTGAAGACCCAACTATTTTCTTCTAGTACAACAATTCTTCTAATCCTTTCTTTGAATTGCCAATGGATTTTATATTGTCTTCTTCATTTTTCTCCAAACTATATTGTGTTCTAGCTTCTGCCATAGAGATCATGTCAAGAACTCAATTTTCCAACCAAATTATGTCATCCAATTAGCCAATGCAGATTTGTTGAATTATATGTTCATGACAATAGTGTTAAAATGATTTATTTAATTAATTAATATGTAGTTTAAGTTTACTGTATGAAATGGAACCATGATTATTCAAGCTTTTAATTCATTTCATAAAAAATATAATGCAAGTTTTTATTAGTTCAACTTTAACTCTTGGTTCAGATAAATATATTAAATTATATATATATATATTACTTACCTTATTACATTTTATTAGATCAAATAATGAAATTCAATTTTATGAGTTTAAATTACAAATAATCACATTCCTATTTTAAAATATTACTTTACCATCGACCAAACGGAACATTAAAATATTCTTAAACTTGTCTATCATATTAATGATATTAATGGTTTAAACTCAATTAGCAACAATAGTGAGTGTGCTTTGGCAATGCCCAAATCAATTAGTAGCGGATGAGTATTGGGCTAATTGGTTATCTTGTCACCCTCTCTACCCATGTTAATGGGCATACATCTACAGAACGTTCTTAGCTAGCTAATTAGCAGCGAATTTCACATTTTTATAGTTTTCTTCTGCAAGTTTTTCCACAATACTACAAATCATAACCCTCAGCAAGTTACAGATCAATGATGAAACATATCAATTCACCAAGTTATAGGTACATAGTATGCCAAATCTAGATCATAGAAAACGACGAAGAAAGTCTTTTATAGTATCGATATATGGAGATTGTGTGGGAATGATATGACCAGAAATGTGCTCAATAATCACAGAGCAGCCATCTTCAAACAAGGATGCAAGGTGTCTACTTGCTTGGCTATTTATCTGTCTGTCCTTGCCTGAGTCATTTCCAAAAATGTGTAGGGAAGGAATGTTAATTGATCCCTTGACACATTCTGTCATGTTCACAGCAAATCCAGAACACAAGATCACAAACCGAAAATCTATCTGCTTGAGCTTCACTTGTAGACCACAAAATAAAGCAGCCATGGCAGCACCTTGCGAAAAGCCCAAGATTCCATCAAATGGTCCAGCTTGAGAAAATACAGATTTTAAATATGCAACCGATTCATCAAATCCCTCAGTCTGTTGCTGGTACTGAAGAGAGTTGAATGGAATGTCGGCTCTTTTCCACTCAGTATCACAGCTAAACTGATAATCAGGACCAACTAACCATGCAAATTTTTTACTGCAAATCTTAGGCGGATTTGGCTTTAAGCAAGATGCAGTGTCATTGTCAGGGTCAAGTGAACAAGGGTGGTAAATAAAAGGTAGTTCATGAGGTGCATCAACGAAAACTAACTCAGCAAAAGCTTTCAGTTTCTTGGCCAGTGATCCTGTTCTTCCTTTAAAACCAGAAGCATTCTGCCGGAAACCGTGTAGGCATAAGATCCTCAACTTCCTCGTAGTCCTAGAACCTACAGATAAATGTACTAAAATGCACTTAATACTTCCAATAAATAAGCACAACATGAAAAAAAGAAAATCACATCTCAATCTGAAAACAAAAATAGAGAAAAGAACTGTAAAACATTATTTGCCTCAATTTATAAGTTTGTTCTGCTAAAAGAAAGATGGAACTTAGGAGGATCAGAAAGTGGTTGCAGAAACAGGTATAATGTCTGTGAAGGCAATACTCGGTATTTGAACTGACTACACACCTTACCATTTACGACTGAAAGTTGAGATGGATGTTTCACTTCATTTGAAGTCGAAACAGTTTTGACGTCACTTGGTTTGGACTCTTCTGAATTTTCATCTTCAATTGCTAAAACTGATTCTATGCACTTGCCATTTCTCTGACATAGCTCACAAACATAAGAAGAATTCTTTTTCTGCATGCAATGTAAAATAGATTTCAGATGTGAAAACAATTGAAACTCCTATCATCAGAAAGAGATATTCTGCTACTATTCCAGCTCAGCTAGCATCGTCTTACAGATGGAAGAAACACACATAATAATTTCTTAAGGACGAATCACATTAAGTCTAATTACTAACCAACAAAGTCACCTGCATACTTTTCAAAGTTGACTAATGGGATAAAACCTTAAGATCATCTCTGATCAAACCATTGGAAACTCATGCCACAATGCACAACAATAAGAACATATAATTTCAGCAAAACAAGAGTATACATTTCCAGATCAGGGTTTTTTTAATTTTTAATTTAGATTTTCATTGTAGCAACATAACAAAATTGGCTCCATATCTACAAGCAGAATAGTTTCAGGAGCATTGGAATTCTGAGTATATCACAGTAGGGAATACCTGACAACTATCACAGACTAAAACAAGCATCCTGCAGTACTTGCATCGATTGCGTGAAGAGTAGTCATCAAATGAAGAGCAGCACAGGAGGCAGTTTCCCAAAACATCTTTATCCAAGCTGCCAACTGATACCCTGTAAACAATATTGAAAGCTTCATGCCCCAACCATTGACAGAAATTGAAAGCTTAAACTTATTCGAAAATATAAACAAAAAATATTATTCTGCCTTCTTTATATTGGTCAATAATTCATCATACAAGAAGCATTCACCAATGCAAAATGAACTTTTTAAGCCAATTAAACCACGCCAGAAAGACAAATGTAGCCATAACAGGAAACAGAACGTTTATCTTATTCTAGCAGGCCATGACAACCCAACATGAATATGCTGTTTCTTTATTTGAGAAAGAAGCCAGATGGAGAATAGTATGTAAAACAACCATACCTGTGGTCAAACACAAAATTCTTTCCCTTGAAAAAACCACCATCGGGGAATTGCTCTAAATAACGCTGAATCCCACCATATAACTGCCAAAAAAAAAAGGACAGTATTTAGACATCGGTGTGGCATTTGTAACACAAAATACATGAGAATTATAATGAAAATGATTTCTAAAAACAATGTGACTAATTTACGATACATGCACCATGCTACAGAAACATATCTAATAAATATACAGGTGCTCCATGTTTTACCATGTAGCTCTGCATATTATATCAGACTACCCCATTGTCAATTTAGTGAGCTTTTGGTGTGTCCCTCTCCGCTGAAGGTCAATTTGGGAACTTATAATCAAGAATGAAATTATAAGTAGATACCCAATTCGTGAATCCTGCCTAGAAAAGAATTTTGTGCTGTAACCGCAGGGAGTCCGCGTAAATATATGTGATTTCAAAGTTTGCATATTTGCTGCTAAGTGAAACAAGAGAAGCCATCTCTCCCTAATTTTATCTCTACAATGTGAAAATGACATTCAGAGAGTCAATCTATGTCAAACATGTACAAAAGAAGGGAAGAAAAGGACATTCTTTTTCTGCTGAGGCCCCTGATACTTAACATAATCTCACCTGAAATACATTTTCAAAACCATCACCTTTTGACCTGATATAAGCTGAAGCCATCTCACATCTTATTCCTCCAGTGCAATACCTGTTGAATATCAATGTAACAATACTGATCAGACAGAGAATGCATATTCCTATGGAAAAGAAATAAATTCTGAGATACCCGTAAAAGCTTTCATCATCCTTTTTGCTAAGCATGACACATTTAAAACTATTAAACTGATTCAGTGATAAGCTTAAATTTGTGAAAAATAGCAGTGATCGCATAAAAGCAGTAATGCCAAAACCAGCACAAGAGCTTAAACGGGAAGCTCAGTACATAAACAAGGGAGGGAGGGAACACTAAAGACAGTAAACATTTAAAACTATTAAACTGATTCAGTGATAAGGTTAAATTTGTGAAAAATAGCAGTGATCGCATAAAAGCAGTAATGCCAAAACCAGCACAAGAACTTAAAAGGGAAGCTCAGTACATGAACAAGGGAGGGAGGGAACACTAAAGACAGTAAACCTGCCATGCTTCCCGACAGAGGCATCAAAGACAACCACTAACCAATTACAGAATATAAAATCATGCAAATTAGAACATGTCCTTCACATGATAGGAAATCATGATTGAATTTTGTTTCATTCTCCTAAAAGTTGGAAACTTCCAAATGAAATAACCTAAGGGGGGAGATTTCATAGCAGCAATGAGCATGTATCTAAGAGCAAAAGAACTTCACTACAAAATAGGACAAGGTGCTTCCAGGTAGTACTTACATAAGGATATTGTTACCTCGCAAGAGCTCTGTGTTCTCATCTATCCAGGCTGGAAGGTCACTATATTGCCGGATTTCTGGATCAAGGGTTTCCACATTTTGTGTTTGGAATTTCCCTATTCTAGTCTCGTATAAGTTCCTTGCATCTAACAAGACTACCCTCTTATCAGAAGTTGGATCAGCTTTTTCTTCAAGTTTTCCTGTCCAAATATACATAATTAGATGAGTGACCAAAACACCCCCATTAATACAAAGTCAAAATGTAACTAAGTATAGTCAGAGTAACTGCAGAGATATGTCAAAATGCTCAAAATTTACCCAGAGGGAGTCATACCAGCATCTTGAAGGACAGAATGGAACTCAACTGCAGAGAGATGCTTTCCAGCATTTGAAATTTCTGGTGACTTCAATAAAGGATTTGAGCTTAAGGTGACCAATTCCTAAAAATAATATCATATACTTTCAGCAGAATATTGGAAATTAATTCTTTGGAGAAATGGCACGTCTAAGCATTTACAAAAAGATATTCGAGAAAAGTAGGCCAAAAGCTTAATCACAAAGACATGTCTTCTAAATCTCAGTCACCTTTTGAATCTTGGTTCATTTCTCCTTTTTATAAAAACTAAAGAAAAATGGTTGTAGCAATACATTCAGATGGAAATGGTTATTCTACTATGACCGAAATATGGAAAATATTGCAGGTTGCTAATAAATGCAGCATTATGATATAGTATCAGACTATTAGGAATAACTTGATGAAGTGCAGTGCAAAATCACTTCTCTTTCCCGGGCAAGAGGAAAAAGAACAATCTTTCACCCCAACAAATTTGCAAACTCCAAAATGCTAAAAACAAAATCAAAAGAGAAAAGAAAACACCTTCGACAACCTTAACAATCCGGATTGACAGAGACGTAAACCCACATTCCTTAGCGACCTTATCATCCAAAGGCTGATGGCAAAAAGCAAGCTTGAAATCCGTCCCCTCGAACAAACTATTAGATTTAACCTCCTCAATGTGCTTCTCCAATGCCCGCATTTTTCCTCCAACCTAAACAGTCATAATCAAAGACAGTCTTATTTCCTAGTAAGGACACAATTTAAAAAAAATATATTTAAAAATCAAGCCGAAAGGAGACATACAGTGACATTAACGCCGAGAGGAGAAAGGCGAACACGGCCAAGGAGAGAGAGAGAGGTGCAGTTGGACTCGTAAAAGTGCAGGAGGTTTTGGAGGTCCGGAATAGGACCGGTGGTGTATTTGTAGTACAACAGAACTCCGTAGCGATTCTCTTCTCCTTCTTCTTCTTTTTCTTCAATTGGTTTTCGTTCGATGAAATTGCTAGTATCCGCCATTGATGATACTGGTGAGCTCTTCTACCTCTCTCTCGGGTTTTTTGCCGACGAGACGAGTCTGGGGAGGAAGACACAGCAAGCAGCAAGTACACCCTAGCCTAGTCCTTGGAAATTTCATTGGCGCAATTTTTTTGTGCTCGGACCCCGGGAATTGAACTGCCAATGCGTTCTTTCGCGCATTCCTATTTTGTTCGAACTGATCCGTTGATGCGTTCGTTCTCTCTAGCCTATGAAGCGCTTTTTTCTTTTCTTTCTTTTTTTTTTCTTATTAGTCTGAGTTTTTTTGGGGATAAGAAAAGATGTTTTCTATAAAAATGATTTTTTTTAATTTAAATTGTTAAGCGGCGCAGTATGCAGCCTCAACCTCACCAAAATAAAAAAACTGTTCTCTCTCTAAGGGAGGGTTTTCTCTCTAGGAATTAGGATTCCTCATTAGGAATGGCACTGCACATATTTTTTCGATTCTAATAGGTAATCGAACGATTATATCAATGTTTATGTGATCAGTAGTAATTGTGAATGAATTTTGTATTTTCTAAGGTCAACCGACCTGATTATATATAAATATATTTACATATATATATATTTACACATATTATGTACATATATACCTATATATAGATATATACATATATATATATATATATATGAATAGATGTTTGTATATATATTTAACTGTTACAGGGTTATTTTCTGGCAACACTATGCGGCTTACCTTATCCAAGGTAATGAGCCTTCTACCGTTGTTACTCTCAAGGTTTTATCTTACTACAGCAAAAGTCTACTAATCGAGCCAACAATATAATTAGAGGGGACAAGCAACAAACTATATGTACGAGCAAATCTACTCAACCTTTTTATATCTCAAACATATAACAGGAAATGCCGACAAGAGTACAAGAATACCTAATCTACGTTCAAGGCCTTTCTCTACTCTACTTTACCTTTTCACTAGTCTCTATAAAATCTAGCACATAAGAATATATGAACGATCTTTCTGACTTGTAGGAGTTCTCTCTCTCATGACTAGTAATAATCTCTAGCACGCTTAGATTATCTTGTATAATATTGTCTAATAGTACCCTTACAATTTCCTTGAACCCCTTTGCCTAGACCTTCATGGCCTATTTATAGTTGGAGATAGTATCCAACTCCTTGGAAGCAACCAATCACGAGCCAATCAGTGGAAGTAACCAGCCACCCATGATCCCATGTTCTATGGGAAGTTATCAACCACCCTTCTTGATTTGGTAACCTTGTCTAAAAGTGCCAAGAATGGCCTCCAGGTGTCCTGGACGTGCCCTGGTGTTCTGGGAACCGTTGGGCCACGTGTTCGGGAGTTGTTGGGAACCGCTGGGCAACGTGCCTGGAGTCATTGGGATCCATTGGGAACCGTCAAGAGCCACTGGGAACCGTTATAACCGCCTTGGTATTTAGCTTCTTGGACTGCCCATTGTTGGGTCTTGCTCCCAAATACATGCCACAGCTTTCACAAGCTTATTCTGGCACCCATCGTTAGTTGTTTAGGTGCCAAGGACACTAACAGTTACCTAAATACCCAAGTAGAACATACCGTTATCGTCTAACTTCTTTCAGTCAGCAAACGCGCACATCGTTTAGTCTTTCGTTCTTTTATATCATAGGTGCTTGCTTAAGGCACCATTTGGCACTTGCTTGTGGCCAAGTGCCTAGCACGGTGTAGCAAAGTCGTGCCGGGATGCCCAAAATATTCGGCAGATCGGTGCCCAAAGGGGTGTTGGGCCTTGTCCCCCTTACAATATATATATATATGTAAATATATGCGTATGTATCTATCTATATATATATACACACACATATATATGTATATATACACATATATATATACGTATATATATAAATATATATGTATAAATATCTGTATATGTATATATATGTACATATATATGTATATATATGTATATATATGTGTGTGCGCGTGTGTGTATATATGTATGTCTCTCTGTGTGTGTCTCTATGTGTGTATGAATTGCGAAGGAATACCATATAAAATATAGCAAGCATTAGTGGGTTTTCTTTTGTTATAAACGGGAGAGCCTTCAATTCAAGATTGACTTTTATTTTCAAGACATTGCAACCTAATGAGCCAATTTTAAAGTTTAAAGATGGAGTATTTGATTTGTCGGACGGATTATCCGAATAACCGATAAGCGAATGGTATTGGTACGGTAATAGTAATTGATAATATAAATGGTATTGGTATGATAATGGCATTTGATAATATAAACAGCATTGGTAATTGGTAAGATAAAATTAGTGGTAACTATACCGCTGCCAATCCTAAAATAGGTATTTGCCTTTTTGTCTTCAATTTACCTTTATTTTTTTTGTGGTCTTCACTCCTTTCCAATTTTGTTGGTTTCTTGGCTTCATAGTCTCTATTCTTTCTCCTATTTTCCTTTAGTATGCTTTCTCTCTTATTTCTTGGATAATGGACAAAGATATTGCCAAACAATTAGACTCTTTCTATATTAATGCAGAAGAATCAATCTATGTTGGGCTTTCTAATACTAAAGTTGTGAATGCATCATCTACTCGATCATTTATCTCCATGGATATGAGATTCGCCGAATCCTACTCTAGTTTTTTATCGCACTCACATTTGGTTTCCAGTCTATGATCTCTCTTCTTGGTGCTACATTTCGGAGATCAGTCGTTGTTTGGCTTCCTTACTCAAAGACACTCGAGAACTTGAAATCTGTAACATGGCTGAGAGAGTAGGGCCATTTTTGTGTTTATAAACCATTTCGGCACTATATTATAATCCACTTTCTGAGGGAGGGCTTAGGTCAAGCAAATGTGCAATATGAGAGACTGCCTACTTACTGTTTTTTCTTCGAATGCATTGGTCATCGTTACCCTCAATGTGAAGAAATGAAAAACACTATTCCAGATGCATCAAATCTTATCTATGTGCCCCAGATAAAGGTCATCCTATTACAACTTTCAAGGAATTATTAATTGTTTCCTCGTCTCCTGTAGTAATAGTTATTCATCATCTATCCTCTCTGTCGGGTGCTAATAAAGCAGTTTGTGTTCCTTGACTAACTAAAAATATTGGCAATCCTTCACTCCCATCTCTCCAAGCACAAAAGACTCCGTCTTCTCGTCAGTCCTCTATTTCTACGGCAAAAGCTCTAGATAAAGGAAAATCACATGCAACTTTGAGCCCATTTTCATATCAATTGGATAGAAGACTCTCTCCTATGTGGTGATGGTTTCTGTAAAAAAAACTCCAGGGACTATGAAAAGAAGTATAACATTCATTATCAGTCCAAAGTTGAAGGAATATTCACTGCCCCAAGAGAAAAAATAGCCATGTTGATTGATGTTGCTACTGCTTCTCCTGCTTAGCCCATAGTATGCAATGATTTGCTTCCCTCTTCTATTTTACCATCTCCCCTGCCACCTTTTCCTTTTTTTCTTCGCTGTGAACATACTAATTTTGACCATTTTTTTCTAGGATTATCTTACTAATATTCTTCAAGTTTTAATTTTATCTTCCCCCTACACACCCCTTTATGGTCTAGTCCCAATCATGAACCTTTTCTACACTCCTCCAATTATTTGTTTCTAGGAAAACCTTCACCTTCTCCCAAACTGCCCTCACCTCCTTTTGATGATCATAAACTCCTCCTATGTTCATCTACTCCTAGAGCTTTATGAGATGACATCTGCCATTTAGATATTTCTTATACAAACCTCCTATCTTATTTACCCTTTTCTGCACCACAATCTACAACTCCTAGCTCCCTCCTCCTCTCCGACACAACCAGATTAACCCACTTCCACCCGTGGTAACCTTTTCTGTAACTATTACAGGCATTTGTTTTGATACTTTGCTTCCCGCCATCTCTAAAATTTCTAACCATGCCCTCTCCTTTTGTTCGTAAAAAAATCTAGCATTATAGGAGAAATATTGTAGGAGAAACAACTCCTGATTACTATTACATAACATTATTACTATTACAAATTATCAAAAAGAAAAACACGGCGGAAGAAAACAGAAAGGTACAATCTTTCTAAGAACAGAATAACAAGAATAAATGATAAGGCAATCCGCAAAAATAACACCCGATTAGTATAAAATAACCCCAAATCAACAATGAACGGTTTGCTTACCACTGCCACCATGAAGCGGCCAACAAAAAATCAAAGAGATGACTGAGGAGGTAAAACCGTAAGGTTACCAAACCAGAAAACAAACGTTGAGCAGCGGCATTATCGCTCGAGGCGTTGACGGTAAAGGAAATGATGATTGGGAGTTATAACCCTCAGAAACGGGCCTCAGTTGGGAAGGAATCACCGGCAATCTTCTTCACGGCTAACTCTCTAAACTCACCAACAGACAATCAAAGGTGACAAAGAAGGTCGGTGAACAACAGAGAAGCATAAAACACCGGAACCGAGAGAAGAAAAGCAGCGGCAGAGCAGAAGGATCAAGAGGAAAACTAAGAGTCTCGAAGACTCTAAAAGACAGAGAGTGGAGAGACGGTTCAGATGAGGATAGCAAGAGACTGCACAGAAAACGAAGCAGCAGCAATAAAAAGAGAAGGCGGCGGATCTTCCGCGAGTTGCCACCGGACGGCCCGGTCGGCAAACTCGAACTGCCCGGGCATCCATAAGACCCGGTCAAGGAGACAACCAAAGAAGCCTATTCCAAATGGGGCTGAGGCCCAATCATCATGGGGTTTAAAAAAGAAAGGGAGGTGAAATTGGGCTAGAAAAATGAGACAAAAATATTGGGAGAATGGGTTTATAAAGCCTACAATTTCCACCTCGAACAATATTTTTCCATCCCTGAAGGATGACTCACTTTGAGTCAAACTGCTTCCACATGAAGAAAGTCCCTGCAAAATATAAATTTGTCAGTGTTTACAATTTTAGTACCAAAATCAGTAGGATTATTATCAGTACTAATCTTATCTATGTCAACAATACCACTAGAGACCTTTTTTCTAATAAAGTGGTACTTGACATCAATATGTTTCGTCCGTTCGTGATAGACCGGATTTTTACACAAATGTAAACAACTTTGACTATCAGTGTAAATAATAACTTTGAAATTTAAAATATTTAATTCACTCAATAACCCTTGAAGCCAAATGGCTTCTTTGATTGCTTCTGTTGCTGCGATATACTTAGCCTTAGTAGTTGACAAGGCAACTACAGGCTGCAGTTGGAATTTCCACGAAATGCAATTACCCGCAAGGGTAAAGAAAAATAAGAAGTGGTAGATTTTCTACCATCCTTGTCATCTGCTAAATCAGAATCAACAAATCCAATCAATTCAAAATCAGACCAATTATGGTAGTGGAAACCCCGATCCACAGTTCCGTTTAGGTAACGTAATAGCCACTTGAGAGCAGCCAAATGATCTCTTCCAGAATTCGACATAAATCTGCTAAGAAGGGTTATAGAAAAAGCAATGTCAGGATGGGTAGATATCATTGAGTACATGACTGAGCCTATGGCCATTTTATATGGGATATTGGCCATATCTTTCTTTTCACTTCTAGTTTTAGGACAGGTTTTGTCGGAAAGTTTAAAGTGGCTAGCAAGAGGAGTTCTAATGGGTTTACAAAGTTGCATTGAAAATTTGGATACGATTTTCTGAAAGGCTTTTGAGATGAGAAAAGAGAATGATCAGGTCTATCTCTTGAAATATTCATCCCAAGAATTTTGGATGCAACTCCTAAGTCCTTCATGTCGAACTCAGATTTCAACAGCGATTTCAGGTCATCGATCTTAGCTTTGTGACGACAAGCTATCAATATATCATCCACATACAACAACAGATAAATAGCAGAATCCACATCATTACCAGAAAAATAAAGACAACTATCGTAGTTGCTTTTTGAAAAACCAATTTTAGACGTGAAAGAATCAAACCTCTTGTACCATTGCCTTGGCGACTATTTAAGTCCATGTAAAGACTTTTTCAAAAGACACGCCATATGTTCCTTACCCTTTACTTCAAAACCAGGTGGTTGACACATATAAATGGTTTTTTCAAGATCACCATGTAAAAAGGCAGTTTTCACATCAAGTTGTTCAAGATTAAGATCATCGAAAGCAACAAGAGCAAGAACAATCCTAATTGTTTTGTATTTAACAACAGGAGAAAAACTTTCATTAAAATCAATGCCCTCAACTTGTGAAAAACTTTTTGCAACAAGTCTAGTCTTGAACCTAGGAGGTTCATTAGAAGACTCAGATTCCTTTATTTTGAAAATCCATTTACAATCAACAAGTTTTTAATTTGAAGGTTTTGGAACAAGAATCAAGGTTTTGTTTTTGTTCAAAGAAAACATTTATTCTTCCATTGCACGTAACCATAAAACACGATTGGGACTTTTCAAAACCTCAAAAAAACATAAAGGTTCTTTTTCTTCAACATAAGAAGCAACAGCAAAAGCATATGATACAATGTAGGAGTAACCATACCGAGGGTGATCCTTAGGTATTCTACGGACTCAATTTCTAGCGAGCTGATAATCCCTAAGAGCTTGGGTTTAAGCCTCAGGATGTATGTTCCTCTTCCTCATCAGAACCATCTAGAATAGGGTCAGAAGTTTCAGGAACAAGAGTACTACTAGAAGGAGCAGAAGACTCAGAATTTGTTTCAGGTTCCTGAGGTGGCTCTAGAGGAGGTTCGGAGATAGTCTCCACCTCCACCGGAATGCTACTAGGAGAAGGAACACTCGAAGGATTATCGGTGATGGTTTTATCCTTAAGACAGGACATCTCTAACTCGTTGAAGATGACATCCCTACTAATGATAACCCTCTCTCGTTCACCCTTCAACAATACTCTATAACCCTTTACCCCACTAGGATATCCTATGAACACCCCCTTTCTAGACCTTGGATCTAATTTTCCCTCTTTTTGATGAGCGAAAGCTGCAACAGCCGAAAACCCTTAAATTGGAAAGATTAGGAGGTTTACTATACCAGAGTTTTATAGGAGTCCTAAAGTTTATAGTTGTGGATGGAGATCTATTGATGAGGTATACAGTTGTACTAACAGCTTCACCCCAAAACGGTTTTGGAATACCTGAAGATACTAACAGACACCGGATCTTATCCATAATAGTACGGTTCATCCTTTCGGCAACTCCGTTTTGTTGTGGGTTATGCCTAACCGTTCTATGGTGTAAAATGCCATGTGATACACATAAGTCAGAAAACTTTCGGTTACAAAATTCAAGACCGTTATCGGTCCTGGTTTTTAGTTTATTTTGAGAATGATTTTCGGCAAAACGTTTCCATTCACAAAATTTTTCAAACATTTGATCTTTGGTTTTTAAAAGGAAAAACCATACATGCCTAGAAAAACCATCAACAATAGAAAGGAAATAAGCGTTACCACCGTAAGTTGGAACCTTTTCAGGCCCCCACAGATCACAATGCACATAATCAAGAAGTGCAGATGACTTATGTGTGCTTGTTGAAAAACTAATTTTATGTTGTTTTCCCAAAACGCAGTGATCACAAAAATCCAAGGAATCGATTTTATCACCACATAAAAGTTTTCGTTTTTGTAAATGGTAAAGCCCTTTTTCACTAATGTGGCCAATCCTCTGATGCCACAACATAGTTTTCTCAAGGACAGTTTTTGAAACCTAAGCAGTGGAGTTGCAAACCGTTTTACCAAGAAGGATGTATAAAGTTTCCTTTTTAAAACCTTTTAGCATGACTAGTTTTCCTTTGCAAACACGCAAAATTCCATTTTTGGATTTAAAAGAGAGACCCAGAGAGTCTAAATAACTGAGGGAGATAAGATTTTGACATAGATCAGGTACGTATCTCACCTCAATGAGTTTTCTAGTTACGCTATCATGCATTTTTATGAAAATATTGCCAATGCCTTTTATATCACAAAACTGATTATTACCCATAAAAACTTTTCCTTGGTTTAAAGGTTTGAATTCAGAAAACCAGTGTTTATTAGGTGTCATGTGGAATGAGCAACCGGAATCAAGCACCCAATGATTAACAGCATCAGAACATGAAGGAGAAAGAGAAACATACAAAACTTCAGAGAACATAGAGTTACCATTTGATTCAAAACTATGGGTTTTATCGACTTTATTTCCTCCTTTACTATGTTTACGTTGTTTCTCATCTTTGATTCACTTAAAACACTTATTTTTCATATGCCCTTCTTTCCACAATAAAAACATTTTACCTTGCTTTTCTCTCGTGATTTGGAACGGCTTTTAAAACGATGACTAGGAGGTTCTCTCCGGTCAATCCTTCCTCTTACAAAAAGATTTTCACCATGAGATTTATTCTCTTTTTGTAAATCCAAATCTGTTGATTTTAAAGCATTTTTGACATTAGAAAGGGAAAGGTCATCTCTGCCATATTTGATAGCAGATTTGACATCATTGAAAGAATCAGGTAAGGCATTTAGTAAAATGACTGTAACATTTTCATCAGAGATTTTCTCTCCAATGTTTTGAAGTTCCAAAATAATTTTATTTAAATCATCTATATTTTCATAAAGTGATTTTGTCCCACTCATTTTGAAACCAAAAAGTTGTTCTTTTAAATAGATTTTATTAGAAAGAGATTTTTCCAAATACAAATTTTTCAGTTTTGTCCAGATTTCAAAAGCATTGTCTTTTTCGTCAATTTCCCGTAAAACGTTATCAGTCAAATGCAAGGTAAGACAGCTATGAGCATCGCCTAGTTTTTCTTTAAGAATTTTGCCCTTCTAAGATTCCGGATACTCTTCAGGGCTGCAAATAGTGGGAGCAATTTTATTTTGTACCAAAATTGCTTTCATTTTCCTTCGCCACATTACAAAATCAGATTTGCCATCAAACCTATCAGTTTCAATTTTTGGAACTGACATGTTTTAAGGGCAAATAGGTGTAATTCGTGGTTTCAGAAAGATGAAAGATTTGAAAAAGTTTTGAAGAAAAAAAAATTGTCCGGATTTTCCTTAAAACAGAGGAAAGATTTCCAAAGAAAAAAACGGTGTTGTTTGTTTTTAGTTCGTTTGATTATGTTTGGTTTTGATTATTCAAAACAGAATAGCACACACAGAAATACCTAACCAGAAAACAGGAAATAAACAAAATAGCAAACAAGTAAGCTAAAACAGACAGATTCAGCAGTCAAAAGAAAAAGACAGAAAGAAAAAAAAAACTTTTGAAATCAGAAAGAAACCCGCCAAGTCACAGATACTTGAAATCTCTTGGACTCAAGCCAGGCTTGGGTTTTTGTTTTTGAAAAACAAGAAAAAAAGAAAGACTAGAATAAACCAAAGGGGAAAAGAACCAAAAATAGAAAAGTAATAGTAATCGCAGTAATAGCAACAGAATCGGCAGCAAGCCGTCACAACTAACAACAAAAAATATAGAACCGGCGGCAAGCCGAAAGAAGAAATCCAGAAACAAGAAACAGTAACTGGCTACAAGCCGAAAAGCAGTAAACAGAAACCCGGCGGCAAGCCGGATAAACTGAGAATAATAATAAATAAAAAAAACTGTAAAACAAAGAGAGTAGGAGGCACTTCACTGGCCGAATTTGAGAAACTTCTCAGATGCGAAAGGTTACTGTCGGACGCTGAAGCCGATGAGCCGGAACCTCGGATCTGATACCACTTGTAGGAAAACAACTCCTGATTACTATTACATAACACTATTACTATTACAAATTAGGAAAAACACAGCAGAAGAAAACAGAAAGGTACAATCTTTCCAAGGACAGAATACCAACAAGAATAAATGATAAGGCAATCTGCAAAAATAACACCCGATTAATATAAAATAACCCCAAATCAACAATGAACGGTTTGCTTACCACTGCCGCCATTAGCGGCCAATAGAAAATCAAAGAGATGACTGAGGAGCTGAAACCGTAAGGTTACCAAACCAGAAAACAGACACCGAGCAGCGGCACTATCACGTCGAGGCGTCGACGGTAAAAAAAATGATGATCGAGAGTTATAACCTTAAGAAACGGGCCTCAGCCGGGAAGGAATCACCGACAATCTTCTTCATCTCTCTCTCTCTCTCTCTCTCTCTCTCTCTCTCTCTCTCTCTCTCTCTCTCTCTCTCTTTTCTCACGGCTAACTCTCTAACCTCACCAATAGACAATCAACGGTGACAAAGAAGGCCGGTGAACAACAGAGAAGCATAGAACACCGGAATCGAGAAAACAAAAGCAGCGGCAGAGCCGAAGGATCAGGAGGAAAACTAAGAGTCTCGAAGACTCCAAAAGACAGAGAGTGGAGAGACGGTTCAGAGGAGGAAAGCAAGAGACTGCACAAAAAATGAAGCAGCAGCAATAAAAAGAGAAGGCGGGCAGATCTTCTGTGGTTCGCCAACGGACGGCCAGGGTGGCCAACCCAAACCGCCCGGGCATCCCTAAGACCCGGTCAAGGAGACAGCTAAAGAAGCCTATTCCAAATGGGGCTGAGGCCCAATCATCATGGGGCTTAAAGAAGAAAGGGAGGTGAAATTGGGCTGGAAAATGAGACAAAAATATTGGGAGAATGGGCTTATAAAGCCTACAAATACAATAGTCAATTAGGAGATTACCATAACAAACCTATATTTATTTTCCCCTCTATTGAACCATCGGTTACTAACCCCCATCTCACCTTCTGTTCCCCAAAATTATTTTCTTACATCTTTTCTGTCTCTTGTAAATTTCGCTGCTACTGTAATCAAAGAGTTAGAACTGCATTAGCTACAAGTACAAGAGTATACAGTAAAGGAACGTTTCCCACCTTAATCCCCCTCGGGGGGAGATTGAGCTGCAATTGCACCTTTGTTCTCCTTCTGTTGTAGAAAAGGCCAGGCTCCGTTTAGAAAAACTCAACTCAATTGGTAATATATCTATGATTATTAGTTCTATTAGAAATGATTCACCAGCTCAATTTTGCTGCTTCCCACCGTTTCTGATTTCCTGCCATTGATAGTCGTATAATTATCTATGACACAAACGACTGCCTTTATCTTCTCTGTTGATAATGAACTTCTTGGATCTTTTTCCTCTCCTTTAGAACCCGCTAAGACTGCCTCCACTCTTTTAGAAGTGGTATCTCTTGTATCGGTTCCGATTTCTTCGCTCTCGGTTCCAAATAATTTAGAAGGGCATCTTTATAGGCCTATTGTGCATGACTTTAACCAAACTAACCAAATTTGGGATTTTCATGAAATCAATTCCTCTATAGTATGTGGGCCTTCCCCTCATATTTATGGGCTTGATTATTTACCAAATAAGCTTACTTTTGATATTTAGACCCTTCTCTCTGAATCCCATTTGCCCTTGGAGTTTATCTCTACTTTTAATTTTCTAATAATAAAGATCAAATCTTGGTACTCATGTTGCTTGGGGATGGTCCCCATCTATTTGGGATTTCATAAATTGCAAATCCTCTGATTATGAAGTTTTTTTTTCCTTTTTGTTTCTTGACTTAAATTTTGGTGATCTGTTGGAAGAAAACCTAAAAAAATATGTTGGAAAAGAAGTGCCTTGTTTATTGCAGGTACAACAATAGTTGCTGCTTCTATGATTAATACTGTCCCTCCTCTACACAGTGTTGATCAGCTCGCACGACATGCCAGGAAATATTCTAAATTTAAGTAGCAATCACGCAAGCCGGGAGACACTACAATTACAGTGTCCAGACACCCTCTAGTTTCGACGTAAAATCTTCTCCTTGAGGCAGCTCCTCCTTCCCTCAAAAGGGGCTCTACTGACACATGTATTTTGTTTGAGGATTCAGAACATATATTAAAATGCCCTAAGCCTTTTACATCTTCTTTGCCAACGGTGGCGATTAAGATTCAGCCTCATAGAGATCAATGAGTCTCTTCTGTTGGAATTGTCTAGGACTCGGTAGTCCTTGGGCAATTAGAGCTCTTCGCAACCTTATTCAGGCTGCAAACCATTTATTATTTTTCTTTCTGAAACTAAGTGTCTCAAAAACAAAATGGATAGCACTAGTATGTCTTTGGGTTTTTATTATGGTTTTTTTGTAGACAACGTTGACCTTTCTGGAGGTATTGCTATTTTTTGGAATAATAAAACTACTATTTCTTTGCTTGGTCACTCTACTAGTCATATTGATGTTTCTATTTCCTAACCTTATGCTCATTGTTTTCGTTTTATAGGATTTTATAGAAACCCAAAAACTGAAGGAGGTCACTCTTGGGACCTCCTTCATCTTTTACATTCCTTAGCTAACTTACCATGGCTTATTGCAGGTAATTTCAAAGACATTCTCATTAATGAAAAGACCGGAAGAGAGGTTCAACTGGCAGATTAATAATTTTCAAGAGGTTCTCTCAAATATGGGACTGTTTGATATAGGTTTTGAAGGCCCAAAATTTACTTGGAAATGACCCAAACATGGTTCTGATAACATCATTGCCCACCTTGATAGAGGATTAATCTCTGCTACTTTTTCTCAGATATTTCATTTCTGTAATTTATGTAATGCATCTGCTAGCCATTCTGACCCCCTTGCTCTTATTATCCATTTGTCTCAGGATCCTTCTTCCCTGCACAAGAAGGTTAAACCTCATTGTTTCGAAACACATTTGATTAAAGACGATAGTGTCTAGAATATTTTGACAAACTTTGATTACCTAATCCATCTTCCTCTACAAACAATATTAGGGAGAATCTTAACTCCATACTTGATCACCTTTTAAGTGGAGTAGGAAGAAATAAGGAAACCTTATGCTTAGCATAAGGAAAAAATCAAGGATAAACTAGACTAAATCATATCTCAGCATGCTTGGTTAGTTCATGAAGAATCAAAGCTTAAATGGACCTTGAGAGATTTCTCTCATTAGAAGAGGACTATTGAAAAACCAGGTCAAGAGCGGACTGGCTCATTGAAGGAGACAGAAAAACATCTTATTTTCACCGTGAAGCCTCTTGGTGCCACAAACGAATTAACATCACTCATCTCAAAGATTCCAATAGGATAGATATCACTGAACCCAAAGAAATTGAGCATGCTATTCTTAGTTATTTTTAGTCTATTTATACTTCTAATAACTCTTCTTCTGTTTTACAAGATGGAATGATTGATCAGGTTCTATCAAATACTGAAGTAGAATCTTTGACAAAACCATATCCAGCGGATGATGTATGATAGTACTGAAACAAATGAAGGGTAGAAAGCACCATGTCCAAATGGTCTACAAGCTTGCTTTCTTAAAAAATATTAGTGTATTCTCCCGTGGTATTCTGCAAGGAGACCCCTTCTCTTCCTACGTGTTTATTCTGTGTGCTGGAGGTTGTCTTCCATGATCATTATTCTAAAAAGCTAGGACTTTTTTTAGGCTCCGATTCAATTCTATGTGCCTTTCTGTATCTCACATTTTCTTTGTAGATGATAGCATTATATTTTGTAAAGATTCTCTTCCATAGGCTGAAGAAATTAAGAAAGTTCTTTAGGAATATGCTAAAAACTCTTGACAAGAGGTAAATTTCCAAACATCTGCTCCTTTCTTGGACAAGATTGTTCCTCTGTCCATTTAGAATTCTATTACTATAGTTCTAGAGATCACAAAAACAGTGGCTGTGTAACTTACCTCGATTTTTCGTGTCTTATTGGAAGATCAAAAAAGCAAATCTTTCAATTTGTCAAAGGCAGAGGTTGGAAAAAACTCAATTGATAAAAGGAAAAAGTCCTATTGCAGGCAGGTAAAGAGATACTCATAAAAAAATGTGGTTCAAGCCATCCCTACTGATGCAATGTCCTTTTCTTTTTTTTTTTTTTTTTGTCTATTCACATTATTTGTTCCTTGAATTCTATGGTTCTTCAATTTTTTTTGGAATGGGTCTGAAGGTAACAAAAATCTTTGTTGGAAATCCTAGGAGGATTTTTGTTAACCAAAGAACATGGGGGGGATAGGTTTTAGAGATTTTGAAGGCTTTAAAGGGCTTTTTTCTTGAAAAAGCCCATTTTTTTTAACAGGCTACTAAAGTGGCCAAAATTTTTTTTTATGCCAGATTTGGCCATAACGCACAATTGTTGCGCGTTATTAATTAGGATAACGCACAACTATTGTGCATTATCACTAATCATGTCCTAGGTGGAACGCAGCGTTATCTGCCTCTGCAGCGTTATCTGCCTCATCAATTTTTTTTTTTTTAAAGTCTTATAATTTTTTTAAAAAAAAAAAAGTATTATAATAAAATTTGAACCCTTGACCTCATGAGAAATAACATAAAAGACTTACCAATAGACCACCATTGGATCTTATTCAACAAGTGCATGGGATTTTATTTAATAATAACTTACTTACTTACGTATTCCAATATTCAGCAACTTCAATCATTTGAATTTTTAATTAGAGCAAAAAGAAAATTGCTCCTCTGTTTAATTTTCAAATTAGCGACGTAATTTTTTAGTTAACAAGAGAGAAAGTATTAGAAAATTAAAAAAACGTAAATTAAAAGGAAAATATGAGGTTTTTGTGGAAACGGTCAATGGGAAACCGTTAAAACTGTTTCCAACGCGTATGTCTCGAAAAAATACCCGAAATGCCCACAAGAATCGCCTCAATCGGACGTTAGAGCGCAAAGTTATGCCCCGTCAAAGTTTTCAAATATACGCAACGATTTTTTTGCCCCGAAACGCATCCGGATCACTTTTTTGACGATGCCATTGCGTTCCTCTTTATGAGAACCATCAAAACGAGTGGTCATACGCGTGAAACGGACATCCGATCACAGAGTTATTCATATTTAAAGTTTTCCAAATACCTACAAAAATTATTTATTCCTAATCAATATAAACAAGATAATGCACAACCAGATAACGCACAATGGTTGTGCATTATCATCCACCTCAGCACTTAACGCAGATTAAGCTTATGATTAGCTATAACGCACAACCATTGTGTGTTATCTCATTTGATAACGCACAATAATTGTGCGTTATGGCCTCTTCAGGATTTAAAAAAAAAATTGGGTCTATTTAGCACCCATTTTTTGAAAATGGGCCCAAGAAAGAAAAAAGCCGCTTTAACCTTGCTTTGCTTGCTAAACAAGGTTGGTGTTTTATTTCCTCTCCATCATCTTTGGTGGTTAAGTAGGTCCAGGCAAACTACTTCCTTTTGTAGGATTTCTTGGGTGCTTCGCTAGGCCGTAGGCCCTCCTATTTATGGTGAAACCTCCTTAAGGAAAGAAACCTTCTTTCCTTAGGGATTCGTTCTCGTGTTGGTAACAGTCTCTCCACTAATATTTTACATTATAAATGGATACCTTCCCTGCATTGGCACACATTATCCTCTTTTTTCTTTCTAGGGGTGCAGAAAGACAGTATCACCTGGTATTCGAATATTGGCTCGAGGTATTTTCTCTACTCCTTATTACCCTAAAAAAGCAGGGGCACCTTACGTTCTTGAACCGATAACCATCTTCAGCTAACCTAGCCTCCTCTATCCCTCGGGACCAACAAATGGTAGTACAAGAATATTCACCTGTTGTCCATCGATTACGCCTTTCAACCTGAGCTTAGGCCCTGACTTGCCCTCTGTAGACGAACCTTGTGAAGGAACCCTTAGGTTTTCAGGGCATCGGATTCTCACCAATATTTGTGTTACTCAAGCTGACATTCTTGCTTCCGCTTCGTCCATCACTGCTCACGCAAAAGCTTCTCTCTAAGGCAAAACGCTCCCCTACCGATGTATAACTATATCCCATAGCTTCGGCAGATCACTTAGCCATGTTCAAATTGATGGAAAACTAAGAATTTCTCTTTAGCTATTTATCCAATTTTGTCAATTTTTGGAGAAACGTTAAAAAGAAAGATATCTTGTTCTACAATAGAGAAAACCCACTCAAATAAATTTGATAACTATTGGGTTTATTCAACAACACAAACATAAAAGGGAATAATATATGTAAGGAATTTAGAAACTGAATTGAAGGTCTAGACAAGGAATAACTTCTTCTAGATATACTGGAAACACAAACTCAATTGTATAGTGATGATACTAAAAATGAATATTTTCCTAAAATGTATGATCCTTTCTTAAATGGAACCTATCGGGGGTAACAATGAAAATAGGGGGTTCAACATATAAACTGGCGATAGAAAATTTCATAGACTTTAACCAAGCCTGATGGAGAGAAGATAGAATTATGCATTTGTTCCTCTACATCACAAAACTAAAGCCATCTTGTAAATCCCTCTCAATCCTACTTGGCCAAAAGATAAGTTAATATGGCATCACATTCTAATGGTGTTTACGCAGTCAGGTTTGGATATAAGGTAGGAATGAACCAAATCAATCATTTCACTTGATGGTTCCTATAGCTTGAGACAGGAATCCAAGCTGTGGAATTCCATCCATAGTCCTATAATACAACCAAAAATTATGATTTTTCTTTGGAGAGTTGTGTTGAATATTCTTCCAACTAAAAAAAATCTAATGAAGCGAGGCTTAACAATTAACATGTCATGTGTTCACTATAGTTTTCAACATGAAAACGATCAATATATTTTGTTTGATTGTGAGTTTGCACAGAAGGTTTGGGATCAACTTCCTCTTGGCAACAAGTGGAGGACTATTCCAACTCTTAACTTTAAAGATCTAGCTCACTTTGCTTTTACGCAATGGAAAACTGAGGAGGTCTTATGTTTGCTCTTTGCATATGGTTGGTCGAGTATGTAAGTAATAAACTTCGCCATGAAGGCTCATGCTCTACTGCAGATCAAATTGCAACTCAAACTACAATCTGGCTGATGAATAAATCTTCTCCATCACTATTTAGATCCTTTAGAAAGGAGCAACCCTCCCTCACCAGATAAACATATCTGGTAGCCTCCAGATTGGGGATACCTAAAGATCAATACTAAGATAGCCTTTCATAGCAAAAAAATTGGCATTGGATCTTGGTTCGGAATCATTTGGGGATACCCCTGCTAGCAAAAGCGTTACCTCGTCAGGGTCATTTTCAATGGATTATACTGAGCTTCTTGGAATCATTGAAGGTTTTGTGACTAACTCTTCCATCACTGATCATTTGATTATTGAAGTGATTCGCTTCCCCAGAGTCTCTTCTCTCCTAATGGAGATTTATCAGAACTAGGTTATTTAGCTTCAAATTTCCTTAGATTTTTAAATCTCGATTCCACTAGTTTTTCTCAGGTTTCTAGGTCGGGCAATTGGCATGCTCACATTTTTCCTGAGACTGCTTTACTTTCTAATATTTCTTTGGAATTGACTCAAATCATTCCTTCAGATGTAGCTCATGCTATTCAGCTTGATATTAATAAAATATATCTCCTTTTCCCTACTAAAAAAAAAAAAAACCTCTTTCTTCTATTGTTTACACATTAGATCTTTATTTTTAAATATGAAGGAGATTACTTTTTAACTCTTCTTATATTGTTATATATTAGGATGGATCCAACCATTCTCATCTTCTTCTTTCAATTTTTTGTCCATAAGAAAGTCAATTTAACATTAAAAATTTTCAATGTTGGACTAGTGACTTCTCTTCTTTTGCCCCTCTTTAATGTCATTCCTTTCTTTTAAAAAGTTTATAGTTAGTCTTGAAACATCAAAACCTTTCTTTATATTTGTACCTATTCTTTCTTTTATATATATATATATATATATATAGTCAAATAAAATACAATTCTAGTGTTTTACAAGTTTTAAAAGATTTATAATGTCATAAACTGATTTGAAAAAAATACTATTAAGATAAAATTTTCATGTATATATAATGAATAGCATAGAAATAATGTATCCAAAAATATATCTAGTAACAATAGTTATAGAAAATTTACGCAATTTTAATCCTTACACGTCTTTATTTTGTCAATGCAATATATATATATATATATATATATATACAAATAGGTAATCTGAGTTGTCACACAGGACATGATGATTAAATAAAATGAATTTAGACGAATTTTTAGAATGATAGATAATAAACATAGGTAGAAATAAAGTTCATAATATCATATGCTACTATTGATTTATTAATACATATATTAATAAGTGCTAGCTATTTTTATTATCTATCTATCTTTCTACAAATCGAAGAAATTTTCCAAAAATCGATCACATAATACGACAAATTTCTGAAAAGGCTACTCTGCTAGGGTAAACTTTAATTATTCTCATACTATAATAACAGTACTATGGTGTAATAGTATTATTCGGACTTAAAATCCGAAGAAAACTAGAATAGATAGTTTGATAAGTCCAGCCCTCTGATGGCTATAAATTGGATGGAAAATAATTCATAGAAAAACAAGACTTGAAAATTCTACCTTTCTACTTCCTCTATTGTAAAATTTTCTACTTCTTGTATTTTATTCTCAATAATAAATAAAAGCTTGAAGTTTTCAAGATCATCAATTCTCGTAAGTTTTTTTTTATTCTATTTTACTTTGATATCGTTATATTAGATTTAGCCTAATGGCAGGCTAAATCCATTTATGTTAAGCTATAAAATCACATGTATCATGATAACTATATTGTGAAGATCCTGTTTTGTCTGGTTGCATAGTTTTAGGTAAGAATTCAAGATTTGAGTTAGGAGATTTAGAACTGGTCACAATTAATAAAAGATGAGGGTTAGCTTATTCAAAGCCATTGGAAGGCGTATTAAGGCGTTGATACCGGTTTCATCTTTAATTAATTGTGTTGATAGATATAGATCCCCTGTAAATTAAGGTCTTTCTAATCTGGATTCTTGCATGGATGCTATAACATAGGTATAAATAAAGTTCATAATATCATATGCTACTATTAATTTATTAATACATATATTATATAAGTGCTATCTATTTTTATTATCTATCTATCTTTCTACAAATCCGTCTAAATTCAATTTACATAATATTATAACCTCTGCGACAACCAAGATTAGCTCAAATTCCATATTTTTCAAATTACTTAGGCCAATTGTTTAAAAAATCTCATTAGGGTATAACCTAATTGAAAAATAGCTATAATGACACTAAACTATTTTTTTTTTATTTTGATAAGTAGTCACTTTTTTTTTTTTTTTTCCATTTTTAATACCATACAACCAATTTTTTTTCGTCTTTGGTACAAAAGCATTACTTTAGACAATAATTTCTGATAAGAAACTATATATACTTCAACATTGTTACATTCTTAAGGGTTCAAATCATCCTATAACATATTTTCCTCCAAAAAATACTCTTTTCAATTTTCTCAACTGCTTTCTCATAGTCGAAAATGCACATCACTTCAAAAAAATTCAAATCAACAAAGGGAAATAGATAATATATAAGATGCTTTTATCTCTAAAAGGTAATTAAACTTAAAGTACGTAAAAATTCTTGTCGAAAATCATTCTTTAAACTAGTAATTAGATACTAAAAAATGAATATAATTAATTTGAGAGTATAAATACGAAAAAAAAAAGATTATGACTAGTTCCCAAAAATCGAAAATAGTTTGATTTCATTTATAACCATTTTCCTTAAGCTCATTGATAATACTCCCAATTTACCTTAGAAGAAAGGTAGAAAACCCATTCCTCCTCTTCTTGTTGAAACCACAGCTTGACGTTTCTTAAAGGCAAATCGTACACAAATTAACACGTTAAAATGTGGGGGAAAAAAAAAAAAAAATCCCCCAAATCCCCAGTAGAAAACGGCCCACCCCGCCTTTTTTTATATATTCTTGTAAACACCTTTCTCCTTACTCATTTTGATTTTTGATCTCTTCTCAGTTCTCCCTATATCCTCTGCTCTCTCGCTCTCGCTCTCACTCACTCGCAGAGATATTTGTGCCCACAGCGAGAGGGAGTTTGAGAGACGGAGAGAAGGGATTTCTGATCATTTCAGGGGGATCCCGATTCAATTTTAAGGTTTTAAGAGAAGGGAAGAATGTCGCTGAGGCCGGGGACTCGAACGGAGGCGAGGAAGAAATCGTATAAGGTTGGGGTGGATGCTGATGAGGCAAGGCGGAGGAGGGAGGATACCATGGTGGAGATCAGGAAGAATAAGCGTGAAGATAACCTCCTTAAAAAGCGACGAGAAGGGTTTCCGATTTTAACCCAGCAACAACTCTCCGATGTTTCTCAATCCCCTGCTGTTGTGGAGAGAAAGGTTTGCCGCACTCAATTCTAGTGATTATCGAAATCCTGGATATGAATTTTGTTCAAAAAATTTGCTGAAAGTTCCCTTTTTGTCGTTGATGAGATTGTTCGATTCATCAACTTATAATTTAGTACTGTGATGGTGGGTTTCTTTTTCTCACTTTTTGTGGTAGAAATGTGATGGCGGGCCGATCTTGAGTCGGTTGGTATAGAAAGGATTTATTCCACGACGATTCGGGATTTAAGGAAGGTTTATGTTGGAGATATCCATATATCATGGGCTTCTCCTAAATTCTATGTCTTATCTTATCTTTTATTAGTTGTAATTACTTTGATTAATCATAGCAGCTTATTTCTCTGTGCCATAAATTTGTTATAATTTTGAGATAGTTTATTACGTTATGGTAAAATAAGTCGTTGCTCTGTACTAGTTCTAGTGAACTGTTTTGAGAAATTTAGGTTGACCTTTTGAGAAATTTAGGTTGACCTTTTTCAGCTGTGTTCCCTCCCACCCCTCCTTTTTTCTGCTGGAATGTTGTCTGAGGAAGGGAAAGTAGCGCTTTTTATCTGGTTTGTCTGTACTTTTTCCAACATACTTGTGATTGGTGGTTTTTTTCTTTTTTTCCTATTATCTTTAGTTTCCATGATTCAAAATTTTATCAGAAGATAATGCACTGATTTTGTCCTCAGTTTCGATGTCTCCCATGTTACTTCTATTGGGTTCTTTGTTTGATCTGGCTTGGTATTGTAGTAGTAAATTATGACTTTTCTCATCAATGCATAACTTATAGATAGATTTACCATAATGTCACAGGTTCTAATTGACATACAGTGTTTTGGGAGAGTTAAGTGTCAATAGGAAGACCTACATGCTATCAGACACATTAACTTGAGTTGGAAAGATTTCATCTAAGCTTGCTTTTCCTTAATGGACCTTTCTTTTTCTTGCTTTAAGCTTCTTTTGACAAATAGTGGTTAAGAGATAGAATATACAATATCTCATTTCGTACTATACATTTTGTTTATTGAAAAAAATGGAGTTTCTTGTTGATTAAAGGTATGGTCATCATTGCCTGCTATACATCAAATGGGAGAAATTTACTTGTTAACATTGTTGTATATAGGATGTGAATGCTCTTTCTGATTAGAATTTGATAGATTTGATCTTTTATGTTACATATGAACTGTTGATTTTAATTTCATGTCTTTGTGTTATCTAACAGTTGGAAAGTATTCCTTTGATGGTTCAAGGAGTATGGTCTGACGATCCTGTTGCTCAAGTTGAAGCGACCACCCAGTTCAGGAAACTTTTGTCAATTGGTATGCTTGCATTTGAGGGCACGAATTTTGTTCTGCTATTGAATAAATCCTTTTCTGAAAGTTTGCATGTTTATGTTTTCCCCAGAGCGCAGCCCTCCAATTGATGAGGTGATTAGAGCAGGTGTTGTCCCTCGATTTGTTCAGTTTCTTGACAGACATGATGTGCCTCAACTCCAAGTGAGTATTATTTGAGGTTATTCTTCTTTATTTGCACCATGCATCCTGGTTATATGAATAATGTAAAGTTAAAAGTTTTCTTATTCTCTGCATGCAGTTTGAAGCTGCTTGGGCTTTGACTAATGTTGCTTCTGGGACATCAGAGCATACCCGAGTTGTCATTGACAATGGTGCTGTTCTTAAGTTTATCCAACTTCTTAGTTCTGGAAATGATGATGTCCGTGAGCAGGTATTTTCTCACATGTTAATACTCCTTTTGTGAATAAATCTACACCTTTAGTATGTGAATGAGACTGAAGTTCTCTATCCTATTAGTGGTGAAGACTAATATTTTCGGTCAGTCCTTCTCCCCTTCCACTTATCAGCTGACAATTGGTGCAAACTTTCTTCAGTGTGAAGTTCAAAACTTTCATCTCTTTTATCAAATTTTTCCTGAAAATTTAAAAATGTTTTTGGAGCTTTGTCGTTTTGTAATCTGTACCAGGCCATATTTCTAGTTCAAATGTGGCTCTAATTATCTGTTGCCTGTTATATTCTGTTATGAATGAGTTTTATCTTTCAAACAGGCAGTCTGGGCTTTAGGTAATGTTGCTGGTGACTCCCCAAGCTGTAGGGATCTTGTCATTGGTCATGGTGCTCTTTTGCCATTGTTAGCTCAGCTAAATGAGAATTCAAAACTCTCCATGTTGAGAAATGCTACATGGACATTATCAAACTTCTGTCGGGGCAAGCCTCCAACTGCATTTGAGCATGTATGTGTTAATATATAAGAATCTCAATAATTAGAGTACATGGAGATATGATGTTAATCTCTAACTGCTTTGACCAGAAACTCAACTGAAAAGGGAATATTAAGTATGATATAACATTTATTTCTTTGAGTCAGGTAAAGCCAGCGCTGCCAGTTCTTCAGCAACTTATCCACTTGAATGATGAAGAAGTTTTGACAGATGCTTGCTGGGCTCTTTCTTATCTTTCTGATGGCCCCAATGATAAGATTCAAGCAGTGATTGATGCAGGAGTTTGTCCACGACTTGTGGAGCTTCTAGCGTACGTTTCAGTCTTCATAAATATTTAGTTTTGCTGTTACATTTGATCTGGAATCATCTGAAAACTTTGTTACTTATTATTTCTCCCTCTTAGGCCGATAACATGCTGAAATGTGTTTCATATGGATTAACATATGTTATATGATTAGATCTTGTATGCTAACTAAAATTTTCTTTCCTGAAGTCATCCATCACCTACTGTTCTCATACCTGCACTTCGTACAGTGGGAAATATTGTAACTGGTGATGACATCCAGACGCAGGTAACATGATCAATTTACATTCAGATAACAATTAGAATTCTATCACCTTCATTTTATAGTTTTGGTATTTTTTTGTTTGCTGCTTATGAACTTTGTCCATGTAGGATTACATTAATACATGATCCCTTTGTAACTAATAGAAACAATGATGTCCTGTCTCTGTATCAGTTGGTATATAGTTGCTTGGAGTACTGAGAAAGACATTGGACCTAACATTTGCTTGGACCATGAATAGGAGTTCTCTATTTTTCTCCTCCCTGGCTGCAGAAAATGATAAAGAAAGAACACCTTGCTTCCTAGAATGGGGTCCAGTGAAACTTGTACTGATTCTGTTGATGCAGGATGAAGTAGGGTTCGCTTTGTACGCTATAGGCAGTGGAAGAACTCCTTAAACTTTGAGTTTTAGCTCTAGAGAATTGCTAAAACAAGAGGGAAAAACTTTGGACAGAGCTTAGAAAGAATAGCTACCTTTGAAGGAAAGAGGCAGAGGCTGTTCAAGGCTATGAACAGTAGCCGTGAACAGTAAGTTCTGCACAAAAGTAGGAAAGGAGGTGGAAGAAGAGAGAGATAGGAGAGAAAGATAGGCAATGCCTAGACAAACAATATAACTCTCAAATACTTAATAATTGACCACTGAAAAGTAAACTATTACATAGTATTTATAATGTAGAGACTCCCTACTAATCAAATCCTAGTAGAGTTAGAATTCCTTCTAAAGATATAAGACCCTTTACTTTCCTAAGACAATAAGAACTCCAAATAAGACACAAAGACTAGCAACAAATTAAATAAGCACTCTAAAACTAATTCTCGTCCAATTCCAGCAATAAACTAAATGACCAAAATATCCTTAAACTCCTAAAAACCCTAAATAACTGAATTGCACAGCTGTAGTTGCTTCTAATCACCATGGGCATCTTTTTTTATATGTAATTTTTTCCTTTGCAAAAAAATGGTTAGGTTTGTGTTTAGGCTTCCAAATGGTATATTTCTTATCTAGCCATAGGATAGTGTCTCTATCACTCTGGTTTGTTACTTTCTGGAAATCCTAAGATATTTGAACAGTTTCTTCTGGCTCTTTTGGACAAAAGCTACACATTTAAAGAACTAAATTTCATTCAGAGAGCAGATTCTCCATCTTAATGTGATAAATTTACTAAATTAATCATTTAATCTGTTCTTCGGAATTTGTTTTACTGGCTTGATCTCTTTACCCCATAAATGATGTGCACATGAATGCATACTGACCAGAAAATAGTTGGTCTTTGCATAAGCAGAAGAACCCTGGAAATATTTTCTTTAATTCCTTATTTGTAAAGAAGCTTTCTTTCTCCCTCTACTGCTGAAAAATTGTGCTCGTGTTTTCCTTTTGCAGTTTGTGATTGACAACCGGGTTCTCCCATTTCTTTATCAACTTCTCATTAATAATCACAAGAAAAGCATTAAAAAGGAAGCTTGTTGGACAATCTCAAATATCACTGCCGGGAATAAAACCCAAATACAGGTATGCGCATCCCAACTTTTGATCTATTCTGAAGGTTATGCTGATTATGGGTTCACTTTTGGAGATATATATATATATATATATATTTTTACCGCTCCAAATCAAAGGTGTTTTACAATTTAGTTTCTTGCTTTAGATGACTTAAATGCTGACAAGCACTTTCGTGTTTGCATATTCACCAACTCTCTAGCATCCCATTTCTACTCATCTTGAACTTTTAGATGAAAGATAATGCCATCGCATGAGATGAACGTTTGCTTCCATGGTAATTGGGGGTGCGTTATTAATGGTTAGTCATTTCAAATTGATGACAAGGGACTTTTAAAGGTGTGGATACGGACAGTATTATTTTTGGAAATTAAGTCGAAATTCTTTTGGTTGTAATCTTTATTTATACGATTTGACAGAAAAGGTATGCATATGACCTTCAGTATCTTCTCGTCAATTGTGGGTGACTTTCAAATCATCACATCCTACTGAGTGGAATGATAAACTGCTTGAGGCATGGTGTGCGTAGTTCAGGAAGACTTTTGTACATCCCTGCTCTTATTATATGATAATGTGATAAATAATTGGGTCATATATGTTGCATCTCCATGGTGTACAATCCAAAATCACTTTATTTTCTCTTACATGCATTTCTCAGCATCAAAGATGGTTTCTAGTGGTTGGTTTTTGTTGCTAGATATAAACTCCATGCTGTTGCCTATTAAATTGGGCATAGTGTTCTCTCTTATGAAAGTTGGTGGATCATAAACTTGAAAAAGATTTATCATGCACTCTGTGCTAAAATTCTTGGCAGATCAGAAGTTCATGAACCTGATGCATGTTTTTATGTTCCCATTCTGGCTGGGTATGTGTCCTTTATGGACTTGGTATCTCATTCATCTATTGGATCCAAATGTCGGATCTGAATTTGTGATTTTTTCATTGCCATCCAGACAAAATATACTAAAATTTTTTGTTTAGATGCTTGTTTGCTAACTCCTTCAAATATTTGCTTTCGGAATTGTTGCCTGACAAATATCCTGCTGAAAAAATTGTGATACAGGCTGTTATTGATGCCAATATCATCTTCCCTCTTGTAAATCACCTTGAGCACGCTGAGTTTGAAATCAAGAAAGAGGCTGCATGGGCTATCTCAAATGCCACCTCGGGAGGAACTCATGATCAGATAAGGCATGTAAAACCAACGTTTCATTTTATAATGTTTTTAAGATATTGCTGGACTACCAAAATCTTTTGTTACTTTTCTTCTCTGGTGACTTTGTAAGTGCCACAACTGACTGAAGCGATGTTTCCTCTTCAGGTTTTTGGCCAGCCAAGGTTGTATAAAGGCACTATGTGATCTTTTAGTCTGTCCTGACCCACGCATTGTGACCGTGTGCCTTGAGGGCCTTGAAAACATTTTAAAGGTAGGTGAAGCGGATAAAGAAATGGGTTTGAACGGAGGTATCAACTTATATGCACAAAAGATTGATGATTGTGAAGGGTTGGACAAGATTGAGAATCTCCAGTCTCATGACAACAATGAGATATATGAAAAGGCAGTGAAGATCTTAGAGAAGTACTGGACAGAGGAGGATGAGGAACAGAACCTTGCAGATGGGGTTGAAGGAAACCAGCAGGGTTTTAATTTTGGAAATAGCCAACCCAATGTTCCTGCTGGTGGATTCAAATTCGGTTAGAGACCTAGTGGTTGCTCATTGGCCTTTTGTTCAACATTTCCATTTCTCCTGTTGCCAAAATGGTCAGGGTTTTTGGTCTGGCACATTGGCCGGATTATATGTGAAATATTTTGGAAGTCGTTACATTTGTCCCATTTCTGTTGATACTTCCAAACAGAAGTGTTTTCCAGATAATGTTACATGAGAATAGATAATAGGTTCTTGTCTTTAGAGCAATTTGCTTCACCTTGTTGGCTTTGTTGATTTTGTTGTGGTTTGTTTGGTAACAATGGGCTCTTATTACCTTCCGGCTCCCAATTTTGGGGGTTAAATATCTTGTATACTTTGTCTCAGAATGATTTATTATTGTATTTCTTAAAAGAATTTTATATTGTATTGAGGATTACTTCATATCTATTAATTGACATACTTGAGATGCATTTCTTTCCGCTCTCAGAATTCCATAGGTGTTCCGGCGGTTTTCCTTAATAGACAAGAATGTCCCTCACAACTCCCCTAAGATGCATTTTCTTCTAGTTCCCAAAACTCCCCTGGTGTTTAAAGGATTTCTCCTCAATACACAAGAATGCCCCTAGCACCAAAACTCCATTGATGCCCTCAATATTCAAGAATGAATCTATGTTACGATTTTTTTATTTTATTTTATTTTTTATTATGGATTAGGTCCAAGTCCCTTCATTTCTTGGCTTGTGTTAACCTTGTTAATACTTTGGAGTTCTTTTCTCTATGATTGGAGGACATGATCAACAAAAGAACTAATGTAGCTAAAACAAGTTAAGAAGTCCATGAATGAAAATATGAACTTAATCTATAAAAGAATTTACCGTATGTTATAAAGTTCGCATTTTAGTATCTTACTAAAGATAAATATGCTAAATTATTGGTGGTATTATGCGGAGCTTGGCACAAACTATAACCAAAGTTACAAGGTAAAGGAGCGTCTTAATCTCCCTAACTTTTGTTACCTAAAACAAGACTTCACAAGTTTAAATATATGAAAAATAAAATAGATTATTAGCACAATAAATTATTATTATTATCACCATCTTACTTGAACATGATCTGTTCTATAGGATTGGACCTCCCATTATCAAATATAGGCGAGTATAGTGTTACTATTATGAATTATTAAAGGAAAAATTATTAAAATACTCTTAACATCTGTTTAAACTACAAAATAACCTTTCTATTTTGTATATATTACAAAAATAAATTTAAAACCTAATATTTAATAATCTTTTCGTCCTTGTCATTAACCTAGGTTAAAAAAGGTGTTAATTGGAGTTGACTTTTAATATAAACTAATGTGCTACTCCAAAAGTACCCTTAAATAAATTATTTAATATAAAATTAAAATATATTTATAATAAAGGTGTCCAACAATTCTAATATATTCTGTATTCAAGGCTTCAACCCCTATAAATCCAATTCCTCTTAAGATTGGAGTTAGAATTTGTGCAATAATCTATTCTATATTCCTGGGCATATGATTTTCTCTTTGATAAAGTACACATTAAAATTTAAAGATAATCAGAGAATTAAGAATTTGTTGTTGGTTACCAATGATTGAAACTTTGTGGAGGGAACTATGGTGAAAGGATAGCCCTACTTCTCATATGTTCATCTCTCCCATTTTCTTAGAAATTTACAATGTTGTTGATGTTTTCTAATTATCTTTGGTAATGAGTCATCATGTTTATAAATTCACATTTTCTTTGAGAAGAGTATGAATGCACCAAAAGATGTTCCATGAATTGACTGAAAGAAAAAAAAAAACCCTCGAAACTCAATAAAGAAAATATAATGTTTTTTTTGCATATTTTTGACTAAGATGATATAGTACTTGTTAGGTTGAAATACTCATCTCTATTTACCTAGTTGTTATACTTAATTATTAGTTATTTTTGAAAATCTCAATTTATTTACACTTGAGTTTAAAAAAGAAAAAAAAAAGAAGAAAAATACTGCTCTAATAAATTTTAAATGATAACATGGGTTTGGAAACATTTGAAATTTCAAGGAGAAAATATGAAAACAATGTTGTTCAGTAACACATCAGGAGCTTGAAGATGTGCACTCTTGGCTTCTAAGACCCAATGAGCCTCAATGAACAGAGCACCAGGATATTACAATTGAGGTATGCATTTTTGTTGATGATGGTTTCATTATTCATTGAATTTAGATTAGTAATTTTTGTTGTATTAGGAATTTGGAGCATCTAGTAACTGGAAAGAGCTTTGTGCCTCTGCTAAATGTCATGGAAAAAAGTAGATTCATTGTTACTAAATATTGGACTTTTTTATGATTTAGTTGCTTCTAGTATAGTTAACTTAAGAGCCTAAGAAATAATGTTGAATGTTTAATACCAAGACAAAGTGTATATATATATATATATATATAGTTAACTTTCAGTATATATTAATACAAGAGTTAACTTCTGGTATTAGTTCCTAAGCCCTAGTTAATATGAGCTTGGAGAATTTATTGGTTAGCTTTACTTTTTCACTTGACTTGAAAATATTGACAGAGTACAAGGCTGAATGTTCCACCACCACATACCTGCAAAACTAAGGATAGGAGCAAAACTAAGAAATTGGAATTCTATTGAAATTAGTAGAATTTAAAGTTCCAGAACTACAGTTTTATGACTTTATTCTTTTCTATAACAAGAATATAGTATTATCCAAGTCTAATTCCCACCCCCTAAAAAGATGATCACGAAATTGCGCAACTATTTCAACTTGCAAGGAAAAACTATAAGATTGAAATATACTTAATTTAGAATCATGGACATAAAGTGAAGGTAAATCATATATATTTTATCCCACCAAGAAATAAAACTGCTAATGATATAATAAGCATTGAACAAGTGCACTAAAGCTATGGTTCATTTCTTCACAGGATTATAAAATAGTCTAAATTAATAGTCTTTCATAACTTAATAAAATGGAAAAGAAAACATTGCAAAACTAGTTCTACTACATCTTGCGATTTGTGAACAATTTTGTTTGATTTGTTCATCTCACAGTAAAACTTTCACCAATAGTTTGTTCACGAGTTGATGGCAATGGATCAACCAACTCAACTCCATTTCTTCAAAACTTTCTTTTCTTGGCCTGCATAAATACAAAAATTTTAGAAACTTTCTTTGAACATTATAAGAAACATTTAGTATAATTTGTATACTATCATATTGAAAATTTTATAAAATAGAGTGTATAAGTCCATAATAATGATACCTGTCTCTTTTTGTGATCTCCAACATACATTGTGACATTATTACTTTCTTGTGTAGCTGCATCGTTTTTCTCATTTGAAGTAGTAAAGATTCACATAATCTCGCGTTTACTTTTAGCCTTCCTTACTCACAGGGCCTGCCTTTTTGACATGTCCTCTTGTTGTGTCCACCTTGCTTGCACATGATGCATTTAATCGTCTCAAACCTTTTTTATGCTGTTGATGGTACTGCCTCACCCTCTTCTCTTCTTCTGTTTCTCCGAGACCGACCAGACAATCTCCTAAGCTCGGGAGGCAACACTTTAGTAGGCTCAATTTCCATAACAGGCCATAAAACAAATTTCGGTATACGGTGGATAATCTCGCCATAAGCTTTCAAATATTTCTCCTACGAAATACCAATATGTCAATAGTCCTCTACTTTCTTCTTCCTATGGGTAATACCTAATATTGCATGCCTACCTGGTATACCAACAAGATCCCATACCTTACAACCACATGTTTTCAGTCTTAGATTCTGTACATGTCGCCATCTTTGACTTCAAATTCATATGTATTGGCTATTTGCATTGTGCAACACCTTGCTGATTCACTTATGTTGTTCAATTTCTGCACAGCTCTAGGCACAAGATTAGTGCTCCAACCATGACATTCTTCATTTCTTTTATTCAACCTAACCATAATCTTAGCTCGTAAACCATCAAGTAGAGCCGACACTAGTTTAGAACTAAGATCTCCTACCCAACTGTTAAAAGATTTTGCAATATTATTGGTTATATGATCATTTTTCAAGTCCTTTGAGAAAGTATGTCTTGACCATAATTCTTCTAGAATTCTTGCCAACCAATCAAAAGCTTTGGAATTCATAAATTTTATCTTACTCATAGCAAACTTGAAGCCAACTTTATTATATGATCTTAGTCACATGCACCTTCTCCTCATCCACATGGATCCCGACCGCACCAATAATAAACCCAAGATAGTAATTCAGGTCATAAAACTACATTTTTTGAGATTAATATACAATTTATTATGTTGTAAGACTAGAAGAACCTCTCCCAAATGCCTTAAATGATTCTCGACTAGGGCTAGGGCTATAAACGAGGATATCATTGAAATATACCACAACAAATTTGCATATGAATGATCGTAAAATTGTTTTCCATTTATCTTTGGGGCGTGTTTGAATCTGATGGTATTCACCGTGAAGGTCAATCTTGGAAAAAACCGTTGATCCATCCAATTAATCCAACATGTCATCTAATTGAGGGTTGGGAAATTTGTACCCTACCTCGGCTGCCTACACACATTCGCCAACTTTCATCTTTCTTAGGTGTGAGCAAATGTGGTACTGCGCATGGACTAATGCTCTCTCTTATGTGCCCCTTTTGCAACTAACTCCACATTTTCTCTCAAATCTCATTCTCTTTTGGACTCATTCGGCAGAGTGGTAATTTAGGCAAACTAGCTCGAAGAATTAAGTCAGTATGGTGTTGAACATCTCGCATAGGCAGTAATTATGCGAGAAGTTCTTTTGGCATAACATCCTTGAATTCATCAAGCAATAATTGCAGGTATTTTTGGTGTTGTACGAGCTCCATTGGTTTCTTGGCCGTGAATATTTCTTTCACTGTAAGACAATAGATTACCTTACAGAATATGCAGCCTTAAACTCCTTTCCTGAGTGTGCCAAAGTTAACATAATCTTATCCTCCACTTTACAAGTCTTGGGTTTAGTGACTTTATTTAATGGCAGCAAAGTTATCTTTACTCCATCGAGCTCCAGCTTGTATATATTCTGTCTGCCAAAGTGATTAGCGTTCTTGTTGCCAAGGCCTCCCGAACAATATGTGACAATAGTTCATATCTACTATATCGCAGTACACCTCATCTTTGTACTTTCAAACTGAGAAAGGGACTTTGCAAGGCTTTGTTACTCAAATATCACCTACAGTATTGATCAATCCAGTACTCTATGGATTTGGATGTTTCTCAACTGGCGGCTGCAGTTTCTTAACTATCATCTTCTTAATGATGTTTTCCTCACTGTCTCCATCAATTATTAGATTGCAGATTCTAAACTTAATGGTGCACCTGGTTTGAAAAAGTTGGTGGCATTGGGTTGAGTCTGCTCCCCTTGATGCTAACATCATCTTTCGAACCACCAAAATCTGCTCTTCATGATCTCCATCATTATCGTCACCATCGGGCTCAAAAAGCACTTCATCTCCACCTTCAGATTCTTCTTCAAGTTCACCACGCTCAATAATGTTCACTCCTCTCCTCTTTGGACAATCATTCGAGCGATGTCCAGGCTGATTACAGTGATAGCATTTTCCAGGAATTCGTTTGGCATAAGGATTCCTTTGAGGTTGTGCATATGTACCAGTGCCCTCTATGGGCTTCTTCCCAACTGCTTTGTCATTATTGGGCTACTCTTTCCTTCCTTTTGAGTTGTCTTGTGACATGTTTACTTTAATACTTGAGAGTTGCTAGCGGTTCTTTGGAGAAAAATCTGTCCTTTTCCCTTGGAGCATCATTTCAGCCTTTAAAGCCATGTTTCCTGCTTCAAAGACATTTGCTGACATTTGCACACCAATCCTGTCTTTGATGGCTAGCCTCAAACAACTAAGATGTCTCTGTACTTGTTCACTTTCTGACTCCATTAAGTTGTTTCATTCAGCAAGACGTAAAAATTATGCAGTGTATTCATGTACTAACCTTTCCCCTGGGGAGCAACTCTGTTACTGCAAGAACAAGTATTGTTCATAATCAGGAGGCAAAAGTCGACGCTTCAATAATTGCTTCATTCAGTACCATGTCCAAACTCAACCTTTGCCTTCAAGTTGCCTTGAATCTGGTAAGTGTTCCCACCAGGTAGAAGCGGTCCTTTTCAATCTATAGGCTACTAGTTTAGCCCTACGATCTTTGGGAATCTCCATGTAATCAAAGAATCAATCCACCTCAACAAAGCAATCTATGAACTCTTTAACGTTTAAATTTTCTTTGAAAGGTGGAAGATCTACTTTCAAGCAAAAATCATCATCTCATTGGATGTTGAACAGGTCGATCTCGCTGATTTTCTCGTGCCCTCTTGAGCAAATTTAAATCTTCATCTTCATCTAAATCCCTTAAGTCATATTCTCTTTTTAATCAGACAGGATTGTGCCTAGCTCTGAGTCGTGTCGTGCTTGGGCAAATCCATCGGCTCCATGTTGATCAGCATTTTGTATAGTGTTATTGTTCACTGTGCATAACTCCAGTGCATCCATTCATTGTTCAAATACGCTGAAGGTAGTTAATCACAAATTGAAATTCAGTTTGAGGCTCCTGACCCCCCTGTTCTGCCTCAATTGTCTAGCTGTTTAGGGACCCTCCAGCATCAGCTATATTGCAAGATAAACCTGCTTTGATACCAACTAATATAGGAAGAAAGAAGAGAACACAGTAGCAAGCTATTACACAAATAGCTTTTCAAAAAAACTACACAGAAAATCTTATTTCTAAAAACAGGAATAACATTAGTGATCTCAGAAATTTAGTTCTACCTTTACACTAGTCTTAGAGGCCTATTTATAAGTTTGTTTCATGCAACTAACTTCCCTAATATTTAGGAGTTTAGTAGGAAAGGATGGACAAAATATAGAACTAACCAAAGCAAAGATAATCATAACAAAAATAACAAACTCATAAAAACTCTCTTGAACTAATCAAACAACAGAAACAGCAAATCTAAAGAGAATTAGCAGCTACATCAAGAAGTACCGGGCGATCCATAACAACATGAAGATCATAAAGTAATTCCATAAGCCATTTCAATTCCCATACAGTCATCCTCCTAGAAAGATACTCAACTTCGGCAGAAGAATAAGAGACTGTATTTTGTTTCTTCGTCTTTCAAGAAAAGCGCCCTCAGGTCCTTCATATGAAAACATGAACTCAATAATCTATGAATTTGAGGACAGAAGAGAATGAATTCCCAGTGATTGTATAAAGCCCTTGACTTCAATGGAGCATAATCATCAATTATCAATTATGGAGCCCCTCATTTCAAATCCTGATTCTTATCGTCTTTTGATGGGTCATTTGATTTATTTAACTGTCACTCGACCTGACTGAGCTGCTAAGTATAGCATACTCCTGGACAAGGTATTCTTTTTCGCTCTATTTCTGATATGCAATTGTAGGCTTGTTATCACTCAGAGATCATTGATTGGTTTCTTCATCTCTCTTGACTTTTCTCCTTTTTCCTGGAAGTCCAAGAAGCAACACACAATTTTTCCTTCTTCCCTAGAGGCCAATTATCAATCTATGCGATCACCTGTTGTGAGTTAAAGTATCTCTATTATCTTCGTGATCATCGGGTTTCTCAAACCTCCCAACACTATCAAGCGGCTCTTCATATTTCATCTAATCTAGTTTTTCCTTGATTGCCATTTTATTAAGGATGAGTTTCAAGCTCGAGGGGATTGTTGAGATAAATATATTAAGATATTGTATAGTTGTATATATTGATTTACTTTACTACATTTGGTAAGGTTACTTTCTTGATTAATAGAGAACTCTTTGTACTCTATATATGCATACAACGCATAATAATATTATAGAAAAGCAAAGCTTGGACATTGCTCAATTTCTCTTCCGTAGTAAGTCAGTTTATCCTTATCATAAATTTAAAAAAATTTAAAATTTCATAATCATTAAAGTTATAATAAGATTAAATTAATCTTCATGAATTTAAAGCTTTTTTTTAATAAGATTTAACTTTAAGAAATGTTGATTAAAAGGAAAAAACTCCCTCCGCGTGGATATTAGGAAATCTATTAGGATAAAATAGCTAATCATTTATCTCTTTACAATTTTTAAAATGGATAAATTCCAAAAATAATTACTTATCATACCAAAGTATTTTGAACTAATTTTTAAAGGAATTAAAAAACTAAAAATATGAAAAACTTGGATTCATTCATTCGATCTGAAAAATTAGATTAATATCATAACTCTCCCACTAATATCTAGAAAACTCTTATAATAATATCAAATTAAAATTCTTCACTTATCATTATCAATTCATTAATATCTCTTATTTTTATTTTTGTATAAAAAATGTCTAGTAACTAAGTAGTGATTTATTTGAAGGGAACTAATAATTACAGATTTTTAAAGCAATTAAAACCTAAAGTGCAAGGTTTTTTTTTTCTTTTTTTCTAAGGAAAACATAAAATTCAAGTTGAAAATAACTCTTGCCACACTTAAAAATTTGAGAGCAATCGTGAAGAAAATCAATTAGTATAAAATGGCTAATCATTTATCCCTTTACAACTTTAAAATGGCTAAATTTTTAAAAATAATGATTTTTCATATGAAAATATTTTGAACCAATCAAGGACTTTTAAAGGAATTAAAAAAATATAAATATGATATAAAGATTTGATATAAAGTCATAAAAATAAAGATTAAATATTATAAAGATGAAGATATTTTTGTCAATGTCCCGTCTAATTATACATTCGTCTTGCTTTGTTTTGATGTACATAAAAATTTTATATGGCCTACTTGGCATTAGCTGAATGTCAAGTGGCAAAAATGAATCAAATCATTTTTTTTTTAATTTGCATGTATATATATATATATATATATATCATAAAGTCTAAGATTGGCTTGAACTATGGGCCATTAGGAAATTAATGCAAAGTTGCAAACTATGGCTTGAATTCCAAATTTCCACATTGAGGTTTGACAATTTTGTTGGGTTTTTTTTGGTGGGGTTAAGTTCAAAATATCCTCCCAAATTAGGTACAATCAACTGAGCTGTGAAACTTTTTTTTTTTTAATAAGTAACCTTTAATTTTTCTTTATTATTAAAAAATGATGAAAATAAATTTATTACTCCAAAAATACCCTTTAATAAAAAACTTTTCAAAATTTAAATTAAAAAACTTCCAAAATTAAAAATTTATCAATCAAGCTCATAATTATTCCGCTTTCTTGAATAGTTTTGACATTGATTAATAATTCGAACATAAATTTCTGAAATATTTATTCTATTAAAAGATTAAAGGGTATTTTAAGAATTATAATCTTACTTCCATTAATTTTTAATGGTAAAATAAAATTAGGGATTACTTGTCATTTTTAAACTTTGACTTTGTTTTTTAAATTCATCTATCTCTAAAAACTAATTCGTTAAGAATTTATTGAATTAAGTGGATTCGATAATTGAAATTATTAAATGCTTGCTTAATATTTAAGTGCATTAGATAAAAAAAATTTATAAATCACTTAATTATAATTATAAATTTTAAATAAAATTTTTTTGGATAACTCTCTTGTTTGAAATGTGAATATGTATATATTATTTGTCCAATTATTACAAATTTTTACATATAATGTTCAATTTATTAACTAATTTAATATTGAAATTCGAACTTCATTTTCAAATTCAATGCTCAAACTTCAGTATGTTGATTGGCATAAAATTGGAGACTTAGAATTAGAATTGGAATTAATTCCAATTCTTTTGTTTGGTTGAACAATTTATTATGGAATTAGATATGAATTTCGATTCTAATTTTACAAAATTCACAAATTCCAATTCCAAATCAAAACTCTAAGAATTACAATTCTAATTCTACAAGATTTACATATTCATCACTTACATTAGTAATTATACAATTTTATATTCATATTTTTTTACACATTCATGTACACTTTCTGTCTCTAATGTTTACGGTACTTTCTCTTTCTATATTTCACACTCACTTTCTCTATCTAAAACGATACTTTCTCTCTAAAATTAGTGACACTTTCTCTCTATAATTCACGATACTTTACTTCATTATAATCACGACACTTTCTCGATCTAAAATTCATTACATTTTCTTTTTCTAGAATTCACGACACTTTTTTTCATTAGAATTCACGATATTTTTTCTCTCTAAAACTTACGACATTTTCTCTCATTAGAATTCCAATCACTTTCTCTCTCGAAAACTCACGGCGTTTTCTCTTACTAGAATTTGCGACACTTTATCTCACTAAAATTCTATTTACTTTCTCTCTCTAGAATTCACGACATTTTTTCTCTCTAAAATTCACCACACTTTCTCTCTCTAAAATTCATCACACTTTCTCTCTCTAGAACTCACGACACTTTCTCTTACTAGAATTCACGACACTTTTCTCTCAAGAAGAATTCATGACACTTTCTCTCTCTAGAATTCACGATACTTTCTCTCTTTATAATTCACACTACTTTCTCTCTCTAAAGTTCTCGCTCACTTTCTCTCTCTAAAATTTACAATACTCTCTCTTTCTCTAAAAATCATACACACACTCACATGTTCTTTTTTCTCTCTCACTCTTATACATATACACATTTTGAGTAAATATATATTTAAATTTTGAATTCTAATTTTATAATTTTTTTAGAGAATTCCTAACAAAAGAATTAGAATTAAAAAATGAATTTCATAACAATTCTATAATTTTACAAAATAAAGGAATTAAAATTACAATTCTTAGAATTTTAATTATATAGAATTCAAATTTTAATTCCAATCCAATTCTAGAAACTAAATACAATCTAAGATTTAGAATTCAAAATTTAAACAATTCAGATTTAAATTTTAGTTTTAATTTTATTAAACGGGACTTAACCTTATTTGATTATTTGATTCGGTGAATATTGTATTTTTACTTTCACAATTCTTTATATATATTCGAATCCTTTCTGAGTTAGATATGAAAACTTAATTTAGAATTCGTCCCTTGCTCATACACTGTCAGTCTGCCTTATTCGCGGGTCAAGTGGTAAGTATTTTTTTAATACAAAGAGAATACGGTTAAAAATGCTCTTCATACTTTACTTTTTGTCAGTTTAAGATTTTTTTTTGTTCAATTATGCCATTTAACTTTTTTTAAAATAATTAAAATGTTTAAATACGTTGATTTCTGGTGTTTTAGGCAGAAGTTATTATGTGAACTACATAAAGTTTTTCATAAAAGGGTAAATAAGTATTGAAGTACCTTTATTTTTAATCAATAGTCTTATCATGCTTTGAAATATACATCTTTTACGTGTATAATTTTTTCTTACATTTTATTTGTATCATTCTTTGTTTACTCTATAAAAGTAATATTATGCATATTTTACACTTTTATAAATAAATCATTAATATTTACATAATAATTTACTCACAAAGACATAAAAAACCTTGACGTTGAGTGTTTTTTGTTATTCAAGAAAAATTGAATGGTATAAATGGTGGGAAAAAAAAAAAAAAAGAATACACCCTATGTTGGCTGAACGTGGAAAGGTGATTGGGTTTTTAACAATTTTCTGTAATACAAATTGTTGAAGTTTATACAGAACATGCAAAGCATGTGGGATCGATGTGTATGAAATTGACATGGACCAATGTTTGCTTCCGTGTAAATTAGTTCAAGTGTCCCAAAAATGTACAAGGGCCAGGGGATTTCCAGCCCTGTACATACATCAAAATCCAATAATAGAATTGACGATTCAAATGGAAAGATTGCCTTACATATGGTTTAGGCAAAAATATTGCGTACAGCGTTTCTGACAACGCCTAAATTATATTATCATTGAAAGAGATAGATCCTAACAAATAAATATCTGCATTCTCTTTCACAAGAACAAAAAAATATAATTATAATACTGGACTGGGTTCGTTTATCTATTTGATGAGTCGTTTATCTATTTGATGATGTAAATAGTAATTTAGGCTGATTTAATTTTGCATGAATAGTTTGAATCTCTTTTGTTGAAAGAAGCATTATAATCTTAGAAACAAATATTATATGACATTCTTTTAATTCTTAAATATTTGGAACAATATCTACGCAATAAAATTTCGAGTCTATAAATTAAAAGACAAGAAAAATTAGCAATAATGTAATTTATTTATTATTTGAAGTAGTTACAAAATCTCTGGAGAATTCCTAATCTGTAAAAGAATCATTCGATTCTTCTTTTCAGCAAAGCGTTTGATTGCTTGAAACCTTCTTCTAAATCGATCAGATTTAGAGGATGATTGATGAATTACAGAGCCGCTGGAGCTCTCTTCAATCTTTAGGAGGAAGAAGGCGAGGGTCACTGCGAATGAATGTTGAAACTTTGAGAAAGACCTTTGTTAGAGAGCTTTTGGGAAAAGTTTTTGAAAAATTTTTCACTTGTCTCGAGTTTGAGAGTCTTCTGAATGATCTCTCAACCTTGGAGAAGACTCTCATTTATCGGTAGAGATAGAGCATAGGGTTGATTGGCCACCAAGCGATCCATCACCAGCGTTGGGTCGACCAAGTTCCTTATTTGACGAGGCCCAATGGATTTAACCCATCTCTTAATGGACTTAATGTAAAATAATTTTGATTTCAATTTGATATGGGGCTCAAATGCATTGGCTTTTATTTATTGGGCTTAAACATTATTTGAATAATTTCAAATTCAGCCCAATTTAAATATCCAATGAGTCTAACCCATCGTTTAATGAATTTAATTTAAGGTGACTTTGAGCTGAATTTAATTGAAGCCCAAACACATAGGTCTTATACTTATTGGGTTTTATTTAACATGGATTTGGGCATTATTAAATATTTCTAAATCTAACCCAATTTAGATGGCTCAACTCGGATGATCCGATTATCATGGTCTAAAAGACTTCTTTTTATTAATTTAATTTAAATAACCAAGACTAGAAGTATTTATTTTATTTAACTTTAATTAAATAAACGAATTAAAATTTTATTTGTCTACAAAAATGCTCCCTCTTCAAGACTTGGATAAAAGTTGTAGGGCTAGAACTTTGTAGACAAGACTTGAAGTCCTTAGATGCAAATTAATATCAAATTGCCAACACCCTCCATGTGGCCTTTTTTTAAAAAAAAAAAGAAATTTCTTGCATCCTCAATTAAATTGGAGTCTTGAATCCCAAATCAAATTAAGAATATTGAAATTCTAAAAAGTGAGATTGAAATCTCTAAAATTAAGGAAATTGAATCATTCTCATATTAGAACTTCGATATTCAAGGATTTGAAGATTGAATTTTGTAGAATTTGAGAGTTACTAATTTCTTCATATGACCCTTTTGGAGACTCGAGTCTTTGTAGAATTTCGAAGTCTCTAATTTCTACATAGTGTCATTTTGGAGACATGAATTTTTGGTCTTAAGAAGTGCTTCCTTCTCATCCCAATTCAAAGCCTCTATCGGTTGCATGAAATCTCCCTCCAATCTCTCTTTCTTTTGCAACTTTTGACGGTCATCGAATTTGCTTTTTTATTTTTTATTTTGCAGCAAGACTAACTTTTTTTTTAGATCAACCATGTTATATTTCATGGACTCCAAGTCTTCATCTGACCAAGATGTCCTAGTCATTCGAGCCAATTCCGACAATCAAATGAAGGTGGCAATAATTTTAACGGTTTACAAGGCGATTTCTAGCAGATATGTGGACACATTGCCGAAAACGACACCACTCATCCCACAAAGGATTGATCAACTTTAGAAGTACTCCTTCTCTAGAGACAACAACGACTTGTTCCATGAAGTATTCGCCACCAGAAACAATGACGACACGTCCCATGAAGGTTTTGCCGACAAGCATTGACTTTAGAAGTACTCATTCTCCAGAAACAACGATGACTCGTTTCATGAAAGATTTGTTACCAAAAACAATGACGACACGCCCCATGAAGGCTTACAACCAGGACAACGACGACATGTCCCATGAAGGTTTGCCACCAGAGACAACGCCGACCATCCCATAAAGAATTTGCCACCAGAAACAATAACGACTCATCCAATGAAGGATTCGCCACCAGAAACAACGACGATGCACCCCATAAAGGATTTACTACCAGAAATAATGACGATGCACCCTATGAAAGATTTGCCACCAGAGAAAATGATGACATGTCCCATGAAGGATTTGCCACCAGAAAAAATGACGATTTATTCCATAAAGGATTTTCCACCAGAAACAATGATAATCGTCCCATAAAGGATTGATCAACTTTAGAAGTTCTCCTTCTCCAGATATAACGACGACTCGTTCCATGAAAGGTTTGCCTCCAGAAACAATGATGACAAGCCTCATGAAAGTTTACAACCAGGACAACGACACACGTTCCATGAAGATTTTGCCACAAAAAACAATGATGACACGTACCATAAAGGATTTGCCACCAGAAACAATGACGACTAGTCCAATGAAGGATTCGCCACCAGAAACAATGATGATACGCCCTATGAAGGATTTACCACAAGGAAAACAACGACAGTCCAATGAAGGATTTGCCACCAGAGACGATGATGGCATGTCCTATAAGGGATTTGCCACTAGAGACAACGACGACACGTCTCATGAAGGATTTGCCACTAGAAACAAGAACGACTCATTCCATGAAAGATTTGCCACCAGAAACAATGACTACTCATTCTATGGAGGATTTGCCACTAGAAACAAGGACGACTTGTCCCATGAAGGATTTGCCACCAAAAATAATGATGACATGTTTTATGAAGGATTCAACACCAGGGCAACAACGACGTGTCCCATGAAGGATTTGCCAATAAGCATCAACTTCAAAAGTACTCATTCTCTAAAAATAACGATGACACATCCCATGAAGGATTTTCCAGATAACGATGACATGTCCTATGAAGTATTTTCCAACAATCATCAACTTAAAAGTTTGCGATCTTTGAAAGCTTAGATCCTCCTCTTCTCAACTTGTCATGTTTTGAATTGCTTTCACAGAATTCTTTTAACTCAATCAAAGAACACTCAATGGGGGGGGGGTTAAATAGAGTTCAACATTCTAGTTGCCTAGCAAGTTCCATATAAGAGCAGTGTGTGCAAGATGCCTCGAGTCGTTGCAAAGATTTGACGACTATATCGATATACAACAACGTGTAGCATTACTCTTTACCTATGCCTGCAACTTCAACTTCTTGGAAGCATCTTGCAAGCTGGTGTACTTTTACAATGGGCGAGGATGATAAGGTTAAAATTGAGAAAGCAAAAGAGCAGTTGCTGGTTCTGCAACAGAACCTGGAATTTTTCGTTCTCTTTCCTTGATGTACTTTAGCATTTTTTTTCAAGTACTTTGTCAAATTTAATTTGAACTTTGTCACTTCTCCTTATGAATAAACTTCATTCCTTTTTTTGTTTCGTGCATTTCTTCCTTTGTCCACATAATTTTATTTTCTTTGTTCATGAAATGCCAACCTACAATGATTTAGTTATAATTGTACAAGCCAAACAAACTTGGTTATTTGTTGAAAAATAATAACCGAACTTAGATTTTTTTTTCTAAGCTGCCTATGTATCTTAAGAAGAACTTAAGAATCAATTTAAACGTAGTTCAAAGTTTTGGGGAAAGAGATTTTCTTTTAGCTGTTCATAGTTTTAACTTGTGCGAGCCAGGAGTATCTATTTTTACCAATTTGGACTTGTGAGAGTATTTTAGTAGTTTATCCACATACTACACTTTTGGTGGTTGCCTTAATACAATTTATACTCATGCAGGCTAGGAGTAACTTCACAGTCTATACTCATGCAATCATGGAGTGTCTTTTTATGCATAGTATCGCTTTAAATACTTGCCGTTGATAGGACCAATTCTTAGACTATTTTCAACAACTATTTTGTAAGATCCATTTAAGTAGAACTCTTGGACAACATAGGAACCATCCCATTTTGATGTGAACTTTTAGGCTTGTGTCCAATGATGATAGAACTCCTCACAGGAAGCACTAGGTCTCCAACTTGGAAGGAGCGAAGCTGAACCTTTTTATTGAAAGCCTTAGAGATGCGAGCTTGATAGCATTCCAAATGTTGTTGTGCCTCCAACCTTTTCTCATCAAGTGTTTCTAACTCTTCAAGTCTCAAGTGAGCATTTTCTTCCTTCATCAAGCCTTCTTGAGCAACAATACTTAAAGAAGGGATTTGTCGCTCCAATGGAAGTACTGCTTCACCACCATAGACAAGAGCATATGGAGTGGCTTAGGTTGGCGTACGAAAAGTGGTTCTATAAGCCTATAATGCTTCTCCAATTCAAATGTGCTAGTCTCTTTTAGATTTATTCACGACCTTTTGTAAGAGTTTACAAAAGGTTTTATCAAACTCCTTAACAAGTCCATATGCAGGAGCATAATGGATGGAGGAATTGTGTTGTTTGAAACCAAACTTCTCACACAATTTGTTCATCAGACTGTTGCAAAATGGCTTCCCATTATCAGTGATTATGTATCTTGGAACTCCATAATGGTAGATAATGTTTGTTAGAACAAAGTCCACAATATTCTCTTTCTTTGTTCCTTTCAATGCTACGACTTTCGCCTATTTGGAAAAGTAATCTGTAGCAACTAAGATATACAAATGTCTAGCAGAAAACTTTGGCAAAGGCCTAACAATATCAAGAACCCATGCATTGAAAGGCTATTAAGCTACAGTTGGATGCAAGGGCTCAGGAAGTTAAGGTATATAGTTAGCATGGAATCTTTCACCATTGTCGGCCAATAATACCCCATTCTCTTGATGCGAAAGTGAAGCTTTGGACCGGATTGATGGGCTCCACAAATGCCAGAATGAGCTTCCACCATTGTTTGAACAATTCCTTCTTCGCCCAAGAATCTTAGGAAAATGCCTTCAAAGGATCATCGAAACAATGTATCTTTATAATATATAAACGAGCAACTCGGCGTCGAACATCAGTTCTTCTTTGCAAATCATGTAGTAACTTTCCTTCTTTCAGATAATCTATAAATGGCTGACGCCAATCCTCCTTATTAACCTTGAAGACTGGGATAGAATTGATTTCACATTCTTCATCTTTTTCATCTTCAAACATGGGTGGGACCGCCCATCTTTGACACAATAGAATTTCGGTGTGCTGATATGATAAAGTCAAGTTTGAAGCAAGTTTGGTCAGTGTATCAGTTTTCCTATTTCAATTTCTCAAGACGTGTGATATTGTCACGTTGCCTAACCATCCCATGAAGCGCCTTGCATATTTGTAGTGTGGAAGCAACTCATGTTTCTTAACTTCATATACTCCAAGTAATTGGTTGACCAACACTTGAGAATCTTCATATACTTCAAGCTATAGTTTCTTCATGCCGACAACTAATTCTAACCCAAGTATGAGAGCTTGATACTCGACCATGTTGCTAGAACATTGTTGACTTAAAGTAAAGGCATATGGTAGTGCATCACCTTAGAGGGTAAGAAATACTATACCAGCTCCAGCCTCTTCACAATGTGATGCATCATCAAAGAACATTTTCCACGGAGGAAGGACTTTTATCACCAAGACATTTTTATTAGGTAGCTCATCATTCAACTCCCATTCAGTAGGTATAGGATGTTCAACCAAGAAGTTCGCCAACACTTGCCCCTTAACAGCTTTCTGGGGTATATAAACAACTTCAAATTGTTGAATTTGCAAGTACCATCTAGCTAGACCATAAGACAACACCGGCATTAACATTACATATTTAATTGGATTTGCCCTAGAGATGAGATGCATTGTGTGTGCTTGAAAATAGTGCCTTAGTTTCTGAATAGAAAATATCAGGGCTAAACAGAGCTTCCCTATCAGCAAATAATTCAATTCATTAGATGTTGTCTGACTCAAATAATACAAGGTATTTTTCTTCCCATCTTCATTTTCTTGGGCGAGTAATACCCCCACATAACGTTTCTAAGCAATAATATACAAGACCAACGTTTTTCTAGGAATAGGTGCAGCTAGCACGTGAGGTTTCATGAGATATGATTTGATACTTTTGAAAGCATTTTTACAAGCTTCATCTCATTTGAAAGGTATGCCCTTTCTTACCAAGTGGCTAAATGGTTGGCACCGTCCAACAAGATTTGAGATAAATCTTCAAAGATAGGCTAACTTTTCTTACAAACTTCTTAGCTCATGAATGTTTTTAGGCTCAGGCATCTTCAAAATTGCATCAATCTTGGATTGATGGATTTCCATTCCTTTGTGAAGGACAATAAAGCCAAGGAACTTTCCAGAGGTAACACCAAAGGCACACTTCAAGGGATTCGTCTTCAATTGATATCTACGAAGTCGCTCAAAAGTGTTCTTCAAGTCTTTGAGGTGATTGCCACGTTTTTGTGACTTGAATACAAGATCATCAACATAGTATCCCACAATTTTGTGTAGCATGTCATTGAAGATTTTTAGCATAACTATTTGATATGTTGCGCTAGCATTCTTCTATTCGAAGGGCATCACTTTATAACAGTAAATGCCTTTATGTGTGCGGAATACAGTTAGCTCTTCATCTTGCGGTGTTATTTTTATTTGATTGTAGCCAAATGAACCATCCATGAAATACTAGGATTCATGCTCGGTAGTAGCATCAATCATTATCTCTAGGGAGTAGAAAATCATCCTTTGTACATGCATTGTTTAAATCTCTGAAATCAATATATATGCAAATTTGGCCATTCTTCTTTCTCACCGAAACAATGTTTGCAATCCCTGTGGAATAGTTGACCTCCTGGATGAATCCAGCTTCAATTAATTTGTTGACTTCTGCCTCAATTGATGTAAATAACTCAGGTAAAAAATGCCTTTGAGTTTGTTTTATTGGCCGAATCCCACTTTTGACAATTAGTTGGTGGATGACTATCTTCAAGTCCAAACCAGGAATTTCTTTGTACGTCCATGCAAAGAGATCTTTGTATTCTTTCAAGAGATTATCATAAGTTTCTTGTTCTTTAGGAGTGAGAGGGGCACTTATGTAGACAAGTGCGATCTTCAATTGTGCCAAGATTAATCTTCATTTACTTCATCCATAGTAGCTTTTATTCCCTCTTCAAGTTCTGATGGAGCATCTTCAGTATCCTCTTCAAAAGCTCCTTCTCCCACGATATTGATATGATATGTTGCAACAACTTCTTCATTTTTCAGTTCTATCATATTCTTCAATATTCGTGGGGCCATGTCTCACAAAGACGATGGTTCTTCGGAATACTCTTCTTATTTCCACATAATGTCAGTGGATGTCCCAGTTCCCCATATTGCAAATGTATTCATTTTCAACTAGCTTTGCAACTTCTCTAGTTAATGCATCTCTTCGCCTATGTGTGCAGACTGCAATATTTTTTGAGGTTGAGATTTGGTAGGATGATCCTATACTTTCGTCATCCTTTTCGATTCGAGATATGGCATCCATCTCTGTGGGAACCTTAGCTTTTGAATCCTCATTGTAGTTCACTTTGACCCATATTTGGGAAGGTGTCTTGATTACACATCTTGCCCCATGAGGATGTTTCTCTTGCCTATTTCTTTTTTTATATGGTACTACCCCCAAGGCGTTTGAAGACAGACACACAGGAAAGTGCTTGTCTTTGCTTCGTTGTTCAATTTAAGTTTTGGGGTAATTTCATCCTCTGTAGTGATGTATTGGGTAGTTACTCTCTTGATATTGAGACATATGGGAGATGTACATTTGTACGCAAGTCCAGTAGTGTTTTTATTTTCTCTACAGGCTTCACGGGGCAGTTTATCTAACAAACTTTGACTTTTTAAATTGTATCCTGCCTTGGAAAGAAGTCTGTAGACATTGGGATCGAATCCATCACTTATACATGAAGTTGGAAGCTTATTAAAATCCTTTGAAGAAGTATCCTGCATTTTGACAGTCTTACTACCTTCCATCTTTGCACCGTTTGTGGGTCGTACAAATCCTTTTAAAGGGGAGTCTAAGGCCTTCACAAGCTCAACTTTGGTAAGGGGCATAGTGACATCCTGTTGTTTTGGTACATCTTCCAGAGTTAACTACTCATCTTAGCTTGTTGATTCGATTGCCAACTTTTTCTTACTTGAAGGATTTTTTAAGGAGCTAGCTTCTTGAACTTCTCTTTCTGTCGATGAAGAAATATTGGATGACTTCGTTTTCTTTCGGATGTAATTCTTGACATCAACAATACGAGCTTCAGCTTCTGTGAAAGGCTTATCATTGGCATCCACCTTCTTCACAACTCCATTCCTGCAATACTTGAAACAGTCATGGAGGGTAGATGGAACAACACTTCTCATGTAGCCATGGCCTTTCCAAAAGAATGTTGTAGGAAGTCTTAGCATCTATTACATGTAAAATAGCACTGTTTCTTATATCATCTATCATCAGGTCCCAATTGCTCTTTGTCTACCTTGCTTGAATCCTTGGATCATTAAACAGCTACGAGACAAGTCCTCAGTAGGAATTCCTAATTCTTTCAATGTCTACAAGGGTAGGATGTTTACTGCAGATCCACTACCTAATAAGATTCTATTGACCCTTTGTTCTTTCACATATCCTGCCACAAATAGTGGCCTATTATGAGGAGTTGCGCCAAGTAACATATCGTCATCACCAAAAGTGATTTGAGCACAATCTACGGCTTTTTCTTTGTTGCTTTCACTTTTCAAATAATCATGAATGGTATAGCATGGGGCCGCATCTATTTCAACAAAACCTTCAGGTAGAAAATCTCCAAAAGTGATTAGACGCAGGGTTCTTTTTGGACAACCTTCTAATAATGTCAGAAAGTGCCAAATCTTTTGACTACTCAACTTCAGCACATTTCTTTTGATGAAGGTGCTCCTTGTCAACATAGTTCTTGATTTAAGGGTGTTAGCCCTAAGGGCATTATTGCATATGTTTTTTATTATGATTAACATTTGTTTGTGGGATGATTATTGAGATTAGTCTCAATAGAACAAAAGAAGCATCTTTGGAGTCTCAAGGATACACTACATAGAAGCAAAAGATCTCGGTGATCAAGGTATAATGAAGAAGGAAAGATCAAGTCATTCCAAGATCAAGGGATAATGAAGAAGAAAAGATTAAGCCATTGAAAACCTTGAAGAGTCTTAAGTTAGGGATATGTTAAGGTGCTTTGTAAAACTCTCTAACTTTTATCTTTGATTTTTGATCAAGTATGGAAGCTCCTTGGATGAAATATCTTTTACAAACTACACTTGAAAATATCATTGGATGGAACTCATCTTTAAATACTATCAAGAACACTTATTTTTTACATGTAAAGAAAAGCACTTTTTGTTAAGGAAAATTGGTTGTCTAATCTTTCTCAAAAAAGGGTCATCCTATTTTAAAACTGGTCATCCGATTTTTCCAAAGGAAAAGAGAAATCGGTTGTCCGATTTTTCTAGCTTTAGAAAAATCGGTCGTCCATTTTTTAAAGAGGTCATCCGATTCTTTCTGTGAAACAAAACCGGTCTTCCTATTTTAAAAAGGGCTTATCCGATTTTTCTTTTTTCAAGGAAATCGGACGTCCGCTTTTAGAAACCGGTTGTCCAGTTTTCTAGTTTTTTACTGTTAAAATGTTACTGTTATAGACAGAGTAACGTCAATTTTTTTCTTTCTTTTATAAATAGAGGATTTGATCTGAAGTAAAACCCAAGTTGCTGAAAATGAAATTTGAGATCATTTAAGAACATTTATAGAGCTTTAAAGTTCATTTTTCAAACATCTTTATCTCACAAAAACTAAAAGAAAAATCTTCTTGGAGATTTATTATTGATCATTCATCAAGGAAGAAGAAAAGTGGAGCTTGTTGAAACAATTGTTGAGTTGTATCCTTCCCTTCTCAAGCTTATTTGGTAACATTGTTTCTTACTCTTCTCATTCTTTTATTGTGATCAAAGATTTGTGGAAAACCCTTTAGGTGATCCTTTGATAATTTATTGTATTGTTTTGTTTGTAAACTTTGAGGTTTTTGTGTAAAACCCTTGAAGGGTGATCCTTATTGTGTTTTGTGTAACCTACCTTAAAAATAGTAGATTTGTGAAATTCTTGAGTTGATTCTCAAGGTAGTGGATGTAACTCTTTGTGAACTACTATAAATAGCTTGTCTCTTTTCCTTGTGTTTTATATTCCTTTTGTATGCTTACTATATAATCCTTGTTCTTGAAAGTGGCTTTATTTCTAAAATTGTTTAAAAGAAAAGTGTTTTATTAGCCAAAAACCTTATTCACTCCTCCCCTCTAAGGTTTTTCAATTGTTATCAGAGCAGGTCTTCTTTTTATGGCTTAACATCCTAAGAAACAAAAGATCATTTTCAAAATGGTAGGTATTTCAAACCTAACCTATGTAGAAGGCTCTTCTACAAATAGGCCTCCTCATTTTAATGGAACTAACTATACTTTTTGGAAGTCAAGAATTAGAATTTATATTTGCTCTATTAACTTTGACCTTTGGAGCATTATAGAGAAAGGACCATATGTTCCTAAAAAGGATGGAAAAGTCAAGAATGTTGAAGAATTTGATGAGCTTGTCTCAAGGAAGATGACTCTAAACTTTCAAGCTATGAACATATTCAGTTTTGCCTTGGATGCTAATGAATACAATAGAGTGAGCGGATGCGATTCGTCTCATGAAATGTGAAAGTTACCTGAAGTAACTCACGAAGGCACCAATCAAGTGAAGGAATCAAAGTTGGCTATGTTGGTGAGAGATTATGAGCTATTCATGATGAAACAAAATGAAAGCATTAATGATATGTTCACAAGATTCACCAACATCATTAATGGCCTAAAGGCACATGGGAAAGAGTACACAAGGGGAGAAGTAAATAGAAAGATTCTTGATGCACTCCCAAAGACATGGCAACCAAAAACTCTTGCCATTGAGGAATCAAAAGATTTGGGACTACTTCCTATTGAAGAACTTATAGGATCTCTCCTCACTTATGAGATGAAAGTAAAAGATTAAATGAAATGGAAGATGAAGACAAAGGAAGAAACAGCACAGCAGTCAAAGTAAATAAGGATGAGCAAACATGCTCATCAAACAATACAGATGAGATTGATGATGATGAGGACATGGGCTTAGTAATGAGAAAATTTAAGATATTCTAGAAGAAAGGCTTCAACAAAAGAGGAAAGAAACCTCCATTCAAGAAAGGAGGACAAAGTTCATCACTCTTCAAGGCTAGGTGCTTTGAATGTAATAGCACTGACCATCTTGTAGCCGATTGTCCCAAAGCCATCAAAAAAGAAAAAGGAGCTTTGGAAGCAAAGTTTAAGGAACTAAAGAAAAAGAAGAAAGGCAAGGGCCTAATAGGAGCTTGGGATCAAGACTCAAGCGAAAGTGAAGGAGAAGAAAAGGCCAATCTATGCTTCATGGCATTAGAAAATGAGGTACAATCTTTACCCTCAAATATATCTAATCTTATTGATGATGATAATGATGATCTTAATTCTTTTCTCATTAAAATATATCATGAATTGGAAAAGATCACCAAAAAGAACAAGGAGTTAAAGAATGAGATTGATAACCTATCAAATGAAAATTCAAAACTTGTTTGTGAAAACAAAACTCTCTTTGAATCTCTAGAAGTTTTGAAAAAGGAAAAGAACTTCTCAACTAGAATTTCAAAACTCATTTTTTATAACAAAAATCTTTGTGAAAAAACACTGTCTCTTGAGAAATGCATGGTAGATTATATTGATTTGAAGAAAACGATGAGTGATCTCACCCTATGTATTGAAAAGTTTACAAAAGGAAAAGAAAATTTTGAAAAGCTTCTTGGTTCTCAAAGATCACCTTTTGACAGAAGTGGAATTGGATATAATCATACCAATACTTCTTCTAAACAAACACGTTTTGTAAAAACTTCCTCATCCCTCTCACACCTCTGTTCCACTTATTGTGAAAGGAGTAGTCATAAAGCCACAAAATGTTTTATAAAAAGAAAACCACAAAATGTTTTATAAAAAGAAAAATTGAAAGGGGAGTAAAAACCGTTTAGAAAAATAAAAGAAAATTCAACTAACATTCATGAACCCAAAAAGATATGGGTACCAAAAGTCATTTCTACTACTTCTTTTGTAGGAACACAAATCAAGCTCATCTAAGTGGTATTTGGATAGCGGTTGCTCAAGACATTTGACCGGGAACGCATCTCTTATTAGTGAGCTTAAAGAAACCGAAAGTGGCTTCATCACCTTTGGAGATAAGAAGAAGGGAAGAATCATTGGTATAGGTAACATTGGTAATGATTCTTTTTCCTTTATTAATGTTCTTTTAATTGATGGTTTAAAATTCAATTTGCTTAGTATTAGTCAATTGTGTGATAATAGGAAAAATGTTGTTTTTGAATGTGATTCTTCTTCTATTATTGATAAGCATGAAAATAAAACTATTTTTGCTGCTAAAAGAGTTGGAAATGTCTATATCTTTCATCTTGAAGATCTTATTTCTCAAAACTTAAAAGTGTTTTGGAAATGATGATGCATTTTTGTTACATAGAAGGCTTGGTCATATTATTATGGATTTATTGAACCAACTTTCTTCAAAAGAACTTGTTAGAGGTTTACCAAAACTTCTTTTTGAGAAAACTAAACTTTGTGATGCTTGCCAATTTGGAAAACAAATTAAGACCACTTTTAAACCAAAGAAAATATTTCAACTTCAAAACCTTTAGAGCTCATTGACATGGATTTATTTGGACCAATGAGGACCACTATTCTTGGTGGTAAGAGGTATGCTTTTGTCATAGTGGATGACTTCCCAAGATTTACTTGGACTTTGTTTTTGAGCCAAAAAGATGAGGCATTTCAAGAATTTGTCAAACTTTTAATCTCTATGAGAAGTGATAATGGGAGAGAATTTAACAACCAAGATTTTACAAAACTTTGTGATGATTTTGGCATAACACATCATTTTTTGGCCGCTAAAACACCACAACAAAATGGTGTTGTGGAAAGGAAAAACTGTACACTACAAGAAATGGCAAGATCAATGCATTGTAAAAACTCCCTAAATATTTTTGGGCCGAGGCCGTTAACACCGCATGTTACATTATTAATCGTGTTTTCTTGAGACTGTTTTTAAAGAAAACTCCTGTTGAAATATATTTTAACAAAACCTCCTCAATTGGCTATTTCAAAGTTTTTGGATGCAAATGCTTTATTTTAAACACCAAGAACAATTTTGGAAAGTTTGATAGAAAATCTGATAAGGGAATTTTTCTTGGTTACTCTTCAAACAAAAAGGCCTATAAAAATTTATAACAAAAGAACCTTGTGTGTTGAAGAGTTTATTCATGTAAATTTTGATGAAACTAACATATTTGACAAGAAAGATGATGATGACATAGATAACTCTTTAAGCTACAAACTATTATACCCTCAAGCAATAGAAAAACATGCTAAGGAGGAAGAAGAGATTGAGGAAAAACAAGAAAATGATCAAGAAGCTCAAAGTCTTCCTCAAGATGTGATATATCCAAAGGGACACTCCAAAGATAAAATCATTGGTGATGTATCACAAGGGGTAAGAACAAGAAGGTACTTTCTTGATAACTTTGCCCTCCCATTATCTCAAATTGAGCCTAAGCTTATTGATGATGTCTTATGTGATGAGTTTTGAATTATTGCTATGCCAGAGGAAATAAATCAATTTGAAAGAAAAAAAAGTTTGGACTTTAGTCCCAAGACCTAGGGATCACCCCACCATTTTCACAAAATGGGTTTTTCGAAATAAACTAAATGAATCCGAAGAAATTATTAGAAACAAAGCTAGACTTGTTGCCCAAGGATTCAATCAAGAAGAGGGCATAGATTTTGATGAAAGTTTTGCTCCAGTTGCTAGACTTGAATCTATTAGGATGCTTTTAGCTTTTGCTTGTTTTAAAGGATTCATGATTTTTCAAATGGATGTTAAGAGTGCTTTTCTAAATAGTGATATTGAGCAAGAAGTTTATGTTGAACAACCTCCAGATTTTGTATATGAAAATTTTCCAAACTATGTTTACAAACATTCAAAAGCACTCTATGGTTTAAAACAAGCTCCAAGAGCTTGGTATGAAAAATTAAGTAGTTTTCTTCTTTCAAACAATTTTTCAAGAGGTGTGGTGGACACTATACTTTTTACAAAAACCTCTTGTAACAATGATCTTCTTCTTGTCCAAATTTATGTTGATGATATTATTTTTTGTGCTACTAATGTTTCTTTATGGGAAGAATTTGCCTCTCTTATGAAAAAAGAGTTTGAAATAAGCATGATGGGAGAATTGACCTACTTTCTTGGACTACAAATCAAGCAAACCAAAAAAGGCATCTTTATCAATCAAGAGAAGTACACTAAGGAACATCTCAAGAGATTCGAGATGAGCAATGCAAAAGGTATTGGCACTCCAATGAACTTATCATTAAAGCTTGACAATGATGACAAAGGTAAAAAGGTTGATAAAAAAGGGTATAGAGGCATGACCGGTAGTTTGCTTTACTTAACGGCTAGTAGGCTGAATATTATGTTTGCAGTATGTTTGTGTGCTAGATTCCAAGCTTGCCCCAAAAAATTCCATTTAATAGCTGTTAAACGTATATTGAGATATTTAATTTCATCATATAATTATGGCTTATGGTACACTAAACAATCTTGTTTTGATCCTATTGCTTACACCGATTCGGATTATACCGAATGTAAGGTAGAAAGGAAGAGTACAAGTGGAAATTGCCAATTCTCGGGAGGATGCTTAGTATCCTGGTACAACAAGAAGTAATCGTGTATATCCTTATCAACCGCTAAAGCGGAATATATTGCAGCCGGTTGCTGTTGTGCACAGGTACTTTTGATGAAACACACTTTGATTGATTGTGGTTTTTCTTTTAAAAACATACCTATTTTGTGTGATAATACTAGTGCTATAAATCTTTCCATAAACCCTCTGCAACATTCAAAAACAAAATATATTGAAATTAAACATCACTTCATTAGAGATCATGCTGCTAAAGGTGATATATTTTTAGAGTATATTTGCACAGAGGATCAAATTGCTAATATTTTTACAAAACCCCTTTCTGAAGAACGCTTTTGTTATTTGAGAAAATTGCTTGGCATTGGTAAATTTCATGACTAATGTGTGTTCTTCTTTATTCTTAAGCCTAGAAAATCGGACTACAAAATCGAAGGACAATTAAAAAAACCGGATGTTCGTTTTCCGTTTGAAAATATCAAAAACTTTTCTTCACAAAAAGCCGAGAGATTCGAATGACAAAATTGGATAACCATTTGAAAAACCGGATGTCCATTTTCTGTTTGAAAATTTCAAATTTTTCTACACAAAAAAGCCAAGACTTTCAAACGACCAAAATGGACGACTCCTATAAAAGTCGAATGTCCGATTTTCTTATTTTAAGAAAATTGGACGACCGTCTTCAGAAATTGGTCGACCGATTCTTGTTAAAATATCGGGTTCTGCGTTTTTAAAAACAAAAATCCCTCATTCTTTCATTTCATTCTTACAACTCCCTCTCACTCTCTCGTCCGAAAACCCCTCTCTAACAAAGCCTGACCGTTTTCAAAGTCCGATTTTCACTTTTCTTCTCAAAATATCTCAAATTACTCACTTCCTCAAGCAAGAAAACTGCTCAGTTTTCTATCACTCTCTCTAATCTCTCTATCTGAAACCTTTAATTTCTGCCTTCAAACCCTAAGTTGAATATCCCCAAAATGGTGAAAACGAAGAATGCAAATATTGGTAGAGATGAGAATATTGAAAAAGGAGGAAGCAATAGAGGAAGAGGAAAAGGAAAAAGGGTGACAACTGGAGTTAGGGGTCTAGACAGATTCATCTCTGTGAAGGAGGCTGCCAATTTCGAAGAATGGACAAGGAAAAGAAGAAAAATTGCTCCTAGTCACAGAGTGGACTTAAATGATATGGAAGGTATGAAAATTATTCCAAATCTTTTCAACAATATTGGTTGGGTATCTCTGCTTGTTGTTAATGAATTATATTACCCTGAAATGATCTATGAGTTTTATGAAAATCTCCATAAGGGTAGAGCTGAGAAAGTTGGAAATATAACCGTCAATGAGTACTTTCTAGAATTGGAGGAAGGGATATATCCTTTGATGATAGGTTGTTGAACAATACACTAGAAAGTCCTCAAGATGGTATAAAGTTTTACACTAAGAATAAGAAACGTTTTTACCCTAATCTATATAGTGAAAGAAGATTTGAGGAGCTATTCACTAAAGGAGAAGTTCTGAAAAGGCATGATGATAGGAATGTGAACAAACTTGATGCCTATGGTAGATTACTTCATCACATGATTTCAAACATCATCATTCTGAACGTTGGACATAAGTCATCCATCACGAATATGCATTCGTTTGTTATGCTAGCGCTTTACGAGCACAAGAGAATGAATTTTGGATTTATGGCTATAGAGCATATGCTAGCCACACAATCATCATTCACCAAATGTTTGCCGTATGGTTGCTTCCTTACGAAGATCTTTCATCATTTTGTGCTCAACTTGTATGGAGTTGGTGATCACATTGGATCTGGAAAGATATATAACCAACATACATTCAAGAAAATGGGTTTTGAAAAAAATGAAGAAGGCTATTCGTAAGAGGTGGTTAAGATTACAGTGATGAAGACAATGACGATGATGAAGAAAATGAGGAACAAGAGGGAATGAATGTGGATGAAGAAGAAAGTGACTCAGCGCCGGAGGAAGAAACTCATAAAAAGGAAACAAGACAAAAAAAAAAAAAAAAAGACAAGAAAGAACGGAGGAAGGTTCATCATCCGGAAGCATGACTCAAATCATGGATATGATAGCTTCCTTACAAGCCTCTATGAATAGTTGCTTCGATGCATTAGATGGTTGCTTTGAGGCGTTGGATGGGAAAGACTCCAACATTCAAGAAAGAGTGACAAGAATGGAAGCAAGGGATAGAGATGAAGGCCATTGAAGAGATGATGAAAAGGCAGTGACTTGCTAATTTTATTGATCTTTATTTCTTTTGTTTAGTTTCAAACTCTTACTCGTTGAACCTCTATTATGTCTTTTGTTTTGAACTACGTTTTCTTGGTATTTTATGACTTTGGTATCTATGAAGTTTTTCTACTTTATGCTTAAACCCATAAAGTAATTTCTAAAGATATCCTACTTTCCCTTCATGTCCACAAGAAAACCCAAGTGGAAATCTCATATAAACTTCTTTGTACAAATCTCCATGGAGAAATGAATTATAAACATCCATCGATAGACGACCCACTTTCTGGCAGCAATAACAGATAATAAGATTCTAACTGTAACCATCTTTGCCACAGGTGTAAAGATCTCATGATAGTCCATACCGGAGTATTTTCCAAAATAGCCAAATGACCTTTATAACACTCAATGCTCCCGTCAGATTTTCTTTTGATCTTATAAACCTATTTACATCCTAAAGCCTTCTAACAGAGAATCTAAGTTTCATTCATTTCCCAAGGCTTCAATTTCATTTTTGTGTCTGCTTGCCAATGTGGGGAAGAGATAGCATTAGATAATTTTGAAGGTTCGGTTTTAACTTGGATTACTGCAAGAAAAGACTTATACCCAGATGAAAAATTTTCACTTGCATTATAAAGAGTTATAGGATATAAGAACTTACCAGGGGAGGAAGACTGGAGAGAAGCTAAGACCGTCAGGGGGGTAGCACTTTTTACAATATTGCAGTTATAGTCATTCAACTTTAGGGTAGTCGTCGAGACTGCTAAAATGTTGGAGTTCAAGAATAGTAGAAGAAATTGGATGATTGGAAGAAGCTGAATCATGCACGGAAGCAAGTTGATTAGGAGAAGTTGGATCATTTGAAAGAGTTGAATCATGTAAGGAAGTTAGTTGATTGTCATTCAAGGAAATGGGTCGATGAGTAGTAGGCTACATAGCGACGATCTCCCCTTGCTACCCAGAAGGTGGAGGCCCAATAGGGGAGGTATCAAAAGGTCTAGTGGTAAGAGGATCCGCGGGCTGAGAGGTAGGAAGAGTGGGGTCGTGAGCTGGCAATGGGCCAACCTGTTGATTAGAAGGCCTCCGTGGCACCGGCGAGGTGAGATAGAAGTAGTAATAGGAATAGGATATGAGTCATTGTGACCCAAAGAGAAGAAAGAGAAGTGGGCGGACATAAGATGCTAGAGAAGGTTGAGCTACAAAGTAAGATTTATCTGATGCAAGAGAAGGAAAATGTCGCAAGTCATCAGAAGGAGAGGACACGTATTCTCCTAAAGGACTTTGAGAAAAAGGAAAAATTGTTTCATAAAAGAATAACATCTCTAGAGAAAAAGATTTGTTTATTTCAGGATCAAAGACCCTCCTCTAGCCCTTCTGCCCATAAGGATACCCAATAAAAACACACTTGCGACTATGGGCTTGGAATTTTTCCGTAGAGCGAGGCAAAACAAAATATTGATATCCAAAAACTCGAAAAAATGAGAATAATTAGGGAATTTGTTAAAGAGAATAACGAATGGGGTTTTTCCTTGAAGAACTTGTGTACGAGTGCAATTTATGAGGTAAACTATAGTTTTAACACATTTCTCCTGGAAAGAAATAAGAAGAAATGCTTGAATAAGAATGCTTCTAGCAATATTAAGGATGTGACAGTGCTTTCTTTCTACACGATCGTTTTGCTGAGGGGTATAGGGTATAGAAGTTTGTTGAATAGTTCCTTTTTCAGAGAAGAAAGATTTTAAAGGAAAAAATTCTATCCCATTATCAGTTCTTATACACTTAATGGAATCTTGAAATTGAGTAGCAAGAAGTGAATAAAAGTGTTCAACATAAGTACGACTTTACTCTTACCAATTAAACAAATATGTCCATAAACCACAAGAATAATCATACCAAAGTAAGAAAATATGAAGACCCAAAAGAAGTTTTATAATGATATGGACCCCAAATGTCATGATGTACTAAATCGCAACAATCACTAGCTTGGAATTCGGAAAAAGTAATCGTGTATGTTTTTAGCTTGGAGACAAATATCATAATGAAAAGAAGACTTAAAAATGCAAAGAAAATCATGAAATTTGTTCCATTAAAGAAAGAGAAGGATGACCTAACCGCCTATAGAGTAACTCCGATGAGGTCATAGAAGTATGCAGTGCCTGCTCATGAGAAAAGTGGTATAAACTATTGGTTAATTTACACACTCCAATCTCCTTCCTCATAGTAAAGTCATGTATCACACACAACCCCATAAAAATATTCACAGAGAAATCCGGTTGAAGTTGCAACAATTATGACCCAAATAATAAATTGCAAGTCAAATTGGGCACATATAACATGTGTGTCAAAGTAAGAGTAGAACTTAAAATCACATTTCCTTCAAAGATGGCCATGGCATAATTCATATCAGGCAAACCAATAGAAACAGTAGGAATAGATATCATGTCATTCATAATATCACGTCTACTAGTCATACGCCTAAAAGCTCCTGAATCAATAAGCCATGAGCCAATGCTGCCCTTATTAGCAAGAATTCATTTTTGCAGGACCTGGTTTGCAAAGAGAATAATCAGGACTTATTTGCAGGAACTTTAAAGTTAGGGGGACTGATGTTGTAAAAAGAAGCATATGAACTCCCTTGTTTAGGGTTATTGAACATCACAATTGGGGAGAGATGTGCCGCCCACATATACTTGCGCCCGGCAACAAAGAATTCCAAGAAGTGATGGCAGGAGGAAAGCTTGCTGGTGCGATATGGGAGAAGCTCTCTTCAAAACCGGACTAGCTACCTCTGCGTCGAGTTTAAACAAGAAACCAATTTTGACTTATCAAATCACTGTTATTTAAGTGAGATTTCCCAGACTAGGCCATCCTTGGTTGCGTCGCCCAAAAGCAAAAGAATAGAGATGGTGCTTGCATGGGAGATGGAACGGAGACAATGCCACTCACATCAGACGCACCCACAACGGCTCCAGACCACACCGGTGGTGCTGCAATCCTTGAATCATCGTCACATGATATGGAGAAGGCACCAGTTACTCCTCTACCATTTGAAGACAACGGTGAACCAGAAAGATATTTGTGATCATGGCTTTTTTCTCGCTTCTTGCAATGTTGAACTAACAGTACCGGTGGCTGCCGATATCAGATTAATTCCACACTTTTTTTTTTTTTTTAATTTTTAACCAAAAAGAAATTTAGGGTTCTAGCTCTGATAACGGGTCAAAGAATATAGTGTTTTGGTATAGAGAAATTGAACCAAGCTTCTCCTTTCTGTATTATTATGCAGGGTATATATAGAGTACAAAGAGTTCCTATTAATCAGGAAAGTAACCTGACCAAACATAGTAAAATAAGGCAATTTATACCACTATAGAATATCTAAAATCTTTCAATCCTATTTATCTCATAAACTTAATCTACCCTCTCTATTCCTATTTATTTATTTAAAGAGGTTCAAGATGTGATCAGTTTCTTGGTTCAATGATGTAATAAGTGCGTGATCCAACCTAATGTAATCACACCTAAAGATTCCGTCCTACCCGGTTTTGTTAATAACCTAAATCAATCTACGGGAAGTCTTACTGTAGGATTGGAATATGTTGCGCCCAAAACGCTTACACTGAAGGTTAGTATAACACGTCTCGTGATCCCCACTCCAGATCAAACTGGATCTGTGCTCGTGCTGTCTGGATAAGACATCAAGGCCAATGGGCCTGGATGTACGTGTGTTGGCACTTATTCCATCTACATTAATTATATTTTCATATAGTGTCAATATCAATATGTTAAAATTAAAAAGTTTTAAACATATTCTAAATAAACAGGGATGCAAAATTTAGGGATGTTTAAATAAATAAGATTTTAAAGTTTTTAAGGTTTACTGCTACGCACTATACATGGTTTTATCGAATAAATGTTTAAAATATTCAAATTTTTATTTTTTTAAGGATTTGCTGTTAAAAAGTTTACAGTTTCATTTTTTATTATCTAAAATATTAAGATTTTAATGCAAGATGGATTACTGTTACAACGTTGACAATTTCACGGTTTAATGTTTCAAAAATCAATTTTAAGAGTTTTTAAATTTTTATAATGTGCCTTGTAGAATTTTAATATTATGATTTTGGTTGTTTAAGGTTTACTGTTAAAAAGTTTATAGTTTTACGGCTTATTGTTTAATGTAAATTTTTTTATTTTGATAATAGTTTTTACGTTTTCTTGTATTTAAAGTTTAGAATTTTTAAGTCTTTTAAGGTTGCTTATAGTATATTTTAAGTTTTGTATTATTTAAATCAAAGTATTAATTCCTAAACTATTAATTTCCAAGTATCGGTTCTACTGTTTAAAAAAAAAAAAAAAAAATTACCGACTTACAGTTTCCTATATTTTCTAACATGCAAAATAATTATCTAAATAATTAAAAATATTTTCAAATAATCATAAAGCAAGGTAAAAAATTAAACCGAATTACCCAAATAAATTCATGAAAAATAATACATCACTCTAATATCACTTTTTAAATGCAAAAAAAAATTATATACATAACATTATCAAATTCGTACAAATTTATTAATAACTGCAGTTTTAAACATAAATCCAAACGGCACTTTCACTAAAAAAAATTAATGTAAAATTTTGGATTTTAATAATAGATTTTTAAGTTTTGTATTATTTAAATTTTACAATTGTTAAGTTACAAAAAAAAAAGTTTCACATATTTTCTACTATTTTAAAAAATAAAGATTAAAAATACCGAATTACACGTTCTCATATTTTCTAACATGCAAATTAATTATCTAAATAATTAAAAAAAATTTCTAATAATCATAAAGTAAGAAATTAAACCTTATTATCCAAATAAATTCATGAAAAAAATCCTAAACCCTAATATCACTTTTTAAATGCAAAAAACAATTGCATACATAAAATTATCAAATTTGTACAAATTTATTAATAACTACAATTTAAACATAAATCCAAACCCCACTTTCACAAAAAATAAAAATAAAAATAATGTAAAATTTTGGATTTTAATAATAGATTTTTAAGTTTTTCTATTATTTAAATTTTAGAATTTTTAAGTTACAACAAAAAGTTTTCATATTTTCTACTGTTTACAAAAAAATTATAAAAAAAAGGTTAAAAATATCGAATTATAGGTTCCCATATTTTCTACTCAATAATTTATACGAAATATGCAAAATAATTATCTAAATAATTAAAAAAAATTTCTAATAATCATGAAGTAAGGTAAGAAATTAAAAATAATTATCCAAATATATTCATGAAAATAATATATCACCCTAATATCACTTTTTAAATTCAAAAATAATTATATACATAAAATTATCAAATTTGTACAAATTTATTAATAACAACCATTTTAAACATAAATCCAAAACCCAATTCCACAAAAAATAAATTAATTCAAATTAATAAATAAAATTCATAAAAAATATTAACAAACAACAAATAGTGAAATAATTACACTTAATAAATAATACACAAAAAAAATTTTAAATCCCTAAAAACTTACCGAAAATTTAAAATGCAGCTTTAGTCTACCGTTTTCTACACCAAATCTTTAATAACATTCGTACTCCAAAGAAAGTCTCCAAGATTAACTAATTTTTAACTGTAAATTTCAAAATAAAATACACATTTATTAGAAGAAGAGAAGTCAAAGGATAATAATAAGAAGTAAGAAAAAATAAAAGGAAGAGTAAAATAATTTACCTAGCAGTTGGCGGAGGCAGTTGCAAAAAAATTTCTGAAGGAGAAGGATAAAAAAAGGAAGAAGAATGAGACGGGGAAGGCTGAAAAAATGAAGAAGGATGAAGGAAGAAAGAGAGAGAAGAGGTTGCTGGAAAAAAAGACAGTAGGAAGAAATAAGGGGGAAGAAGGGGGAAAGAATAAATAAGCTGGGAAAATAAAAGGGGAGGAAGGGGGCGGCGTGTCACGCCCTGCTTGCAAGACATGAGGTTTTTCCACATTCTAGACAAGCCCACAAAGTTCTAGAACATTCCAGAAGGTTCTAGAATCCTCTGGAAGTCTCTAGAACCATGGAGGAGGCATCATGTAAACTAGTAGAATTCTCTAGAACATTCCTTTATGTAGAATATTCTAGAATGGTAGGAGGCAACCGTTAGATCGTTGCCACATGCACTAATCTTAGCCATCCATTGAGGAGGTGCTTGCCTATAAATAGGGTCACCCTCTTCATTTGTAAAACACCCACACACACTATCACACATCACATACACACATCAGAACTTAGAGTTCTAAGCCTTGTATTTGTAAGCTCCTTTCAAGCAATATAAGCTTCTTTCATCCACTCTTTGCCTACAACTTTCCAACGTTCCCGTCTAGCCTCTGAAGTTTCAGCAAGTTAAGGCTTTCTTAGCATTTGCGGGAGTGCTAAGGCCGCACGTCTACTTACAAGAAAAAAGTAAGTGCGTGACAAGTGGTATCGAGCTTGGTTGGAAGCCATGACGAAGACCATCGGGAGATCAAGTGGCGGGATCCGACACCACCAATGTGGAGTCATCGCAACAAGGCCGGGGGCGTGAGGAGCAACGCGACCCCGTTGTACCAAAGCCGAGGGGGAAGTCCAAGGACCGCACAGCTAGCTTTGAGTTACGCCTAACTCAGGTGGAGGAAGGCATGGGCGCCGTGGACGCACACATGGAGAATCTAGACCAACGGGTGGAAGGTCTAGAGGCCGACGTCGCCGAAACCCATGAAGAGGTGCGTGAAGCCCTTACCGAGCTAGGTGAGTCTAATCGAAAAGACTTACAGGCCCTCAGGGACGAATTTATGGCCGAGGTAGCTCGTTTGCGAGACGTCCATCAAAGGGAGATTAATAGCTTGCTAATACAATTGGAGGAAGCTCGAGGGGATCTAGCCTTATGTAAGAAGGCGGTTCTTGCTGGTTCAACCACATCCACGGTGGAACCCCGACGGGTCGATATCCCAAAACCAAGGAGTTTCACGGGAACGCGTAATGCTCGCGAAGTAGACAACTTCTTATGGGGGCTAGAACAATATTTCGATGCTGTAGGCATCATAGAAGATGGAGCCAAGATCAAGAGCGCAGCTTTGTACCTCACCGATACAGCCATGCTTTGGTGGCGCCGACGACAGGAAGACGTCAAGAGAGGTATGTGCTCCATCGCTACCTTTGATGATTTTAAAGGGGAGCTTAAGAGGCAATTTTGCCCGGAAAATGCCGAAGAAGAGGCACGTGGTCGCCTACGAAGACTTAAACATCTGGGAAGCATCCGAGATTATGTGAAAGACTTCACCAACCTCGTGTTGGAAATCCCCGACATGTCCGATAAGGACTCACTCTTCTTTTTCATGGACGGTCTACAAACTTGGGCTAAAATTGAACTTAGGCGTCGTGGTGTGCAAGACCTTGCTACTGCAATCGCTATAGCCGAAAGCTTGATCGATTACTCAAGCAAAAAGGAGCCATCCAAGTCCAAAGAGAAGAAGGGTGGTCCCAACAAAGGTGGGGGAGAACATTGGCGAGGCAACCGCAAGGAAGAAAACCGAAGCCAAGGTCAAAGTCCTTGGAAGCCGAAGGATAAAGGCAAACAAAAGGAGAACTTTGACCGTTCCATCCCTAAACGGGGATGTTTCTTATGTGGCGAGCGGCACTGGACACGAGATTGTCCAAAGACAAAGGCACTCAATGCCTTGACGGCCGATGTTAAGGGGCATGAATCAAGTGGCAACAAGGAAGGTGCTCAAGTCGGTTCACTACAACTCCTCAATGTCATCCAAAGTACTCCGAAGACTCAAGCCAAGGGACTTCAGTTCGTAGATGCAACTATTAACGGGAAGGAGACGAAAGCTTTACTAGACACAGGTGCGTCCCACAACTTCATCTCCGTAGAGGAAGCCAATAGACTAGGCCTTCAGATAATTGGCGGCACTGGGTCTGTGAAAGCCGTCAACTCTATGGCCAAGCCAATACGAGGCATTGCTCGAGGCGTCAAGACCACCCTTGGTGCATGGGTGGGCTACCTGAATTTGTCCGTGGTACCTATGGACGATTTCAAGGTAGTACTCGGGATGGAGTTTCTCGATCAAGTGAAGGCGTTCCCCATTCCTTTCGCCAACACCATGTGCATCTTGGACGAAGGAAAGACTTGCGTAGTACCAACACTACGGTCTACCAAGTCCGATCCGCAAGCATTGTCAGCCATGCAGTTCGAGAAAGGCTTGAAGAGGGATGAGAAAAGCTACCTAACCATCCTCAAGGAGCACGACGATGAGGAGATACCTCCCCAACCAACTGTTCCAAAGGAAATAGAAGGCGTTCTTCGCGAATTCAAGGACGTCATGCCCGATGAATTACCAAAGAAGTTGCCACCAAGAAGGGAGGTCGATCATCAAATCGAGTTAGAGCCGGGAACAAAACCACCAGCCATGAGCCCCTTACTCAAGCGTATCAAGGAAGGCCTACAACAAGACTCCCTAGCCAAAAATCTTATAGCACTTGTAATGGAGGGAAAGACAAGGCGCTTTTGGCTAGAAGAAGGGATGCTTTACACAAAGGGAAACCGACTCTTTGTACCCAAATGGGGAAATCTTCGGCGTGAGTTGATCAAAGAATGTCACGATTCTAAGTGGGCTGGACATCCAGGTATGAAACGCACCCTTGCTTTGCTGAAGACCACATATTACTGGCCACAAATGCAGGATGAGGTGGAGTCTTATGTAAGAACATGCCTCATATGCCAACAAGACAAAGTTGAACAAAACGCACCACCAGGACTACTTGATCCACTACCTATCCCTAAGAGACCTTGGGAAAGTGTTTCCATGGACTTTATCACTTCCTTGCCAAAGTCAGAAGGATTTGGCAGTATAATAGTGGTGGTTGATCGATTGAGCAAGTATGCCACCTTTATTCCAGCCCCTACAGATTGCACTGCCGAAGAGACAGCCCGACTATTCTTGAAGAATGTGGTCAAGCTTTGGGGAGTTCCCTCCAACATAGTGAGCGACCGAGACCCGCGCTTCACGGGACGATTCTGGACGGAATTGTTTAAGTTACTTGGCTCAGATTTGAACTTTTCCACCAGTTTCCATCCTCAAAGTGATGGCCAAACCGAGCGGATCAATGCACTCTTGGAGTTATACTTAAGACACTACGTGAGTGCCAACCAACGAGATTGGGCAAAGTTGCTTGATGTGGCCCAATTCTCCTATAATCTCCAACGGAGTGAAGCAACCAACCGAAGTCCTTTTGAAGTAATCATGGGGCAGCAGCCTACAACGCCTCTTACTCTTGCCACAAGCTATGAAGGTAAGAGCCCATCAGCATTTAAATTTGCCAAATCATGGCATGAACAAGCTGAATTGGCACGGGCGTATTTGAACAAGGCTTCAAAAAGGATGAAGAAATGGGCAGATAAGAGAAGAAGACCATTGGAGTTCCAGGAAGGCGATCTTGTCATGGTGAAACTTCTTCCCCAACAATTCAAGAGCTTCAGGAAAGTCCACAAGGGCTTGATCAGGAGATACGAGGGCCCTTTCCCGGTCGTGAAACGTGTTGGGAAGGTCTCCTATAAGCTCCAATTACCTTCCAGGCTGAAGATTCATCCGGTCTTTCATGTGAGTCTCTTAAAACCATATCACGAAGACATGGAGGACCCCACTCGAGGAGAGTCTAAGCGAGCACCTACCGCCGTGGTCACCTCCTTTGACAAGGAAGTCGAGGCCATACTAGCCGATCGCCATATTCGAAGACGAGGTGTACCAAGTTATTGGGAATATCTCGTAAAGTGGAAGAACTTGCCCGAAAGTGAAGCAAGTTGGGAGCACGAAGATGCCCTTTGGCAATTCAAAGACCATATCCAACAATTCCACGATGAAGGCGCGATGAGGGCATCGCGAGCATAGGTGGGGGAGAATGTCACGCCCTGCTTGCAAGACATGAGGTTTTTCCACATTCTAGACAAGCCCACAAAGTTCTAGAACATTCCAGAAGGTTCTAGAATCCTCTGGAAGTCTCTAGAACCATGGAGGAGGCATCATGTAAACTAGTAGAATTCTCTAGAACATTCCTTTATGTAGAATATTCTAGAATGGTAGGAGGCAACCGTTAGATCGTTGCCACATGCACTAATCTTAGCCATCCATTGAGGAGGTGCTTGCCTATAAATAGGGTCACCCTCTTCATTTGTAAAACACCCACACACACTATCACACATCACATACACACATCAGAACTTAGAGTTCTAAGCCTTGTATTTGTAAGCTCCTTTCAAGCAATATAAGCTTCTTTCATCCACTCTTTGCCTACAACTTTCCAACGTTCCCGTCTAGCCTCTGAAGTTTCAGCAAGTTAAGGCTTTCTTAGCATTTGCGGGAGTGCTAAGGCCGCACGTCTACTTACAAGAAAAAGTAAGTGCGTGACAGGCGGCTCCCAGCTAGGGTTTTTTTTATAACATGATAACGCACAGCACAGTTAATGTGCGTTATCTACAGGTCAGTCCCAGATAGAATCTACGTTAGTTTTTTACCCAATTAGCGCGGTGATTAGGGATAACACACAACGATTGTGCGTTATCATTTGGGATAACGCATAATCGCTGTGCGTTATGGCCAGAGTTGGAGGAAAAAAAATTGGGCCACTTCAGTACCCAATAATTTAAACTGGACCAACCCAGAAAAAACCTAATAATTACTTTCATTTCATGTAAGTTTAATTTGAATAATACTCTAATTACTATCTTTAAACTATATTAGTCATGTTTAAACTCTTTCTTGATAATGAGGAATACAATTCCACCTAATAACTTGTTATGTGATAAGTTTTAGTGGATGATAGAAACACTTCTTACTAAATTAAAGGTCTAAAGATTTGAACCATAGTCCTTCTTTCTATTTATATTAAAAAGATTAATTTTTTTTCAAAATAAGCGACCAACCAAATGGATCTTTTATATGATTAAAGAATTCGTGTCTCCGCTGATGGGTTGAATCACAAGAGGTATCAAAAGGAAATATAACTATATTTATATAACTTAATACTTCCATTGTTGGCAGATATATCATATATCTGAGATATTCTTAGATATCCTAGTTGTATAGATGGTATCAAATCTATTATATTGTATCCTTAATTATTAGGACTAGATTTATTGAGTGTCCTAGTTAATAGCTATTTTCTTGTAAAGCTAGAGTTAGGATTATCATTGTACTATGTATATATACATACTTTACTGATGAATGAAACTCGGAAAACAATATTAATTTTTTCCACTGAAAACTTACATGGTATTAAAGCCATCTACCTCTGATGATGAGTGGTAAAAGTTCAATTGAAAAATAACACCCCTAAACCATGGCTCGCATAGCTGATAATAGTGGTAGTAATAGAGGTGTACTCGATGATATAAAAATGGCCACCAAACAAGGAGGTTATGGACGGACAGAAAAATCTAACAGTAGGCTCATGGATACACCAATTTTCACCTAGGCTGACGAACAGTTTCGTTCTCACCTGGAGCTCCACACAAGGTTGTGAAGAAGGAAGAGAAGCTGGCAACAAGAAGCGCTTTATAGGTATCAGTGTACAACAATGGTTTTCAGGCTTGTCAAATAAAAAAGTGGACAACTCTTTTGTCTCTTTTGAACAACCAATCCTCCTCCACCAACTATGATAACTTATCTGCTATGAAGAATTTTTGGATTTGGGATGTTTCGTCATATGGCTAGTAGAAAGGATTGTTCAACAAACTTAAATTCAATTTATCCTCATACTATTGGTTTACCTAATGGCCTTGATGCATTTATACCTGAGCATAAATGCAATATGATCTCATTGGCTCAGTTATCACAAGATTCTAAATGTTTTGTGACTTTTTCTGATACTATGTGTGCTATATAGGACTGTACCTCAATGAGGGCGATTATAGTGGATGAGCATAGGAATGGAATATTTTTCTATAGACCTCTATAGTTGTATTCACTATATGCATGTTCTAGTTTTCTAATTCGAGTGAGTTGTGGTATATTTGTTTGGGGCATCCCTCAGATTTTATGGTGAATAATTTTTTAGAACAATTTTCTTTAGATGTTACTAAAAATATTAGTCATAACAGACTAGAAATGTTTTTTCTTTAAGTTCAAATAATGCATCTGAAAATTTTGAATTGATTCATTGTGATTTATGGGGTCTGTATAAAACTCTGTCTGCTAGAGGTGCCTATTTTCTTACAATATTAGATTATTGTTCTCGGGATTTTTTTTATTGCCGAAAAATGTGAAGTTACAAATATTTTGAAAGAGTTTTTGCTATGGTAAAGACTCAATTTGATAAAGTGGTTAAGGTAGTAAGCAACAATAATGGCACGAAAGTTATTTGTCTAAAACCTTATTTTTCGGAAAATGGAATTTTGAGCCAATCCACTATTGCTGGGACACATCAATAAAATGAGAGAGTGATGTAAACATCGTCATTTCTTTAATGTGGCTCATACTTTATATTTCCTAGCAAATTTACCTATAATTTTTTTGGGGAGTATGTATTTTAAATGTGGAGTACCTTATCAATCATATGCCCTCTTCTTTATTAAAAGAAAAAACTCTATTTGAGTTGCTTCATGGAAAATTACCCTTTTATTCTCATCTTAGAAGTTTTAGTTGTCTAGTTTATGTTCACGACCATGATTTGCCTAAGGATAAATTCCGTGCTTGGAGTCCTGCTTGTGTTTTTCTAAGGTACCCTTTTGATAAGAAATGGTGGAGGTTCTATGATTTGAAAAATAAAAAGATCATCCTATCTAGAGATGCATCATATCTTATGGGCTATATGGCTTGGATATCTTTCTAAACTATCTTTCAAACCCTTGGCATGTTTTCAAATTTATAGGGGGAGTTATCTCTCTCTCTTATGGTGTTTGATATGCTTTGCTCTTATTGATAATTTCTTTAAAGCATCACCATGTTTTTATACTTGCTCTTTTGTTCTTTTGGTTATCTTCTTGCATGTGTATTTGTCATAATAAAAAATGGGGAGATTGTTAGGGCATTATGCATTTGTTTTTTATTATGATTAACATATGTTTGTTGGATGATTATGGAGCTTAGTCTCTATAGAACAAAAGAAGCATCTTTGGAGTCTCAAGGCTACGCTACATAGAAGCAAAAGATCTTAGTGATCAAGGTATAATGAAGAAGAAAAGATCAAGCCATTCCAAGATCAAGGTATAATGAAGAAGAAAAGATCAAGCCATCGAAGACCTTGAAGACTTATGTCTTAAGTTAGGGATATGCTAAGGTACTTTGAAAAACTCCCTAACTTTTACCTTTGATTTTTTATCAAGTATAAAAGCTTCTTGGATGAAATATCTTTTACAAACTATACTTGAAAAGCTTAAATATTCTTGATGGAGTTTTTGATGTTTCCTAATGTTTACTCATCTTTAAAAAGTATCAAGAATGCATGTTTTTGAAATGTAAAGGAAAACTCTTTTTGTTAAGGAAAATTGATTGTCTAATCTTTCTAAAAAAAGGGTAATCCTATTTTAAAACTGGTCATCCGATTTTTCCAAAGGAAAAGAAAAATTGGTCGTCCTATTTTAAAATCAGTCCTCCAATTTTTCTAAAGCTAGAAAAATCAGTCGTCCGTTTTTTAAAGGGGTCACCAGATTCTTTCTGTGAAACAAAACCAGTCTTCCTATTTTAAAAAAGGATCATCCGATTTTACTTTTACAAGGAAATCGGACGTCGGCTTTTAGAAATCGGTCGTCTGGTTTTCCAGTTTTTTACTGTTAAAATGTTTCCGTTACAGACAGAGTAACGGTCAATTTTTTTTCTTTCTTCTATAAATAGAAGATTTGATCTGAAGTAAAACCTAGGTTGCTGAAAACGAAAATTGAGATCATTTAAGAACATTTAAAGAGCTTTAAAATTCATCCTTCAAACATCTTTATCTCACAAAAACTAAAAGAAAAATCTTCTTGGAGTTTATTACAGATCATTCATCAAGGAAGAAGAAAAGTAGAGCTTGTTGAAACAATCGTTGAGTTGTATTTTTCCCTTCTCAAGCTCATTTGATAACATTGTTCCTTACTCTTCTCATTCTTTTATTGTGATCAAAGGTTTATGGAAAACCCTTTGGGTTATCCTTTGATAATTTATTGTATTGTTGTGTTATGTAAACTTTGAGGATTTTGTGTAAAACCCTTGAAGGGTGATCCTCATTGTGTTTTGTGTAACCTACCTTAAAAATAGTAAGATTTGTGAAATCCTTGAGTTGATTCTCAAGGTAGTTGATGTAACTCTTTGAGAGAGTGAACTACTATAAATAGCTTGTCTCTCTTGTGTTTTATATTCCTTTTGCATGCTTACTATATAATCCTTGTTCTTGAAAGTGGTTTTATTTTTAAAATTGTTTAAAAAAGTGTTTTATTCACCCTCCTCTAAGGTTTTTCAGAGGGATTTCGAGCAATTTCTTTTGTGGGCCACAAGGGTCCAAGCTTCATCATCAGTTGAGATAACATCTTCATTTGTTGGGGGTATTTCAACATGCGCTTGATATTCCTTCATGGAGATGATGGATCCATCAATCCCAACCTTCACAGCTTCAAACTCTCTAAAACTTGATTTCTCTAATTTGAAACAGTTTGTTGGACAAAGGCAGTGGTTACAAATATTACATGAGCAGCCATTTTATCCTCTTCAAGAAGAACACGTCCTTCGCGAGCTAGCCGCATTACTAGATCCTTGAATACAAAGCACTTCTCGATAGGATGACCAATTATGTGATGATACTTGCAATAGTTTGGATAATCCTTACGTTCGATCTCGCTTGGTCGTTTTGAGTCTGACAATTCTATAGCATCAGTACCTATAAGTTCATCAAACATTAAAGAGACGTTGGAATCCAAGAAGGGATATTCTTTGGCCTTTATTTCTTCTATGTTTTTTTCCCTTCACTTTTGAGGAAGATCGATCTTCTTGGTCACTTTTTGGGAAACCTTGGTAAATGCTTTGATTAGACTAACATTTGTGGCCATTGAATCTTTCTCGCTCTTAGAAGAAGACTTACTTTGTTTCGTAAAGACTTGCTTCTCTTCTCCTTTGTTCATATCCTACACAGATGTCTTTCCTCCATTTGCAGTTATACTCAATTTCATGTCATGCGCACGAGTTGCTAGTTTTTCAAATGTTACAAGCATGATTCCTTTGTGGATGTATTGAAGTCCCAATGCATGTCTTGAATACACATCTCCATAGCAGACGATTTGCTCAGACGATCTCTGTAGTTCAAGTTCAAATTTCTCCACCTGTTGATGTAATCGATCACAGGTTCTTCCTTCCATTGGCAGGAATTAATCAATTCCACCGTGCTAACAATTCGATAGGTCCTGTAGAAGTGATTTAAAAACTCTTGTTCAAGTTGTTCCCAGCTATTAATAGATCTAGGCTCCAAATCCGCGTACCACTCCAAAGCATTTCCCCTTCAAAGATCGCACAAACTGTTTCACTAGAAGATCTCCATAAGTACTAGCATTGTTGCAAGTTTCCACAAAAATGAACCACATGTTGCTTTGGATTTCCTTTCCCATCAAATTGTTGAAACTTTTGTGGTTGATAACTAGCAAGCATTCTCATGTTATCAATTCTTTGGAATAGGGCATGGCAAAAGTGTTGATCGACTTGGTTCCCTCCTCATATTTCTCTTTAATGGCAATATTGATGAAATCTTTCAATTGCTCGAAGGGGATCAAACCATCAGTAGACACTTGGATATCATGGTCCTTCTTGGAGTTACCACTTCTTGAATATCTGGCTTCTTAAGTGGAGCTTGACTTGTCTCGCCATTGCTTTCTAGGCGATTCATCAGTTAACTAATAGAATACTCTTACTCTTGGGTATGCTTTGCTAAGCCTTCAACTAGACTTGTGAGATTTGCCAGTTGTTCTTCAGTGTTAAGTGTTCCAGTCATCATAACTGGTGATTCTAATGAAGCAGTTGAATCTTCAGCCATCGAAGATTCATATATCAGATTCTCACAATAAGGTTCATCATCAGAGCTGGTGCTTGAGGATTCATCTTTGTAAATGATGATTGGTCAGGATTTTTTTAGCTAAACTTTAAACTCAATACTTGCAAACGCACAAGATCAATGTAATAGGGCAGTATAAGGATATCGAACCACAAAGAAAGGGTTAACTCCTTAAATTATTATCTTCCTAAATTAATTTTATAAAAAGAAGAATCAAATTTTTTTATCTAAAAATTATTCCTAAGTAAAACTAATAAATAAAATCAATTAAATAAAAACTAGCAAGAGTTTAATGAAGAAGATGATTTAGAACCTTGAATCCACCATTAACCTATATGACATTGATTTAATTTTATTCAGGAGAAAATATTAGACTTTTATGTGGTGATCTAGGCTACAATTTTCGATTCACTAAAGAAATATATTGTGCTTAAATGGATGACATAACCCATCTAACCATTAGCATGAACTATCCAATTCTAATCCCACAATACTTGCAAAAATCACATATCTCTCATATTCAAGACTACAAAAATTAAGCATAGATAATATACCAACAAACCCAAATAATTATTCTACAAGAACAATCACATAGAATTAATTGCATCAAACCAAGAAACATCACAAGATATGTAATCACATAAATAATATAATAGATCTTTCAAAATAAAATAAACCAAATTTACATGGTTAAGGTTTCATCAAGATTCTAAGAAAAGAAAATTTAGTTCATAATCAAAGAGAAAGAAAGAACTAATTCTTGAAGTAGGTCATGGCTTCCCTCTCTCCTTCAATGATTATTGCCGCTTCCTTGGTTTTGTGCCAAGGGCTTCTTCTTTTTTGTTGTTTTCCACCCCTCTTGTGTGGCTCTTCTATATATAGACAAAAGAAAAGAAAATTTCTAATCCTTTAAGTATTCAACTAAAGTCCTAATTCTTAAAGGATTCGACTACTATAGCAGGAAATATGCTTTATTTTTATTTTTATCTTCTCTTTCCCAATGACCATGCGCACTTTTCCTTTCCTTTACCAAATTTAATATGAAATCTTTATTTTTCATTTTTTTAGAAATTGCATAAAGATAAATAAAATAAATTAAACATAACAATTATGATTAATGAATAAGTAAAGTATTCTCAAAAACTAATAATTAAAACATAAAGGTGTTTATTTGTATTAAAATCGACTCTGTCAATGATGACTTTGGAGCCAATGTATTTTGGACTTCCTTTTGAGAAAGTGCCTTTGTTTTATTTCTCGTCATCATCCCAGCATTTAAAGTTATGACGGAAACAGTGATAGTTTCTTTGGCAATGGCAACAGCAGTCCTGGAACGAATTGACTTTGAATTGTCAATCTTGGGAGCAGTCAGTATTTGATCCTTGTAGTTTGATTGACTTGAACTTTGAAGAAAAGAGATTGGAGGTAGAGAATATTCCACTGGGCGTGCCAAAATTTGTATGCAAAAAATTTTTAAGTTTATAAATTAAAAGCAAGAAAAATTAGCGACAATGTGATTTATTTATTATTTAAAGTGGTTACAAAATATTTGGAGAATTCCTAGTCTGTAGGAGAATCTTCCAATTCTTCTCTTCTGCAAAGCATTAACTTGATGGCTTGGAAGCTTCTTCTCAAATCGAACGGACTTTTGAGGATGATTGATGGATTACAGAGTTGCTGGAGTTTTCTTCGATCTTTGGGAGGAAGGAGGCGAGGGCCATTGCGAGGAAATATTTGAACTTTGAGGAAGACCTTTGTTGCAAAGCTTTTAGGAAGAGCTACTAGAGATCTTTTCACTTGTCTCGAGCTTGAGCGTCTTTTGAATAATCTCTTAACTTTAGGGAAGACTCTTATTTATTAGGTGGAGATAGGGTATCGAGTTGATTGGCCACTAAGCAATCCATTACCAGCGTTAGGTCGACCCAGTTCCTTATTTTGACGAGGCCCAATGTATTTAATCCATTTCTTAATGCACTTAATGTAAAATGATTTTGGTTGATTGAGGTTCAAATGCATTAGCTTTATATTTATTGGGCTTGGACATTATTTGAATAATTCCAAATTTGGCCAATTTAAATGCCCAATAAATTTAACTCATCATTTAATTAATTTAATTTAAGGTGAGTTTGGGCTGAACTTAAGTGGAACTCAAAAGCATAGGTCTTGTATTTGTTGGGTTTTATATACAGTGGATTTGGGTATTATTAAACATTTCTGAATCTAACCTAATTTAGATGGCCCAACTCAAATGATCCAATTTTTATGACCCAAAATACTTCTTTTTATTAATTTAATTTAAATAATTAAGACTAAAAATATTTATTTTATTTAGTCTTTAATTAAATAAATAAATTAAGATTTATTTGTCTACACCATCTTTGCTTTAATATATATAAAGACAAAAATAGATGTCTTTGAAACACAAACCTAGTCCAAATAAACCAGTACTCTAGATGATAACAATGGTGCGCTCAAGGCCAAAAGTCGTAAATGATGTCGCAAGCAAGACAATGGAAATGTTAAGACAGAAATGGCAAAGGCAAGTAGACAGACAATGGTTTTGTCTTAAACATTTTTGAATTTTCATGGGGGAACAAAAATTTTAGCGGGATTTGAAATGAAAATGGTGGGAATACAGAAATGCCAAACCAAAACATTGTAAACATAAAGTCCAAGGAATAGAAGGAAAATTTTGGTCTTTTTCCTCAAGAGGTCTTTAAAAAAAGAATAGAAAGATTTTGATTTGACAAGTGAGGTAAAAGGCTTAATTAATTTAATTAAAGTCAAACAATTATGAAATAAAAATTTTAAATGTATAGGGTTGTAGCAAATTTTGAAATCATTAAATTAAAGATAATAAAAATAGCGTTAAAGTTACATATTTAATATTTGAAGTAGTTACAAAAATTTTTGAAAAAATTCATGATCTATAAGAGGATTATCCGATTCTTTTCTTTAACAAAACGTAATCAAAGATTTAGAAAAGCTTGATCTCGAATCGAATGAACTTTGATTGTGAATTTAAGGGCTTGATCTCGAATTTGACGAACTTTGATTGTGAATTCGACGGTTTGGAAGTTTGTTGTCGAGTTGGACAAACTTTGATTTTGAACTCAGCTACTTAGAAGCTTTATGTCGAGTTGGATAAACATTGATTTGGAACTGGACGGTTTGGAAGTTTGATGCCAAGTCGAATAAACTTTGATGATGAATTCGAGAGTTTGAAAGCTTGATTTTGGATTTCAGAGCTCTTGAAGCTTTCTTCACTTATTCAGACAAAGAACTCGAAAAACACTTAAAGATTCGAAGAGTATCTTTGTTGGAGGGTCTTTCGAAAAATTTTGCTTGCCTGAAACTTGAGTTTGTTTAGAGTTCTTTTGAATCATGGAAAGATCTTTATTTATAGGCAGAGATGGAGTTTTTGGTTGCTTAACCACCAAGTGACTAATCATCATTATTGGGTTGGCCTAATTACTTATTTGGTGATGCTCAATAGATTTAACCATTTATTTAATGTATTTAGTGTAAAATAATTTGTGGGATTCAATTACATAAGTTTCATATTTATCAGGCTTTATTTTGAATGAGTTTAGATTATTTAAATAATTTTAAATCTAAACTAATTTGAATAGTTTAAAGATTTCTTTTATTAATTTAATTTAAATAATTAAGACTAAAATCTTATTTTATTTAATTTTAAATTAAATAAATTAATTTAAAATATAATTATTTACACTAATTAAGAAAGAAAATCAAGTGATAAGATAGTAAGTAGAAGCACCCTAGCTAGATTAGAACAACTTAGAACTACATCTCCACTTCCCACTGTAAAAATTAAATTTAAAAAAAAAAAAAAAAAGATCATTTGATCTTTGATTTTTTTCTATTTGATAAGAAAGATGAGAGAGTCGAATTTGACCAAACGCATTTCAGAACAAATCATTTGAATTTTGTATAATGTTATGAGTTTCAAAGTAAGCAATAATAATTGTAATATTTTGATCTAATGATTCATTATATAATTTTTTCAAGTGAAAAATAAAAAAAATCAATATCACACTAATAAAAAAGTAAAAAAAATATACTACATACACACGTCCTGTTTTCCCCTAAAAAAAAGAAATAATAATAATAATAACAAAGACCTATGATCAACTTTTACTTTTTATTATCACTTTGGTGAAAGTGTTTTTTGCTGAAAATTTGTACATTTTTCCTCCCCCTTCCCCTAAAAAATAGGGGGAAAAAATGTACACTTTTTTTGGGCCTAATTAATAATTAGGTTGGAAATGCTTTTCTCCTGTTCCAAATCCTGTTGTGGAGTTTCTCAAACGTTCTTGCGATGCTTCAAAACTCCAGAAGTACTCAAAAAAGTGTAATAGGGATCTTTGAAAGTTTTCTTATCTTAATAAATATATGAGATTTAAATTAGTTCTTTATTTACCATATATTCTCTTTCTTAATTATGTCGAATCCAATACCAATTATAAAAAGATGGAAGCCTGAGAATGGGAATTGTGGGGTTAAGGCAGTGTGTTGAAAATTTACATTTACAAATTTAATTTGGGGATTTCAATGAGTGAGTTTTTTTTTACAACCAAATGATTTAAATATATTAAACGAAAATATCAGCATATAAAATTGTTAGTACATATTCAGAAATTTTATGTACTTAGAAATGAGACTCCATGATGAACAACTTGTTTAGCTAGGAGTGAGCACTACCATACCTTCTACTATTTCCGGTTGAAGATATAATTCGTTTAATATAAATTGGATGGTTAAAATTACAAGTTCTTTTTACACATTTTAATGTGTATTTATTGTCTATTTTTCAATTCTATCATCTTTAATTCATTTATTATCTTTTATTCTTCTCTTTCTCTCTCATTTTTTATTGAGGGATAAAATAAATATCTTATATAAAAGATTGCATTGTTTTCTTAATTCTTAATTCGTGTGCAAAGTCTGAAAGAATTAATATTTTTTACCGAAGATAGTAACATATTTCATAGAGCGTCCCCAACTTCCTCATACCATCTCTAATAACATCAAGAAAAATTTCCCGCATCAAGATCTGGCATTTAGTTTACAAAGTCATTGAGTCATCATAATTTACATCGTTTAGAATCAGGCAGCCTGGTGCGGATCTATTGATAAAAGATTTCACCTTTTGGTAATAAGAAAAATTTTCAGCACCGATTTGATACTCTAGAAACTTTTATTTTTGAAAATTATAAGTATTTGGATAAAGAATTTAAAAAAAAAATAATTTAGGATTGTATAACTAATTTCTTTCTTTCAAAATAAAATTTTCGAAAAATGTCTCATTTTTTAAAAGGAAAAAAAAGAAAGGAAAAAATAGATGAAAAGTAAATTTTGCTTCGACCCAAGAACTAATTTTTCCATACACGTTCAAACCATTCAAGATTGTCTAATCAAATTCGTAGTACCTCTCCGATGCACTACTAATAAAATTATTATAGAAAAAGTATATTAGAAAATATAAAATAAATGTATTATAAAATTTTAATAGAACGAATAAAATCTTATCCTATCTCATTTATCAATCTTAAAAAAAATACTGAAAATTTCAATAAAGACGGTAACAAAAGTTCATTTATTTATTATTTATTTTTAATAAATGGAAACGGGAACTATTGTTAGACTTAGTTTTTTTATTAATCATAAATATTAGAGTGTTGATATATCCAAGGCCTAATTTTTAAATTCAGAACAAAATTTTTTATAATTCTCATATTTTCCTTCTAAGATATTCTCCAACTATCCCCTTAAAATAAAAAATTGTCCTAGTTTTTCCTTTTTCTATAAGCAAATAGCCTCTATCTTCGTCTTCTCATGGGTAAAAAAAAAAAAAAAAAAAGAGAGAGAGAAAAAGGGGGGAAAATGGCAAATGGAATAGGATTCGAACAAGAAAAATAAATGAAGGCAGGGGAAATTTTATTTTTCAACAGAAAAATATCTCTTGTGGGTCTCCCTAATATTTGGGAGTGAGGAGGAATTCAAGATTTTTTTTTTCTTTTTTGGGGGTAAAAACTACAAAATCTGACTGAAAGAAAGAGAAGTCGTTGGAACGTGGAATGGAAACATAAACCTTGTTTGGAACGGCAACATTAATTAAACATATACTAATTTTTCTCATGTGGGACAAGCCTGCAAATTAAATTAGATAATTGCAACCTTTCAAAAAAAAAATTAAATAATTGCGATAATTAGGTGAATCAAAATATTTTATTACATCATATGGAAATTTTTAATGATTTAATACTTTTTTAAGCTACAAGTAATTTGGAATTACATATATTAAGCGTGAAGATCAAACTTATGTGCTTAGATCAGCTTGGCATTAAGCATATGCTTATTCATATTTTTAAAATTTAAAAATAATACTTATTAAACAGACATTTGTTTGTTTATTTATCTTCCGAATGGTAGCATTAGGTAATATTTTCATTGTTTTCTCTCACAATTGACTTGTTTCCTTTTGCACGTAGTAGTTAGTGATCGTCCGGCAAGTTAGTACTAAAATGGGTATCAAAACTTTAATGGGTATCAAAACTTTAGTAAATAAGGGGATTAAGATTTTTTAATTATTTTTTTTATACACTATTTAAGGAAGGAATGTCCAACTGACGTTTTTTGCCTCAACAAATAATATTTCTACTTTTAAATTACAGTCTTGTCACAAGAGGATTAAAATTATAATAAAATAAGATTTTCATTATGAAATATTTAAGTCGATTTTTACTTTTGAATATAGTGTAACTTTTTCAAGAAATAGAGGGAACATTTTTCAATACAAATTTTGAAGAATAATTAACAATATAATCTATTAAAAAAATTAACAATGTTATTAGTCTTTTTTTAAGAAAATGGTATTTGTAATATTTCTTAAATACATATACAAAATTTTCAAATAGAAAGAAAAGATAACATTTTTTTTTTTAGAAAACATTTTTTTTTATTATACTACATGTCTATATGTTTGTAATAGAGATCATATTTTGATTTAAGTTTAATTAACTTTTTTAAAAGTTATTACAAGATACATTGAGAAAGAATATCTTTTAATGAATATCTTAAATATTACTACTTGATATTTGTAATAATGCCCCGCTTTTTATGAATATTATGATAATGCCCCTTAAACTTTTATTAAAACATTTGCGGACATTGATTTATGATTCTTAATTAAAATCATAATATGTAATATGTTGATATCTCATGTTTGGGGAATTTCGTAGACATGTTAAAGGGATGGTTTGTTCATCCATTTTTTTGGGAGTTTCTATTGTTAAAAGATGTCAAAACAAGGTTAGTTATGCATATTTTTTTAGCTAATCTTGGATCTGATTTGAGCATATACTTGAATGTACTTCTATTGTCATCGATGTAGATCTTAAGTCTTAATAGGGTTAATTATATTAAAATATCCTCATATTTGTAGTATTTTTCACTTTAGTATCCTTACGTTATCTTTGTAATAGTTTATACCTTATGACACGTGACATTACAAAAATTTTCTTTCATGATCAAAATACCCCTTTTATCTAAAAAGATTGGTTTATTGAAATGGAATAAAATTATTATTTTTTATAAAAATGATCTTATCGACAAAAGATAATTTTACTAAAATATTGTATATATTCATTGTTCCAAGAGAAATTGGAATAAAATTTAGCTAGAATTTCAATTACATTTTCTAAAATTTTTATTTAGTTAGAAATATGAATTTTCTTTTTCAAATTATACTTCACTTTATTTTTAGGTTTAAGTTTTTCTAATCTAAAAAAATATCCGAAACTAATAATTAATTGTAGTTAAAAAAGTTAATAAGTTAAGGCTATTTTAAAAATTAAATACTTTGATTATATATTTTTCATAAACTTTACTTAAAAGTTAGTAAATCTAAGTTGGGAATAATGAGAATTATTTTAAATTTTAAGGTTTTTTTGTTTATTTTGAGCTTTTTCAAAGTAAAATATATAAATTATATTTGAGAAAATAAGTTTGTTTAGTTTTATTCGAAAAAATAAATTTAAAACCTAATGCACATACAATAAAAAGCATCAATTAATAGCAAAATAATATAATTATTAAATTATTAAAATAAAAAGTCATAAATATTAGAACGCTTTGATGAAAGTAATTTTCATTTTCTTCCTTACTATTTTAAATGGTTCTTGAATTGCTAAAAAAAATAGTTCTTGAAAGTTTGATTATTATGGGTAAAAATGACTTTTTACGTAAAAAGTTAACACCATTACAATTGATCATTAGTCGAAGGTACTAAATTGTTATAAGGATTACGTTAGGGTATTAAAGTAAAAAGGACATCAAATGTGAGGGTACTTTAATGTAATTAACCTTTTTTAATGTAATTGATTTTATTTACTTTAAAAAATTTACTACTTTCTATCGGAAATATAAGTTTTTTTAAAGTGTTTTATGGTAGTAAAAAAATATTACTATCTCCAGTCATAAATACAAAGAGTTGTAGGGGGTTGAGAATGATAAAAAATATAAGGAGTTTTCACATTTCAATAGACATTTATTACATTTTTCTACTAATTTTATCTATTTGTTCATTTACTACACTCTTATTATCTATCTCTTTCCTTATTTACTAAGGGCATAAAGGGTATTTTGACTCAACAATTGTTTTGTTCTCAAAGTCAATGTCGTTAATTATTGTGCACAAGTCTAAAATCCCTTATATTTATGACCAGAAATAGTAGTTCTTTTACACATTTCAATGAATATTTATTGCATATTTTTAGACATTTGTTTATACGTTTATCACCCTTATTGTCTTTCTCTCTTCTTATTTATTATATAAGGCATTTTGATTCAAAAGTTTACATTATTTTTCTTAATTCATATAATTAGTCTAAAAGGATTTGTATTTTTTTATTGAATGAATGTAGTATAACACTTTTTAACACTAAAAATCAAATTATATTAAAATTAAATAAATTTATCACTGTTGATGAAATTTTGTCTTTTCATTTTTCAGGCGAATGACATGAATTACTTTATGGATTATTATGCTTTCTTACAATAATGATGAGATTAACCTTATAATACTACCGGTTGTTAGGAAATACTAATACAACTTTAATTCACCATCATTCTCCTCAATCCCAAACAGTCCCTTTTGCAGTCGGATCGATCTGAGCCCACCACAATGCCAGCTTGCTCGTGGGCCCAATTACAAACCTAATCAACGGACAAAACCAGTCTCCATGTGGCCCCTTTTAAACTCCCACTCGCTCATGGACAACAAATACAAACAGCATCTCGATTCTCGTTCCCACTTATCAAAAATCGCATCGCCCCCAAAAAAATTCAAAATATTTCCAAATCCCTCTCTCTCTCTCTCTCTCTCTCTCTCTCTCTCTATATATAAAGCGCACTTTAGTTTATTCTACAATCTCGGAGAGGATTTTGGGGAATTTTTCCGGGAAGGAGCTTGAAATTCTGTTTTCCGGAGAAAAAATTGGAAGGATGTCTTCGACGACGACGACCGCGGCGGCTTTTCGGTGGTTAGACGCGAGCTTTTCTTTTCCGACGTCGTTGATGAGATGGCCGAGGCTGTTTGCGTCTTACTTGAGGCCTAATTGGGGAATACGGAACAGCAATTTATCATCGGTTTTTACGACTTTGTCATCTCGGCGGTGGACTCCCCGGATTTGGCTACCGGACCTTGATTTCTCGATTGTTGACTCGGTTTACTGGTCGTTAGTCACTGCTTTTGAGTCTGTAGCTCTTGTGTCCATGCTCTGCTTCTTCTTCCTCTTCTGCGGCTGCACTATCTAGGTTCTATCCTTTCTCGATCTTTGGTAATGGTGTTTCATCCTATGAAATATCTAGGATTTAGAATTGACGGAGCGTCGAGTTCCGGCCTGCGACTGCGGCGAAAGTTTTGGTGACTGATGAGTTGAGTGGTAGTAGTCTAATAGTCTTTCTGTTGGGTGGTACCGTGGTGGAATAGGCGGCGATGACGCAGGGGTAGGTCACGTGATTTGGGAGGTTCAATCACGTGGAATCCGCTACATATGGCGTAGTAGACCGAAACACCACATAGCAGTTTGATTGGTCGACTGTTTGGTAGATTTATTTATTATTAATTTTCTTTTATAATTATTTTTCCAACTTTCATCTATATGTATTCCTTTCTGTTGCTCCGTTGTGCCGAAGAGTTTTGGGGTTAAAGCTTTCTTAACTGATCTTTGTGTATAGATTTTTGGCTCTCTCCTTGTAAATTATTGAAGTATTTTATGCTCAAATCTTGTGTTCTTTTTTTTTTTTGGCTAATTAGTTCTATTTTTTCTTGAGGTTTACTTGTTTTAAATAAGAAATAAAGACAATGGATTTTAGAGAATTGGATTAAATTGTAAAATTGAACAAGAAAATTGTGAATTCCTGTTAACAATTGTGTATTATTTGTCTACACGAAATGCACAGGAATGTAATTGGATTGATGGCTAAACCGTTCATTTGAGTGGTTTTTGGGTTAGATTTTTGTTTGAAAATATGTCATATTTGTTTGGCATTCATTAAACTGAGGAGTATTTTTTTATTTTCTTTATAAATTAACTATTTTATTCATTGATAAATTATAATTCAATTTAAAAAATACACGTAGTTGGTACCAAATACACTGTAACTAGTTCATTAGAAAGATAGTGAAGCTAAATGAAATATGCCGAATACACTATAACTATATTAAAATTGCGTTTCAGATCATTTATAATATTTCTTTTAACAATTTATATGTCATATCTAATTTAGTATATTTTATTTTTTTAAAAAAATTTACTAAATAAAAAATAAATTATAAAAAAAATATGATATAAAAGAAAATATTAGAATATATATTGCATATGACCTTTCTCGAGTTTGTGGTATATTTGTAGAATATTTGTAGTGATTTAAATAGTATTCTTGTAATTATGGTGGTGGAATTAAAAAAGTTTGTGGAAGGGGATATTTTGTCATTGTGGTGTGTTGATGTTCCGGTTGTGGAAGCGAAGGACAAGACACCCATATTCACGTGTCTAAAGCTATGGAAAAATTAGGGAAAAGAAATGCTGAGGAAAAAAAGAAACGAGAAAAAAAAAAGCTCCAAGGGATAGTTGAGATGATTTTTTTGGGACCAAAAGGCGAAATCCCTCGCTCTTAGGGTCCAGGTGGAGGATGTAAATCATGGTGACTCAGCGGTCCTGCAGACTGGAGGTCAGGAACTGATGCGCATAAGGAACCACCTCCCACTTTGGAGAGATTGAAATTTCTATACTGCCGTTGTCAGGATTCGAACCTTGGCTCTTGGGACCAACTCTGTAGTCCCATAACCAATTGAACTACGCCCATGCAGGCGATAGTTGAGATGATTTTCTTAATACTAGAGAAGTGATACATTACGAGTGAATGTTAGGTAATCGATGAGCAAAGTATGTAAAGCAAATTCCTAGTACAAAAAGAAAAAAAATAATAATAGTAAAAAATAAGTGAAGCAAAGGAATTAACCTTGTAACATGAGAAGAACATTATATACAAACTGATATGCCTGTTGGAAGATCTTATTTATGTTTAGTATTGTCTAATATATGATTTAAAACATTATCTAGTACACTTTTTTTTTAATAGAAAATATTCGGACAAATCTTCATAGATGAGATAATTGACTTGATTTATTATCCACTCTAAAATTTTAGATACTATAAAGCTATATATACGTTGGTAAATTATATCGTCTGAATACTTTTGATGCTCGATAATAATCTTTCAAAAGATAGAAGGAAGTTGCAATCGAGGAGACAAAGGATGTGACTAAGCTAGCATTAGATGATCTCTTCGGTTCTCTACAAATTTATGAGATGAATTTGGATACCCAGTCAAATGATAAAGACATAGCTTTTGAAGGTCGAGGTTAGCACAGCTAATGCTACTCCTTATTCTAAAGATGAGATAATGATACTCACACGGAACTTCAGAAAGTTTCTTTGTAAAGTCAGCAAGACACCGAGACCTACGAGTGGATAGAAAAGTGAACATCAAAACAGGAGAGTTGTTAACAGGCCAAGATCTGTGGGTTGAGGCGAGAAGAAGTATGACATGGGGCGAAGGGAAAAGGGATCTAATGTAGAGAGTATGAAGGGTTTGGTCACATACAATCTAAATGTCCAACACTCTGAAAAAGAATAAGTCTCTGAACACTACACTTCTTGATGAAGACAAGAAGGAAGAAACTGATGGTGACGATGGAGATGGGACTTATTCAAATGAGGCTATGACATTTAATGTTGTAGTAAATTTGAAGGCCACATCACTTCATGATGATGACAATAGTGTGGGTGATGATGACTCACTCTATTGAAAAAGTACTTATGAAGAACTCAAGATAAATACAATCAATATATATTAAGTGAGTTGATCTTGCTGAGATAAACAAAGAGCTGAAGAAAAGTCTACAAGTGGTTCAAGATGGAAAAGAAGCACTTGAGAAAAGAAACTATGACTTATTGGCTCAAGTAAAAAATGTGATTGGAAGACTGAATGGTGCTAAGGCAAGAATAGCAAGGATGAACACTGGCAAAGCAAAGCTTGATGAAATACTTGAAGCTAGCAGACCCACTGGGGTAAAAACCAATCTTGGTTGTACTGGAGGCAGTCACACAACTGATATTAAGTACACTAGAGACGGAGACAGCCACACCAAACAGAACACAAATCGTGTTCAGAAATATGAAACATTAGAAGGTGTGTTCATGAAGGGAAATATGACCAATGCTGACAAAAGGAAGTTGATCAACAAATACAAGCCAAGAATATCACCCATTGTGTGTGGCTATTATATGATGATTGGATATGTGTGACATCAGTGTAATCGAAGAGACAAAGACCTCAAGCAAGGGAGAAAGTTTTATCCACATGCCCCGAGCTATGCAAAAGAAGAAAATGTGACTCACTGGATTTGGATTAGAAAGGATGAGTTGAGATGAAATGTGGCACACCTATCCCTATTTGTTAAAATGTGTTGTCTGTGGTATCTTGATAGTTGATTTTCCAGACACATGACTGGAAACAGAGAATATAGAGTATGTGGAGAGTATGAGAGCAAGTGTCACCTTTGGTAATGGAGTAAAAAATAAAATGATGATTGGAAGAGGCACGTTGAATGTGGAAGGAATGTCTAAGTTGACAAATGTGATGAATATAGAAGGGTGAAAGCCAATTTGATAAGCATCAGTCAGCTGTGTGAGGAAGACCTAATGATGTATTTTGATAAACAGAGATGCTATGTGGTCAAGGAAGATGAATACTGCATTAAATTGGAACCAGAACAACCGACAATTGCTATCAAATGAATGTTGTGGCAGAGTACTCCGTCAGCATGACTGCAAAAATGCATGAGGTGGAGCTATGACACAGGAGGCTAGGGCATGTGAACTACAAGTTGCACAAACTTGGAAGCAAAGACATAGTAAAGGGAATTCCTCAATTCCAAAAGGAGTGTAGGTTACTGTGTGGCGATTGTCAAGTTGGGAAGCTAACCAAAATCAAGCATGCACAAATTAGAGACATCACAATAACATATATCTGGAACTGATGCATATACATTTCTTCGGACCAACACAAATAAAAAGTATTAGTGGGAAAAGGTATACACTTGTATGTGTTGATGATTTCCTAAGATACACTTGGATCGATTTCCTCAGGAACAAGTCAGATACCTTTGAGGCGTTTAGAAAGATATGGCTGAACGTACAGACTGAGAAGAGCACAATATTGAAACGACTAAGAAGTGATCATGGCAAGGAGTTTGAGAATAATCTGTTCTCAGACTCCTGTGAGGCATATGGCATCAAACACGAGTTCTTCACACTTAAAACTCCACTACAAAATAGAGTTTTTGAGAGAAAGAATATAACAATTCAAGACATGATCCGTGTTATTTTAGAAGCAAAGAATTTGTCACATAGCTGGTGGGCCGAAATTGCCAATGATTCGGTGCACATAATCGACAGGGTCTATCTAAGACCACGATGAACAAGACAGCCAATGAGATTTGGAAGGGAAAGAAGCCCAAGTTGAGCTATCTTCAAGTCTTTGGAAGAAAATGCTATATTCTAAGAGACAGGAACACATACGAGATATGGTGATGAAGGAATATTTCTTAGGTATTCTATAAATAGTCATGCCTTCCACGTGTTTAACAAACACCCAAACAGTGTGATGGAATTTGTCAATGTGATAGTTGAGGATGTTGAGTAGTTCAAGATAGATCCAAGAAAGTCTATTAACACGAATGGTGAGAAAACTTTTGATAAAATTGCTCCACACTATGAGGGTCACACAACAAGCAATGATACAACCACTACAGGTGACGTTGATGAAATTGATCCCAAAGCAGTGATTAAGCATAAGAAACCTGAGTCAAGGGTGTTAAAAAAGATCATCCAACTGATACAATTATTGGGAATATTATAGAAGGAAGAAAGACAAGCGACATGAAGAATGTTGAATATCGTGAGATGGCGGGAATGATTAGCATGGCATACTACACTTCTACAATTGAGCCAAAGAATGTCAAAGAGGCTATTACTGATAAATATTGGATTGAAGCCATTCAAGATGAATTTCAACAGTTTGAAATAAATCATGTGTGGGAACTAGTTCCTAGATCAGATGGTGTGAATGTAATTGGCACCAAATGATTGTATAGAAACAAGACTGACGAACATGGTAAAATCATACGGAACAAGACAAGATTGGTTGCCCGAGAATACACACAAGTGGAAGGACTAGACTTTGATGAAACATTTGCACCAGTCACACAGCTTGAATCTGCATGACTGCTTTCGTCCAGTGCCTGTGCCAGATGTTCACACTACAACATATGGATGTGAAAAGTGCACATTTGAATGGTATTCTGCAAGAGGAGCATATGTTGAACAACTCAAGGGATTTTGTTAATTTTGAACATCCAAAATATGTGTACAAACTGAAAAAATCCATGTATGGTTGAAACAAGCCCTAGGAGCATGGTATGAGAGATTGACTAATTATTTGCTTGATAAAGGGTACAATAGAGGAGGTGCGGATAAAACCATGTTTCTCAACAAGACAACACAACACGTTCTCATTGCACAAGTTCATGTTGATGACATTGTGTTTGCCTCAACTTCAAAGGAACTCATAGATGAGTTCATCACATTGATTAGAACTGAGTCAGAGATAAGTATGGTTGGTGAACTAACATTTTCCCTCAGTTTGCAGATCAACAAATGAAGGAAGGAATCTTTTTATCACAAGCTAAGTATGCTCGAAATCTTGTCAAAAAATTTGGATTGGAAAATGGAAAAACTGTTAGGATACCCATGAGCACTACACTCAAGATCACTAAAGATAAAAAAGGGAAGAGTGTTTATCAACATTAATATCGTACCATGATTGGAGGTTTGCTTTACTTGACAGTCAGACGTCCTGATATAGATTGCAGTGTTGGTGTGTGTGCAAAATGTCAAGATGATTCCAAATAATCGCACAAGAAGGAAGTAAAGCGTATGCTGAGATATGTGAATGGCACAATCGATCATGGTCTTTTTTACAACAAAGACACCACGACACATCTTGTGCGATACAGTGATACTGATTGGTCAGGTAATTGTGATGATAGAAAAAGCACATCAGGAGGATGATTCTATGTTGGAAACAATCTAATGTCATGGCACAGTAAAAAGAAAACTTGTAGTTGTTGCACACAATTGCTGTGGATGAAACGAATGTTGAATGACTATAGAATAGTAAAATTATTCATGTATTATGACAACAACAGTGTGATAAACATCACAAAGAAACCTGTGCAACATAGCAAAATAAAACACATTGACATCATACACTATTTCATTAGGGAATTGGTAGAGCAAGGTACTGTGGATCTGGAATACGCTACCATACAGAGTCGTTGGTAGATATCCTTACTAAATCCCTTGATGCTGTGAGATTTGAAGATCATTGGCAAGCTTTGGAAATTTGTGTGTTAGAATAGTGTGGCATGAAAATTTTTTTGGCATTGTACTAACTATGTATTCCTTGTATTAAACAGGTATATGGAGTATGAGCACCATCAAGATCTCAGAATACCCTCACATTCATAATCTGGATTGTCACAACAGTCATCACACTATGGCTTTCTCCATGTGTACTCCCTGCAACATGCTATTTTCATCATTTAATATAATAACTGTCTCATATAGCTTGTGCCACATAGTACAAACTGTCTTTCTGGTATATTTAATGTGAGCTCTATCAACATCACACTCACATTCACAATCTAAAGACATCAAACTATGGTTTTCTTTATATGATATTCTTATGGTCTTCATTATGTGGATTTCTGGTAACATGGTATTCTTATATGTGGTATGACCTTTGCCTCACACAACTTAAGCCACACTATTCAAAACTTGGAAATAAAGTCCATTTTTAAGTCTGGCACAACTTCTTTAAATAGGGATTCTCTCTCACCAATCAAATCATGCAAAATTCGATTCACTTTTGAAAATGGAATCTTTTCTCTCAGTTTCTCACTTGCCTTGGACAAGTGTTTTCAATATTCCTTCTTTCTGCAATCCCTCAATTCTCACCAGATTTTGGCTTTTGAAGTTGATGAAAACAATCCCTGTCCACTAGGCATTCAGATTATAGTAGGCGAACAAACTCTTCAACCACGAACGCACCTGATCTTGGATCAAGATGACATAGCACCTCCTATGGCATCGTTCGCATCCCCTAATTCCTCAAGCATGAAACATCTCATGTGGCACTCCATACAGTGGTAGGGCCTTCAATCTTATCTCCGGTAACATCCACTAACCTTTCTCTTGGTAATCACTTAGTAAAGCCATATGTCTTCATTATTCTGTGTAGCTTGCACCTGGCTGGCACTAGGGTATCATTCTCTGTCAATGCATTACAAGTTCTTGCCATTGCTTAATTTAATTTTCGCCTTATGATACATGCCCATGTTCGTCACTATTTCATGGAAAATACTATGCCTTGCGATTGTGAATTTGGGAGCTGAAAATTTCCCCCCTGATGTTAATATTCTGCATCATTTTCATGAAGAGTTTGTTTCTCTGGTAATATTACCTCCCTTCAATGAAGAAATTCCAGATGATGTGCCTATTGAAGAAGCTACAAAGGTGACACTGGAGGAAAAGTGGGAAGCCATAGATGAGACTAAATCTAAGGTGGTAGTAGAAGTGACTAAGGTCACCCTTGGAAATTGGCATGAGAAAGAGGACCAGAGCCTCTACTAAGATGTAGGCTGGCCTTGGCCCTGGCCCGGCTTCAAAGAAGGCCAAAGGAAAGGCCCCTGTCTCTGCCTCTCTAAAGACCAAGAATGCCTAAAATAAATATTTATGTACTAAGGAGGTGAAGCGTAGTTTCTAATCCTAACAAAATTTCACTTTTAGGCAAGCGTACTTATCGGTGTAATAAGGTGAGGAAAGTCCTCGGATTGTCGAACTCTTGGGATGGCTAAACATTAGTACTTACTACGTTTCTACTGTTTAATTAAATAAAACTTTTGGAAAAGATTTTTAAAAATAAATAAACAATTAAAAACTAAGAAAAACAATTAAAAGGATTTTTAAAATAAGTTTGGAAAAGAGTGTTTAAATTATAGAATCCCCCTAGTACATTAAGTTAATTTTAATTAGAAAGTCATTGTAATTAATTATTAAAACCGTTGGTTGGATCTCACTAAAAAATCGGATAAACCTTATGTCTAGGCGAATGTCCTCATATTTAACTAAACTATTTAGAGAAGAATCTCTTCTAACCCTAACCTGATTATGAACAAATTATATATTGTAGTGATTTTTAGTGACCTAAGAACCGTAACAAGTATGTCTACTCAATTATCAATTCCTATTATTCAATTATGCCTAGATGAACCTTTTTCAATTCCAATTAATCTTGTGAAATTACCAATCTCGCAAAAATTGGTAAACAAACACAACTATTGAATAACAACCAAACAAGAATTAAATAATCAAAACAAGAGATTTAAATAAAACATTAATAAAGAACTCCAGGGCTCATCCCCATTTAAACACAAATACAATTAGCCGCTAAACATAATTTAAAAACATAAACTCATAGACAAATTTATAAAATCGAAAAAGTTTAGGGGATCTCTTAAAGGGAAGTCTTGAAGATTCAGCGGTTCCGGTGAACGTCTAAGCTCGTCTCTGAGTTGCCCGAGAACTCCCAAAATTTTGGTCTTCAAAGTCTTCTATAAAATATGGAATTGAATCTAAAACCCTAGCTAATAAATTAATGTGTTTAAAGGGGTTTATATAGGAGAAAAATCTCCAAATCCTACTCGAAAATTACTCTAATCCCTTTCTAAAAAGGTTTAGAATTAAATTACAAGAAGGAAAGGAATCAAAGTGCAAAAAGAAAAAGTTTTAAAAAATTTCAAATCAGCCCCGCTCGACTGTCCTGATTAGGATAGTGGGACTATCCGTATCTGGATAGCTTCTGCACAAAAATTTCTTTATTTGTTCTATTTTTCGAATCAAGTATGTATGTTATAACGCCATACCCATTAAGAACCTCGCATGACTCTAAAATTTTGGGGGTTATGAAAGTAGAGTTCGGGGTTCGATGTAGTGAAGTATAGTATTTTTGACACTTAGTGGAATTTTAGAGATACTTAGGAATGAGAGTAAAATTTCATTATGTTGAGCTATTTATTAGTGGGGTTTATAAGTGCCTTTAAGTGAGAATCTTTTTTTTAGAATACCTAGTATGGTCTTTTAAAAATTTAAGTGCTTGACATTCCCATATAAGGTTTAAAATAAAATAAAAAAAACTTAGCACTTAAGGAATTGTCGCCACCTCAAGCCACCACCTGTCCTTACCATTTCATTTCTTTTTTTCCTTTTTCCCCTAACCGCCTAATACCCCTTGTATATATATACATGCATGCAAGTCTTTTTTTTTTTTCCTTTCTTTCTATAACCTTGTTTTGGCAGCCATAATAATTTTCCAAGGTCAAGGTCAGTCATGTTTTTTTTTTTCTTTTTTTAGTTACCTAAATTGTATATATATATATGTGTGTGTGTGTGTGTATAGTTTATATTTGTTTCTTTTTTAGGATTTAAAAGTTTTATGTGGGTTTTAGAATATAATTAATTGTGAGATTAATTTCTAGTTTTATAGTTTAAGCAATTTAGGCACTTTAGGTAGAGGTTCATATTAAAGATTCTTGAAATTATAAGATTTTAGATCTTCTTCAGGGGACAATATATATATATATATATATATCCTAAGTTTATTTCATAGGATCTCGACATTTTTAGGGAATATGATAATTTATTTGGTACCTAAATATTAAGTATTTTTATTACTATATTTGTAGGATCATAGCACCAGATCTGCATTCAGGTGAGTCCACAAACTTTGTTTTATTATGTTATTTCAAAAATTACGGGCCATATAATTATGATTTCTAAACTTTTCATGAAATATCTAATATTTTTGAAACGTTATAACTTGCCATATTTTTCTTAATTGGAGATATTCTCCACAATGTGTTACATGTTCATTAGAAATGCATAGAAGCGGTGCTCCATATGGGTGTTGTCTTTTTAAAATAGATTATTACTGTTGTGAAAAAAAAAAACTAGTTTGTACACGGATTTTCTAGAAATATTTATAAGTTGGAAAATACTTTGGTTTTAAAAAGTTATATGATTTGGCATGCGTGAATGTAAACATGGCATGTTTGTAGGATCTGCATAAGCTGGAGGATGCTTTGGTCCCGAAAAGTTGCATGTTTCATCATGCATGAATATGGACCTGGCATTGGCATAATTGTGAAATTTGCATAAGCATGTGATGACTGGCGGATGAGGATTTTTGGTACTCTGAAATATTTATGACTTGAATCTATTATGATGGCCGGGCAATTGGCCTTTCGATTTGTAAATACATATGAAAACCTCATTCCGACCAGGGTTAAAGTTTGGTGAAAATCAAGTGAAGGGACGCGTTAGCGGATTGCACTGTACGTGGCTAGTCCCTCGTACTAGGGCCTCTTCCGATGACGTTGACGAGTTTTTGACTCTGAGGGTGGATCCACTTGAAGAGGGGCGTAGTACCTTGAGGGCGTGGCCCAATCGGTATTTACGTGGATATCGCATCATGCTTTGCGGTGGGACGGTGGCCTAGTGAGAGTCAGGAGGGGCTTGAAATTGAGGTTGGCCCCAGGCCTGGTAGGTGCCCCAGGAGTCTGTAGCCTGTTTTGACCAGTGATATGGGAGTGCGGTTGTTTGTAACGAGCGCTCGTATGGTGTTTGGCTGGTATTGACTAAGAGATGCTGGAACTTGGTTCCGATGGACTCGTTTTGGGGATCCGGACTTTGTCTGTGGAGCCCCACTGTTGCATTACGTATTCATTTAAATTCGGGGTGTAGAAGCTGCGCTGATGTGTCTTGATTCGCTCGGACTTCCCAGTTGCTCGGAACCCTCATGTAGGTTCAAACATCAGTTTTGTTAAAACATTAAAAGAGAATGTTTTCTTATAATATTGCGTGAACTGCTTTGTGAAACTGCATCATTATTATTTTAAAGAAATCACTATAGCGCACACATGTGGACTCACTGAGCGTTCGCGCTCACGTTTTTCCATATCATGTTTTCTTCTCAGATTAACTCAGGACGGTCAAAGATACGATAAACCGTTGAAGTTTTAGGCGTGGAATTTTGGTTCGAGTCTCTCCAGAAGGACATATGTTTGTGTTGCTCTCTTGTACTCGAGCTGCTTGTAAAGTTTTTCTATCTTTGTATCGGAATTCTCATAAGATAAGAAGTTTTCTTGAATCCTATATTTTGAGCGCCCTTTTAGTGTTCAAACTACTTAGTTTTCCGCTACATATTGTATATACTTCTAAGTGTTACCCAGGGGATTATGCTCTTGTTTTTTTTAGATTTATAGTTTAGTGCCGAGAGGCACGCAGATACCTTACTCAGCCGCAGTTGACCTAGTGGCAGAGTTGGGGGTATCACATATGTTGCGCTTATTGAGTGTCTTTTATCCCTTTAGTGGAAGGTTCCGGTCTTTGAGTCTTTATAGGATTTGTACTTAATTCTCTTATCTTTCCAAAATGTCTTGAATCACATTAATTGGAGTTGTATATATCTAGTTATGATCATTTTACCGAAAGATGTCAAATTGGAACGTCATGTGAGAAAACAGAATGTTTGCACAATACTTTGAATGACGAAGTGAACTCCGATTGAGACAAAATTTAGCTTTCTGGAAACCTTATTAAGTCTCTAAAATCTCTAAGAAGAATACTTCTCTAATTAAGTTTATTAAGGAGGTAAAAAATCCACAGAACTCTGCATTGCTCGGCCATGGACCCTATTTTTGGACAACTTGTTATTTCTTCTAATTTTTTTCTTCGTTTTTTATCCAAAGGTCTTCATTTTGACTTGTTTTCAACAAATCTTCCCTTTGAAGGTACCTATAACAATAAGAGAAGAAACAGATCAATAAAATCTATTTAATAAAAATTTAAGCATAAAAAATCGATAAAAACGTCAACGCTTAAGAGGGTGAAAATAGACTAATCAGGAGGCACAAGACATGATACATAACTTTGAGGGGAAGAAAATCGTGGCTGAGAAAAAGGTGAGCCAAGAGACCTTGAATCTATATAATGCCTTGGATTTATTGAATGGGCTAGGTAGTGTGGAGATAGTTGTATTTCTTGACAAATACAAACAGAATGTGGTCAAGGATTTTTATGCAAATCTCATCCTAACATTGATGATCTTGATAGTCCTGTTGTGGGTCCAGTTTATGTGAGAGGCCAAGTTATTCCTTTCTCCCCTGCTAATATTGCTGTTTTCCTGAGCTGTCTACACTATGTTGAGATTGAAGAGACTGGATTGGACGGTGAATTTGATCTTGATGAGGTTTCCAAAGTGCTTACAGGTGATGATGACGTCCAGTTGCCAGATAACCACATTCTATAATCAACACAGCTCTTACCAGATTGTAGGGCACTTTTCAGAGTATGCTGTGCCAATTGGATTCCTACCACCAATGTGCTAGTAGTACTAAAGGAAAGAGCTCTTGTTTTGTATGCCTTTGCCAATAATCTGTGCACCATCATCTTCAACAATATCTTGAGGTAGCTGGATTAGAAGAAAAATAGACAGGTTGCTTTGTCTTCCCCTTGCTTGATTTCTGACTTAATTATTGGATCTCTTTCTACCCTCTGACACTTGAGTTAGAGAACTAGTTGTTATCGTGATGCCCAAGATTATGGCATATGGCACAGCTGCTCCCTCTCCAACATACTTCGTGCCAAGAGCTTCTGTTCCCAGCTGACTTACAAAGCAAAAGTCAAGCAAGAAAAAGTAGCTAGGCACTCAGTTTGTTCCTAGTACCATAGCACGAGATTTCCTTCTCCTACTCCTTCAACAACATAGAGCCCTCTGAGATTTTCAATGGCCTTGGTCAAATGGCACAGCAATTGACCACAGTCATGGAAACTATTATTTAGTTGCATTCAGATATGCAGAGGCTCAAGGATAAGCTGTCCTAAGACATGCTTTTAGAGCAAAAAGGGAATGGGACAGTAGCAGCAACAACAAATGAGGAGTCTGGTCTGCTCAATGGTAAATCTGTTTAAAAGTTCTCAAGTTTGAATGCTTGACCTTGTGTGGTCTATAGATATTTTGATAACTTGGTTAATGGCCTGTATGATCTTGAATATTTGGTTTTTATTTGTTTTCATTTGGCTTGTGTGCCACTGAATATTCTAGTTGTTGGGATTGTCTTTAAACCCCCTGGATTTCTTTTATTATGGGTTTATCTTTTGGTTTTCCAGCATTATGCTTCTTCATGATTAGGACTAGTATGGTTTTCTGGTGCTTTGGAATGCTAGTCCTTTATTTTGCCCTGTTATTTATGTTTATCTTGAGAAGCATGAAGACCTTTTAGTATACATAGCTTTGTGCTTAATGTATGCTTGTTGTGTTGTTGTGTGTTTGCTAAAAGACAGTGTCAAAGGGAATTTATAGAATATAGTCACACAAGTGTGTGACCATACAGTGGTGTTGTGTGACCTGAATGTGTGTGAACTAAGGTCAACACACCAGTATACATGTGGATCCACTTGAAGATTGAGTGGGCATTGTTTTTTAGAGGTCTTGAAATTCTTAATAATCCGCTGCATAGTATATGAAAATTACTAGACTCTTACTTTTTTAAGAGTTGCATGATAAATAAAGACAAACTTTAGTGTGTCTGAATAGTTAAGGAAGTACACTTGAAGGAAACTAAATCTGTTGAGTTTCAAGGAGATCTGATTGTGGAAGGGATTTAGGTTTCCTTAGTGCGTGAAAGAACATTAAGTATTTAAAGACCTATTTTTTTTTTTTTAAGATTTAGGGCCAGTTGTTCATAATTCCAATTGCATCGTTCAAGCATTCAAACAACAATTCATGGGATTCAAGTCTATACATCCACACGCCTTGAAGAACATGACCTTTCTCCATTGTTAAGTGTTGTTCTACCAGCATCAAGCATTGGAGTTTTCTTTGAAGACAAACTGGCTTCTTGGGAAAGAAGCTTTGTTGCATTCAATGGTGTTGAAGGATTGAAGGAAGTTCAAGCCAAAGCAATCACATTCTAAGAGGGAACCTTGAAGTGTTGAAGGGATTTCAACTGTGCAGTCTGCAAAGGACGTTTACATTAGATCCACTAAGGAAAAACTAGATGTGCTAAAGTGCTAGGTGTTTCTTGTACTGTGCTATTAGTTTATAGTGGATGTCTTTTCTGTTCGAGGCCTCGCTGACATAGGCTTAGGCCGAGCTATGTTACTAACTTATTGTGTTGTGTGTCTTGTGTTTATTTACTATTGTCACACTACTTGTCACACAACACCCGCATTGAAATCTAATCACACTGCATGATAGACCTAAGTATTAACTTTCACAACATGCAAAGATTATTGATCTCATGGCTAGAAGTCTCACCTATATCATATCTAAGTAGAAGGAGTTTAGCTTCACTAGACCACCAACTCGTACTCTAACCATAAAGTACTCATCCACGCTGTAGTTATTATATTCTAGGCTTCTTTTCCTTTATAGTACTTTTAGAAAACCTCTATCATGGGGTCAAGTTTTATATATTCCAAGTATACTTGTATAATAGTCATGAGAAGCCCACTTATTGACCTAAGGTACAATCATCCATAGAGGAGACTATCATGATGACCTGTAATTTAGTGGCATGCCTAACTATATTGATTGACCAAAAATAACATTACTTGTACTTCAGATAATAGCAATTCATACCTTATTGTGAAACACGACCCAACACGTGGATTGCCTACTTAAAGTGTGTGGAACTTATGTGTGTATAATAAATAAATTCATCTAAACAAACAAATTATCATAATAATCATTTTTTCATTCCCAAAAAAAATTTACATTGAGTAAGAGTCTTTTTTGGCATATTTCCCAACAATCTCCCACTTGCACAACAAAGACTAATCTGGCCCTCAGTACCCTACTTCTAAAGTATCTAAATGTTTCTTGAACACCTTCTCACTTAAGGCTTAGTAAGTGAGTTTGCCAGGTACTTTTCTAAAAGGATCTTTTCTACCATTATTAGATTCTTCTGGATGATCTATCAAATCAAGTGGTTCTTCCTCTCGATATGCTTGTCTATCTTGTGGTTTCTAAGCTCTATTATGTGACACTGCTCTACTATTATCATAGAACATAACCATCATTTTATTAATATTAGGCGTTACTCCAAGTTAAAGAAGGAATTACTGTAGAGACCGCCTGCTAGGATGCTACAGGCACTGCTACACACTATGGTTACATTGTAGAATCAACAATACAAAATTTCTTGACATTTCTCAATGCAAGAGTTCCTATAGACAGAAAAATCCACTAGCGGAATTTAATTTCCATCTTTATAGTTTCTCATACTTTCCAAGAATACGAGAATATGCTTTACAGCTAGATTATAAGTTTCCCCTTTCTTTGACTAATATATGCTAACTATGCCAACATCAAAGTATTTTACTTTGTACAAAGTATAACATTCATGAAATTTCCATATCGCAAAAGCGTATGGAATCCTTCTCATTCTTTGTTTTTCTTCTTGTATCGAAAGACACATTTCCTGAAGATAAAGTTAGACCATGTTCAAAGGGAGTGGAAGTTCCCTTATATTGGTCTATGCTAAACTTTGACAAAAATCTTGTTAGTATCTGTGACTTGGGAAAATACTTGTTGTTCTCTGATTTCTATTGCTAAAAAACTTGATCTAAGAACATAATTAGCTTCTCCTATGTCCTTCATACTTAATTGACAAGATAGTCAAACTTTTAAATATGACAATGACCCTTACATCGTTTTCGATCTATAGAATGCCATCCTTGTAAATTACCAATAAAGATACATTAGCTCTATCTAGTTCTTGCAGACACAGGATTCATTCACATGTTGAAGGAAACCATAAATCATGATGCTTGCTTAAGTCCATAAATAGACCTCTTAAGCCTATAGACCAAGTGTTCCTAGCTTCTAGTGATAAACTCGTCTGGTTACTCCATATAGACAGCTTTACTAAGAATTCATTTTAGAAAGACATTATTTGACACCCATCTACCATATCTTATAGTCATAAATGACACACTATGGATAGAAGTATGCTAATGGATTTAAGCATGGCTATTGTTGCAAATGTTTCCCTATTTCCGCGATGCCTCATCTTCAGAGTACAACTCTTTGTAACCAGTCTAGTTTTATAGGATTGCACCTTCACACTCTATGCCTCCTTTCATCTTGTAAACCCATTTGCGCCTATAATGGGTTTTATACTAGCAGAATCTGGGACAAGATCCCAAACATGAATGGAGTCCAAAGAATCAATAACGCCCTTTTATGGCCCTCTTGCCACTTATCAACATCAATATCCATAATAACTTATCATACCTTATGAGATCCTATTCCTGATGTTATAGACTAGGTCGAAGGCCTCTCACATTTACCTTCAGGAACTCTAGGAGTCCTCCCACTACGATGTGGCTCCATTATTTTTTGGTGCCTGGACAGTTGTATCATTTGATACTTCAAGTGGATTTAGAAGTCTAAGAGTCAGGCTTTTTGATTTCATAATCCACATTTCCAATAAACCTTCTAAAATATTATTTGATTATCCTCCAAATATCTAGCATTAATGTTAACAAACACTTTCTGCTTCTTACGATGATAGAAATATACTCCTCTTTTAGCTTTGGATACCCAATGTAGCTATAATTTTAATCTTAGATCTAGCTTGTTTCCTTTAGTCAGTACATAATCTAGACAACCCCATATCTTAAGATGACTCATACTGAGACTGCGAATAGTCCACATCTCATGTAGTATATTGTGTACTGACTTGAGAAGCACCAAGTTTAGAATATATGCGGTAGTTTCGTGGGCAGTTAAAATAGATAAGTAGAGGATTATAAGAGATCATCCTTGTAATACCCGTGCCCTCTTTAAAAGAAAATTAACATGTGGGACTTGTAATTAAATCAAATTACAAGGGGCTTGGGATAATTATACAAAGATTACATAAGACCAATGATTCTTTCTCCCTTCTTTTCCCTCATGCATTCTTAATCTAAAAAGAAAAAAAAAAAAAAAAGAAAAACGAAGAGAAAGAGAGAGAACCTCGGCTCTTCTTCTTCCCTTGTCTTTCTTCAATTCGCGTGCCGAAGATAGACTGAAAGAATTGTCTTTCTTGGCTCCAATTCTGGTTGCTGGTCATCTTTCTCTTAGAAACTCTTTCTCAATCTTTTTGGTGCATGAACTGGGTTCTCGAGGCGTTGTGAGGGCATTCTTGGGCAGATGAAATCGACGGAACATTGAGGAAAATTTAGGATAAAATATTCGAGTTAATTTTGAGGTTTCTCGTTTGAGGTAAGTGGAGGTTTTTCCCTAATTCTGTAAGTGTTTTTGGTTTCTGAATTTGTGAAGAATTTTCAATTGCATGTCTAAATTGGATTGGATAAGTAGAGTTCTTATGTTGGTTTAAAATTGATGCTAAAATTTGAGAAATTACTTTTAGTGCATATATTCGGATTTGTAAATTAGTATGGAATATTGATGAAAATTGTGAAAACTGTTTTGTGAGTGATTAATCCTTTTTAAAGTGGATTTTAGGAAGCTCTTGTCTGAGTAAATAAATATTTTGGGCAAATATTGATGTTTTATGTATATATTTTGAATGATTAGTTTTTTAAAGGGAAGGGGCTGCTTTATTGCTAAAGGAGAAATGGCTACGGATATGTTTTTTTATGTCTAATTTGGAAAAGGACTTTGATAAAATGTGGTAGTTTGTCTTCTTTTGTAATTGTGAAGACTGTTTTTGTTATTTGAAAGAGAAATAAATGATTTAGTGGTCTTTGAAGAAGTTAAGGATTTGCATAAATCGTTAATGAACTTTTGGAAATTTGATACTTTTGTTTTTGGGCATTGAGCGTGCAATTGTCACCAGATAATTTTAGTGAGGGATATTTTCTACCTATTTGTTTTGTATGTATTCTTGTGCGAGGAAAAACAGCCCTATACATCTATTCTGCATATCTGACGCGATAAACAATAAGGCTTGATATCAAGTTTGACTATGGTATTGTCATGTACTATCTAGAACTTAGTATCAAATTGAATATTGTCTTGAGAATTGTTTTGAAGAAGATTTGAATGTCCTTTGAGATCGATTTCTCTGATCTTGAAAAGTGTTTAATGGAACTTGAGATAAGTTATTTGGTGCTTTTCTTTAATGAAAGGTAGAGATGATGTTTTTATATTTGATGAACAGATTCTGTAAAGATTGTTCAAGTTTGTTGGGAAAAACTATAAGTGAAATAGAAGTAGTTTTTGCATTCATTGATTTGGTCTTAAGCCTTTTTAAGCCGGGGTGCAACTGTGCATAATTGCTTCACTTTGAAAGAATAACTTTGCTTACTTGGGTTCTTTTAAGCAACTTTTAGACTTTGTAATTAATTAAATTCCAAAACCTCTACAAACTATTTCCAAGATTGAAGTTATGAGAAATTGGCCAAAATGTCTCTATATAATTTACTTTTTTCTACTTAAGGACATTATTTATTTTATTAGCTATTTATGTCTAATAACATTTTATGATGGTTGAAAATGCCCATATAGAACGGTGATGGGTGATTTGAATAAGCTTTTGTTATGTATACTTGTAATATTTGATTAACGGATAACTTTTTGTAAATGCTTGCTCAATCCCCGAAATTAGTGTTTGGCCTCCACTTATTGACTAGTTTTGCTCACTTCCATACGTTCTCTTCTTTTCAATTTCAATTCAGGTCAATTTTGAGTGCGAGAAAGAGCTTGGAGAAATTCGAGTTCGAGTTTTGGGGGAAAGCTTGGGTTTAGTATAACTCTTTAACGAAAGTTTTTTTGATTTCTGTAAGTATTCATTTCTGACAAAGTTGTATTTATTGTTTCATTACAATGAACTTTTGTTTGAACCATATTTTGATTACGTATTTGCTACCTTTGAGTTTCGATGCTTTAGAGGTTTTTTTGCTATAATTGGTCCTTTTTAAAAAAAAATGTACTAACTGACCAATTTTTTTTTTTTAAATTCTAGATGGCTTATAATGCACAGAGATGATGCGTTATTTCTATGATAGCACACATTGACGGTTCGTTACCAGTAATTAGAAGTTAAATCTTTAAATTAGTCTTCATTAAATGATATGGCGGTGGAGTGGTTGAGCTGGACGATAACGCACAGTGATTGTGCGTTATCATGATGAATAACGCACGACCGTAGTGCGTTTTTATGACAGATAACGCACAATGGTGTGCGTTATCAATATATTAAAATCGACAATCCTAGCCGCCCTCATCTTCTTCTCTTCTTTTTTCTCTATTCCCGCCGCCGTCTTTTTTTCTTTTCTCCCTCCCTACTTATCACACCGCCACCCTATCGCTGTTTTTCTCATCTCCTCCTTCCCTCCCTCTTCTTCTTCACTTCTTCTTCTCAGTCCTCTTTTTCTTTTTTCTTTCTTCCTCCATTCCTCCGGCTGCTGCCATTGCCGTTCTCCATCGCTGTTGTTCGCCGCCGCTACTTTCTTCCCTTGGTTTCTCCTCCCTCTCTTATTTCAGTAAATTTCTTTCTTTGTGTATAATTAGTTTAAATTTTTTGTACACTATGTGTTAATTTCTATTGTTGTTCATATGAAAATTGTTGTTTGTTGTGGTTTGTGAATAAAGTTTATGAATTTTATTTCGATAAACAATTTTTTGTAATTTATTTTTCCAGTTAGGGTTTTTATGATTATGTTGGAGTTGCTATTGGTAAATTTGTGCATATTTAATTATGCTATTAAATTAGTTGCCTCTATTGGAAATGTGATTTGTTGAAATGAGTGATTTGATATAGGTTATATAATTTATTTTTGGATATGTCATAAATCGTGATTGTTTATTTTTTGTAAAATATTGAGAGCATGTTTATGTTGTTCCATTAATTTCATATAATCTTATATTGTTAGCATTCATATAATTTTTATGTTATTAGTATTTAAATTTATGAAGTCTTTTATTTTAAAAAAAGAAAAACATAGACTAAACTGTAAAACCTTAAAACTCTAATATTAAAATTTTAAATCGTAAAACTCTAAACTATAAAATATAGCATTTATATGGTGAAAACCCTAAAACCTTAAAATATAAAATACATCATTTACATGATTAAAACTCTAAACCCTAATATTAAAATCATAAACCCTGAAACCCTAAACTATAAATATGGCATTTACATTGCCTAAAACTTTAAAAGGCTAATATTAAAATCTTAAATCGTAAATTATAAACCCCAAACTTGATATATTAAACACTAAACTCTAAACTTTTTTAGACTAAACCCTAAAACCCCAAATCATGAACATTATAAATTGTGTAATAATAATTTTACATTAAATATTGTACTTGAAGATATGTACAATATTCTACACCCGTAAACATTTTACGTAGATATGTACTATCATTGAAAACCTTAAAACTCTCAAACCGCAACATTGAAACTCTAAAACCCTAAACATTACACGACTAGGGTGTGCAATAATATTTTACTATAACTATTCTAATTTTAATTCTAAACTCTTATTAATAAATTTAGAAAGTGTATAACCCCTAATTGTAAATAATGTAGATGGAAGAAGTCGCAGCACACGCTCATCCGGGTTCTATAGTCCTTGATGTATTGACGAGGCACCATGAACATAGGTCTGGTTGATATGGAGTGGGGGTCGTGAGACGTCTATGACTGATCTTCGGTGTAGACATTTCGGGAGAAATCTATTTCAGGCCTACAGTGGAGCTCATTGTAGGTTGATTGATATTATTGATAGGACGGGGTTATGGGGAGTTTTTAGATATGGTTACGTAGGTCTCGACCACACTGTTATTACTGCTTTAGTTGAGCGTTAGAGGCCTGAGACACACATTCCACTTGGCTTGTGGTGAGGTGACTGTAACTCTACAGGATGTGCGTTGTTGCATAATGGTGGGCACAGACACGGAATGATGACAACTAATATTTCGGAAGTGCTTAAAGGTGTGTTGAAAAAAATTAGGGTCTTACCTTTAAAAGCCCTAGTTGAATTAATATTCAGTAAACTTGTTAGGTACTTCAACTAACACTGTGAAGAGGCCCAAAACTGTGTGCATCCATTTCTGACCAGAGTTTTTGACAAGTTTCTGCGGATTGAACTAAAATCAAAAGACCACAAAGTTACAACTTACAATCCACGAGAAGGAATTACATGGTCAAATCTCCGATCCACGTTGATGGTACCGGCAATAATGTCTATACTTTAAGAATGAATAATAAATCATGCAATTGCGGTAAATGGCAAGCATATACATTGTCTTTTTCTCATGTTCTTGCAGTCTGTAGAGAAAATGGTACGAGAGCAGATACTTATGTGCCGGATATATATATTCGCGAGAAACCTACAGAAGAACATATCAATCGAATTTTTATCCAGTCGGGCATGAGGACTTTTGGAGAGATGCTCTTTATAATTTAACATTTCATCTTCCAAACATGAATAATGAACGAAGTAGAAAACATGGAACAAGGTTTTGGAGAGAAATGGAATATTGAAATTCGGCTTCTCTCCTAAGATGTAGCAGATGTCGCATGCCGGTTCAAGAAATGTATAAGTTTGTTTTCTTGAAAGTGTTGTAATATTTTAGGGTTTCTATTAATGAAAATTTTTCTTTGAATTTATTCTAACTACTTCTTCATTACCCTAAATTTTAATAGGAAAATTTACAATACTTTAAATTACTTCTTCATATTTTTTTTAATAAAATGGTTATAAGTTAAACATATTTTCTTTTAAAACGGTTATAAATAATATCATGAAATGTACATCAAAATAGGTTAAATAAAATAATACAGCCTTTTTAAAAAAATTATATAACTATAAGTTTTGAAAAAAAAAGAAAATTTCAATTTTGCAAAAACACAGATGTGGCTGATAACGCACAGAGCGCATGCATTATAAACATCAGCCACATGGACCGATTAAGCAATAAAAGTATAATTAAGTGATAACTCACAACTAATGTGAGTTATCTTTACTGCTCGTTATGGCAAATTACGAATAAAAAAAATTTTTATGGCCACTTTAGTGGCTTTTTTTTAAAAAAGAACTAATTACATAAAAAAACCTGCTTTAGAAGTGGCATTTGATATGATTTGTACATGTCTCTTTTGAAAAGTGTCGTTACATTTAAATTCCTTTGTATGGTTTTGATGCAAAATTCGTATTTTACAATTCTTTTAAGATTTGAAGTCTGGTGCCTTGCGGGTACAATGTGTCCGTCTCGGGTTTAGGTAAACCTAAATTCGGAGTATGACAAATCCTCCTTACATTTCTCTTACGTGTTCTATTCCTCATCTCAGTTAAACCATTCTGCTAGGTGTATCTTGTATGATAAGTTAAGATATTACCCATGATGTATCAAGTAATTCTAACTCACTGAAGAGGTACTCTCCATAACGGTCTGATCTTAGTCCTTTAATTACTTTTTTGACACTCCATTTGATATTAATTTCCTTTGGATTGTAAATTATAACACATCAATCTCTCATAGACCACCTCCTTGCTTGAAGCTTTTATTTTAGATAGAAACCTCTCTTCCACCATAAAACCAACGGGAAACTAAGGCCCAAAAATCCCATATTAAGAAGATGAATTCATTTCCAAATTGGCTGCAAAAACCTGAGGAAATCAAGTTCTTAAAACTCATACAACACAATTTAGAAGACTTAGGCTAAACAACAAAGGAACTAGTGATCAATTTAATCTCTTTGGACTTTTCAATCTAAGAACATCAATGGAATTCAACCTAAGGTTGATCACCTTTAGAAGAATAGTTAAGAAGTTGGAAGAACCAAGAACTCTAAGAGAAAACTCTTATAATTTATGTGTCATTGATAGTCGTTTACAAATAAGAGAATAAGATTTGTTGAAGGCTACATTCAACCCTAGCTTAACCAAGAAATTAAGAAAAGTCTTAGGGAATAAAAGGGCATAATGCTACTTAATTACAACCTAGGTTTAGTTTAATTCGGCCATAAAAACAAAACAAAATAACTAAATTGAAATCTGCCCAAAGTCAAGCGCCGATTTTGGAGAAGTCTAGTGCTAGTTTTACACCTTCTTTTTCCTAAAATGCAAACAATGGATATCCGACGCAGGATGTTGATAGAAGACTGACTTGAATTTCCTTGTTTTGAGAACCTCCTTGCTTAGCTCTTTGCATACGATGGTGGGGAGCTTCTAGTTTGGTTTAATTGAGCTTCTTCATGACTTTTATGGATCTTGGAAGCTTTGTATTAATCTCTTCCAAGCCTTCAATTTGAATCCACAATTCCTCTTTTAAAGCTTTCAACTTTAATTCCATCAAATTTCCAATCACATTAGTTGCTCTTACTCGTTAACAATCGTATCATACTCCCTCTCTTCAAAAGGATTCGTCCTCGAATCTGTTCCTTCAAATAACTAGAAAAGACGGGCAACATTAGGAATGAAATCATCACCAGGAGCAATGCTAAGAACTTGACAAGTAAATCGAAAGACCATCTATTCAATAAGGAAATAAGTTTATCAAAAACTTCATTGAAAGGCCTATATTATGCAAAAGATGAATAAACAAAGAAGTTCAAGACATGTCAATTTAAAGAATAACTAGGCAATACAAACCATACGTTTTACAAGACTTCTTTAAAAAAAAACTTAAAGTGGTGGAAATCTTTCAAATCAAACACTTCTAGGACTTCTATAAAAGAACGATGAAAGTTAAAACTCAAATTTTGAATAAATTTCAAAGTTAGGAACAAAAAGTTTTAAAGACACTTGACACTTGAGATTCCAATGAAGAAGTGATCCTTTAAAAGTTTGAGAAAATAAGTTTGAAATGGATCTTCTTAGGAACAATTTCTTTGACAAGTTTTCAAAGATTGAATAATTACTAGCATTCTTAAAAGGCAAATGATAATAAAAACTATTATTCTTTCCAAACTCAAAGAATAAACAAGAAGATCAAGGGTTTGAAATGTTTCTTTTTTAAAATAATAATGAAATCTAAAACTTTTTGACATGATTTCAAATGAAATGACAAGAAATTATAAAATTCAAAGTTCCAAACATATTATACATGTACGTATATACGTACTTTTATGTATAATATACATATATATATATTGAATAATAAATATGAAGTAACAATTTTTCTTAAAGAAATCGTAAAAGTTGTAAGAAAATACTCTTAACAGAAAAATTAGAATTTCAATTAAATATTATTCAATGTAATATTAGTAGTATATTTATGTTATATCTCTTACTTGTATAACTAATCATTTTCTAGGTAAAGCTTTTATTAGAAAATAAATTGAAAATTTTCCTTAGATGGCAGTAATATGAGGTTATAATATTTCTTTTGCTAGATAAGATAAAGTTTTTTTTACAACTAAAAACACTGACTTTTATTAATTCAGAATATTAGCGGTAGAAATAGAGTTTTGGGAAACCCTCACCCTATTGACAAGGCACCTTAATTTTCAAGGGGGGGAAAAACAATCAACGTATTTCGTTTTATTATGTCAAAATAATTTATATAGTTGTCTTACAAATCCTCTAATCTAATTATTATGGAAATATACAAGACTTAGATTTCTAAGTTATGGAAATATCTATATAAATATATAGAAATATCTAAACATGAAAATATCTAAATATGAATCTTAATATTTCCCCTCAAATTGGAGCATGAAGATCGGAAATGCCCAACTTGCAAGCTAAATGATGAGAACATACAATACCGTAAATTGTATTGTTTAGTCCTATTAAAAATTATAAAACTTTTTCTTCCCTTTTGTTTGTAATGGCTGAAAAAAAAATCCGTGTCTGTAGTAGATAGAAGTTGAGTGTAATTTTTCAATTCATCCCATATTTTTTCAAACACGAATAATACACGTTTATTGAATCTCTTCCTTGTTTGCAATTTGCCAATGCGGTTTTTAATTCATATTTTCACGGTCTGTTTCCAACTAAAAACTATTCTTTTAAGTCTGTCCATAATTCATCAGCTCTCTCGGACGATCAGAGAGAGGGCTCAATGGTATTGAGAATCCATGAATTTACCAAAATGTTAATATCCCACCGTTCTTCCTCTTTGTCTGGAACGTTTTCTGGAATGTGAATTGTTCCATCGACAAATCCCAGTTTTTTCTTTGAACGCAAGGTCAATCGCATGCCTTTTGCCCATTATGCATAGTTATTGTCTTTATCATTCTCTTTTAATTGGACTGTTATTATGATAAGCCCAAGTCCCTCAAAAGATGCCACATAATAGGCATATTTCTTTATTTTACGAACATGGCTTTCTTCTACCATGTCATTGTTAATGTTGTCAGTATCTTCCTTATCGTAACTCATTATGAGAATTTAGATAAGACTGGCTCTGATACCATTAAAGTTTTCAGTGGGGGAAAAACAATCAATATTTTTCGTCTTATTATGGCAAAATAATTATATTATATAGTTATCTTATAAATCCTCTAGTCTAGCTCTTATAGAAATATATCACCCTAAGAAAGTATACAAGACTTATGATTTCTAAGTTATGAAAATGTCTATATAAATATATAGAAATATCTAAATATAGATCTTAATACACCTCTAGCATAGAACCCAAATTATCTAATTCATGTGTCATTACATTTTTAAAATTAATTTAGATCTAATATCATTGCAAGTTTTTCTCCGAAAAAAATAAAAATTCTTTTCTCCAAAAAAAAATTCACAAGTCTTAAATTTCATTTCAAATTTATAATTGTAATTAAATAAATTTAAAACGATGACGAAATTATTTTAATTTAGCAAACTTTTTATATTAACAAGTTAATATAACATTGTCATATATATATATATATATATATTGAATAATAAATAGGAAGTAACAACAATTTTTTAAAGAAATAATAAAAGTTGTAAGAAAATGCTCTTAATAGAAAAATTAGAATTTCAATCAAATATTCAATGTGATATAGCAGTAATATTTATGTATTAAAAATTAGAATTTCAATTAAATATTCAATGTGATATAGAAGTAATATTTATGTATTAAAAATTAGAATTTAATTTGCAATATAGCAGTAATATTTATGTTACAGCTCTTACTTGAATAACTAATCATTTTCAAGGTAAAGCTTTTATTGGAAAATAAATTGAAAACATTCCTTAGACGCCAGTAATATGAAGTTATACTATTTCTTTTGCCATATAAGATAAAAAAATTTTTAACACAAAAAAATACTCAACTTTTATTAATTCAAAATATTAGCAGCATAAGCGGTAGAAATAGAGTTTGGGAAATCCTCAACCTATCGCCAAGGCACCTCTCGCATAGCATGGTCAAAACGGGCTCAAGCCCGCGGGCTGGCCCGGAGCGCCCGCAATATGGGCGGTTATTGTTTTTAAAATTTAAGTCCGTACAAAATGAGCCCGGACTGGACCGGACCGTTTTTTATGCGGGTTTTTACGGGTCGGTCCGGTCCGGTCCGCGGACTGGCCCATTTGTTGAAGCTATTATTATATGAATTATTTTAGGACCTAATTTAAGTTATTTATTTTCTTAGGGACTTAAATGAAAATAAGGTGTTTGTTTGTTTTGTTTCTAAACCTAGTGCCTCCCTTCCTTCCTCCCCTCTCTCACTCTCAGCCTCCCCTCCCGCAGGCCGCAGCTCTCGGCTCTCTCTATCTCTCTGCCTCCCGCAGCTCTCTCGGCTCTCTCTGTCTCTCTGCCTCCCGCAGCTCTCGCCGCCGCCTCTCGCCGCCGCCTCCCGCAGCTCTCACCTCTCGCCGCCGCCTCCCGCTGCCTCTCGCCGCTGCCTCTCGCCGCCGCCTCCCGCAGCTCTCACCTCTCGCCGCCACCTCTCACTTCCAGCAGGTTAACCTTTCAAGTCTCTTGTTTATCTTTACAATTAATTTATGAAAAAGGGAAAGCTTATGTACTAGTAAATTTATTTTGTGCGGCAGTAGCTTTTTCCCTTCTTTTGGCTTTATAAATGTCAAATATTGTGAACTTCATACTGTTTCTGTGCTCCATGGGATTCATTGGTTCTATAGTATTAAGCAAGTGACTTACAGGAGGTACAAAAAGTTTAAACTACTCTTATCAAGATGTTTTGGTTTATGATTTCTTTTTAAAAAAAATGGCTTTGTCATTCTTTGATTCTTGAATTGTGAAAAGAAAAAATTAAGAATTGTTGCCCTGAATATTTTGGTTGCAGATGTAAGGGAAGTAGAATGTTGGAAGTTTGGCATATTAAATGTGATAGTCTCTTAGTAGCTTAGGTAATGAATGTTTGAATTGGATATATTTGATTTATAACGCTTTTTGTGTACTTGACGACTTCCGCATTTTTTGTTAAAGCCATCATTCATCCGTTTATGGTTCTTGCTTTGTCTTGTATCTTTGTACTTATTAGATAGAGTTTCAAGTAAAGATTTAGGAAATTGAAAAGAATAATGATAGTGAAATGTTTTTTGCCGGAAAGTTTGTTCTTGTATGGAATGTGTGTCCAAGGAATAGCAATTGGTTTCATTCCTCCTGAGACTGAGAGTAAGTAAAAATTTTCTTCATTTATAATTAATTTATAATTATTATTTACTAATATTTTATTTACTTTGTATTTTTACAGGTAATGATGAAGAAACAATTGAATCGATGTTAAATGAATCATTGTCCTCTAAAGTGGATTCAAATTTGTTGAATGTTTCTGAAGATGAAGATGACGAAGATGATGTTGAAGAATAAATACTATGAAATGTTTATTCTTGTATGATTGTTGGGTAATTATTATGTACTTATTCTTGTTGGAGATTGTTTGTTGTTATCTTGTTTATTTTGGTTTTTGTTTTGGGAATTATTTGGTACAAATTATTTTGGTTTATGTGTTGGGAATTACTTGTTATCTTGTTTATTTCTAATGTTATTATGTATGTTTATAAGTTTATAGTTTATTTAGGTTTGTAATATTTGAATTTTAGACCAATATTTAAGTTTTTTTTATATTTAGGTGTTTCAATATAAATATACTATAATTAGGGGACTAAATTTGAAGAATATATATTTTTTTTGGCCAGGCCCGCGGGCTGGCCCGTTTACCCGCGGGCTTGATGCGGACGGATATGGGTTCTTATAATTGTGGCCCGCCAAAAACGAGCCCGGACCGGACCGGACCGTTTAGGTGTGGGCTTGATACGGTCCGGTCCGGCCCGTTTGACAGTGCTACTCTAGCATATAACCCAAATTATCCAATTCATGAGTCATTACATCTTCAAAATTAAATTATATCTAATATCATCGTAAGTATTTTCTCAAAAAAAAAAAAAAAACATTGCAAGTTTTTAAATTTCATTTCAAATTTATAATTGTAATTAAATAAATCTAAAACTGTTACGAAATTATTTTCATTTAGAAAACCTTTTGCGTTAACAAGTTAATATACATTGTCATATCTTAGTGTATATATATAAGATGTTCTTTTTGGAGAAAATATTTGTGATGTTATTAGATATAGTTTAATTTTGAAAATGTAGTGACTCATGAATTAGCTGATTTGGGTTCTATACTAGAGGTGCCTTGTCGATAGGGTAAGGATTTTCCAAATTCTATTGGTGCGGCTTATCCTCCCAATATTTTGAATTAATGAAAGTTGAGTGTTTTTTCTTTGTAAAAAAAACTATCTTATATAGCAAAAGAAATATTATAACTTCATATTAGTGGCATCTAAGAAAAGTTTCAATTTATTTTCTAATAAAAGCTTTACCTAGAACATGATTGGTTATACAAGTAATAGATGCTACATAAACGTTACTGCTATATTACATTAAATATTTTAGTGAAATTGTAAATTTTCTGTTGAGATCATTTTCTTACAACTTTTACTATTTCTTTTTAAGAAGTTGTTTTTACTTTATTTTTATTATTCAATAAGAATATATATACACATATATATAGAAAATATATATGTATATACATATAAATATATACATATGTATGTATATATTTATATATATACATATATATACATATATATGTATATATACATGTATATATATATTTATATATATTCTTATATGTACATATACATTTATAAATATATATTCTTATATTTATTTATATATATTCTTATTGAATGATAAATATGAAGTAGAAATAATTTTTTTGGAAGAAATAGTAATAGTTGTAAGAAAATGCTCTCAACATAAAAATTAGAATATCAATTAAGTATTCAATCTAATATAGCATTCATTTTATGTTGCTTCTCTTGTATAACTAATTATTTTTTAGAGAAAGCTTTTATTGGAAAACAAATTGAAAACTTTTCTTAGACGCCATTAATATGAGGTTATAATATTTCTTTTGCTAGATAAGATAAGGTTTTTTTTAGGGAAAAAAAAAAAAACACGCAGCTTTCATTAATTCAAAATATTAGCAGCTTGCATAAGCTGCAACAATAGAGTGGGAAATCCTCACACCATTGACAAGGAACCTCTATCATAGAACCCAAAGTAGTTTATTAATGAGTTATTCTATTTTCGGGCAGAAGGATGTGGTTTGAATTCAGAACTTCTGGCATAGTAAAGAAGTACTTTTATTACTCAATTACTACATTGCCACATTAAACTATATCTAATAACATCGCAAGTTTTTTCTCCAAAAAAAATATCAAAAAGTTAATATAATATTGTTATATTTTAATGTATTAAAAATAAAAAATAATTTAAAAAGGTATCTTCTTTTCCTAAAAAATAAATATAAAACTATTATTACGGTATCTTCTAAATTGTTTTTTAAAGATAACTTTTCAAAAAATAAAATGAGAAGTAAATAAATATATATATATATATATATATAAATGTGTGTATATATACATATATATAGATGTATATATATCAAGTCGAATTTAATTTTTAGAGTGGTCAAAATTGATCATACAACTAGACGAATTTACAAATAATCACACAAAAAAATTACTAATTACATTCTTATTCTTTACCTCCAACCCCCTCCCTGAAAAAAGATTAGTTTATATAATCATCACAATATAATATAATCATACCTATAACTTATTTGTTTCAATAATCATAACAATATAACATAGTAAAAGGATTCCTACCCATCTCTACTGATTCCTGTCCATCTTTACTGATTTGTATATCAATTTTCATCATCTCTGGTCTTTAAATAGTTCCATTTCTTCATTGTAGTTATTGATATCATTCAATTTCTACCAAACAAAGTTCTTCCTAAATTTCCCTTTCTTCTTTCCCAAAGAAAAAAAAAATTTCTTCGTATTGCAAAGATATTTTAAGCTTTTATTTTAAAAAAACTTTAAAGTCTCTTGTCACGCCTACCTATAACGTGGTTAATTATGGGCCAAAATTGGATAAAAAAACTAACTCAACATCAGCTTTAACAAATGTATAGGAATATGCCTACGCCATCCTCAAACAAGAATGATCTATATATCATATATCTAGTGGAGTCTTTTTGCTTTACTCAACAGTATTCAATGGACCATTGTTGAAACAGGCAACATAAGATTTGATTTAAAGAGAAAAAGTTTGAAGAGAGAAAAGAAAGTTATTTGCATAAAAGCGAAGCTTTTGTTTCATTCATCAAATTTATTCTATTTATATATTATATTTACAAGTTGCTCTTTTCTGTTGCATGAATATCTAATTCTCGTCACAAACTAACTAACTAGTCTATCTATACTCTGGTTGGCATCCAACTGTACAAAATTATTATCTAATGGCACGGCAGCTCCTCCAACTCACTTTCATCTTCTTCATTCAAAACTTCCAATTTAACTGTCTTCTTATTTTGCCCCAAATCACAATTTTTACTTTTATTCTGTAATACCCTCCCACAAGCTGGACCTTGTGAAGAAGTCAGCCCCAGTTGTTGAAGCAGAAAATGAAATCTGGAAGTACCCAATGCCTTAGTCAAAATATCAGCTTACTGATTAGCAGTGGATATAGGCAATGGTTTAACAACTCCCCGAAGAAACTTCTTTCGTACAAAGTGACAATCAATTTTAATGTGTTTTGTGCGTTCATGAAAAACCGGATTCTCTCCAATGTGTAATGCACTCTTGTTGTCATAGAACAAGGGTTCAACTTGAGGATGAGAAGGTATAATAACCATTGAATTTCACATATAGTCACGGCAAGTGCTCTATATTCAGCTTCAGAGGAACTTCTGGAAACCGTAAGTTGCTTTTATGATCGCCAAAATTAAAGCAGACCCAAAAAAGATACAATAGCCCGTATAGAACGCATGGTTTCCTGACATCCCGCCTAATCATAATCCGAGAAAGCAGTAAGATGCAAATTCTATGTTGCTGGGAAAAATAATCCTTGTGTTGCAGTGCCTTTCAAATATCGTAGTATACGATGTGCTCCTTTTAAATGCATTAATGTGGGTCGATCAAGAAATTTAGATGATTGCTGAACAGCAAAAGGGATGTCCGGCCTTGTAATGGTAAGGTACAAAAGCTTGCCCACCCTACCTCGGTACTGAGTAATATCATCAAGAAGGTCTCCATCAGTATCGGAGTATTTCATGACAGTATCAAGAGGAGCAGAAATTGAACTACTATCAAGAAAACCAAAGGTGTTTAATATATCAAGAGTATACTTCTTTTGAGACAAAAGAATACCAGCAGAAGAGTGAGTAAGTTCCAGGCCAAGGAAATACTTTGCAACACCAAGATCCTTAATCCAAAATTGATCATGGAGCATAGATTTAACTTCAGCAATGGCATCAACATTGCTGCTAATAACAATCACATGATCAACATATACGAGAAGAATGACAGAGTATTAGGCAAGTGTTTGACAAACATACTGTAATCATTATAAGACTGAACAAAACCCATGGCAAGAAGAGTAGAAGTGAGTTTGGCATTCTATTGTCGGGAGGCTTGTTTCAAGCCTAGAGAGATTTCCGAAACCGGGGAACATGAGATGAACTAGGAACTGCATAAACCGCAGGTGGAACCATATATACCTCTTCAATCAAATCACCATGAAAGAAAGAAGGTATTATTGATGTCAAGCTGATGATGTGCCACTGTTTTGCTGCGGCCAAAGGGACAGAAGTCATTTTTGCAACTGGGAAGAAAGTGTCGAAATAATCAATGCCTGGTTGTCACATATAATCCTTGACAACCAATTTGGCCTTGTAATGTTCTATGGTGCCATCCGCCTTGTACTTTATGCAAAAAATCCATTTACAACTTATGAGAATCGTACCGGGGGCAATGGCATAATGTCCCACGTATGATTAGACTCCAAAGCATCAATTTCTGTGTTCATGGCATGTCTCCAAGCCACTGAATTTACTACTTCCCCATAAGTAGCTGGTTCCTCTTGAACCATTAAATTCAAAGCAAGAGTTTTAAAATCCGATTGTCCCAGATCACAAGAATTTAAATTGTAAAAATGAGAATCATCTTGGAAAGAACAAACATTATCAGTAAGATAAGAGGGTTTATGAGGAATCCTAGTGGATCTACACAAGGGATTTTCAACAAAAGGAGAAATGGACTGAGCTACTGGTGAAATGACAGGAGAAGAGGGAGCAATAGAAGAATTAGAAGGAAAAAAAAAACAAATTAGTATCAAGATAAGGAAGAGGAGAAGAAGAAGAAGAAGAAGAAAAAGAAGGTTGAACATGAGGAGTAAGAGGATCAGAAACAAGAAAAAGAAATAATTTCTCAACAAAAATAACATTTCGAGAAACAAATTGTAGGCCAATTGGGCCTGTGTTCACACATTTTTCTCTCTTCCTTTTCAACCCATGTTCTTAATTCCCTGTGATGAGTTGGACTGAGCCTCACAACCCAAGTAGGATGAGTTTATTTTAATCCAAGATGCCGGACAGGCCAGGCTGGTAAACAACCCAATCCTCTTGAGTCTTCCCCAAGTGATTTGGCTGTTGCTCATTTGAAAGAGTCTTCCAGGTATCAGACTGTTTTGTTGTTGAACAATCCTTCCAGATGACTGTTCTATTTTTAATGAGTCTACCTTAGAAACTCTATAAGTACTCTCATCCTTTCGTATTGCTGACAGATGAGGTGTGGCCGTTTATTCTGTGTGAAGCCTTCTTCTTTTCTCTTCTTCTTCTTGCAGTTTCTTATTCCTGTTTGTTCTCTGTAAATTTCTTTTGTTGCTGCCACCGTGAGTCACTATTCTTGGTTGACTGCGTGCTTGGGTAGCTTGTGAAGGAAAGAATCGAAAGTGAGATATTAGATTGTTATGTGTGAGGTTAATTTAATGTTTTGAGGGTTTGATCGAGATTTTTTGACTCATACAACAAAATTGGTCGTTTGGTTTTGCTCATTCTCATCCGTTTTGGTCGTTCGAATATCTCTGTTCCCTTATTTACACAGAAAACGGTCGTCCATTTTTCTATGCTTGCGTCCTTTTAAAGCGGATGTCCGGGTTTTAATTTCGATCGTCCGATTTTGTCTTGTGGCAAAAATTGGGCGTCCGCCTTTTGCCAGCCTCATCCAGTTTTGTTTATCTGTTTTGCAAGTATTTTAAGGAGAATCGGTAGTCTATGTTTCGGATATCTCATCCAATTTTGAAGAGCTTTGTTTAAGAGTTGTTATCATATTCAATCATCCAATTTTTGTAATAGATTAGTATATTTTATGTTCTTCTGATATTTTGATTTTGTAATAGTTTTCTGTAGAGGTTTTGTTAATATAACAGGGCTGATCACCAGTGTAACTCTTCCCAACACAAATATTTCATTAGTATGAAAATATGAGAGAATATAGCCTTTGCTAACAAAAAAACACCTAAATAAACACATCGACGACCACGGGGATCAAATTTACTTAAGGCATGATCAATAGTGTAGGCATATGCAAGCAACCAAAAACCTTGAAGAATTCATAAGAAGGAGGATTTTGATAGAGAATAGCATGTGTTGTTTGATTTTGAATAACAAGAGAAGGTAAGGCATTGATGAGTTTAACAACATGTTTAACACAAAAACCCCACTAATTAATGGGAATGCCGGATTGAAGTTTTAAAGTACGAGCAACATTAAGGATATGTTGAGACTTGTGCTCTACAAGTCCATTTTGTTGAGGAGTATAGATACAAGGCTTTTGATTAATAATGCCCTTTGAAGTGTAAAATTCTCTATAAGCACACTAAGGGCCATGATCAGATTGAATGACACAGATATTGGAATTGAATTGAGTTTCAGACAGTGTAAAAAGCTGTAATGTTTTGCTGACTTGAGATTTATCTTTTAAGTAAGGAAATCCAAGTATAGCGACTAAAATCATCCACAATTGTTAAGAAATATTGTTCACCATTGACAGTACAATGTTTGAAGGGACCCATATGTCCATGTGGACTACATTAAACAGTGCTTAGTAATACTAGAATGTAAAGGAAAAGATAGTTTTCTTTGCTTTGCTAAGGGGCATATGGAGCATACACTGTCATGATTTATTGAAAGATGGAATACTAGATTTAAGGAGTGATAAACGGGGAGAAGAAAAATGGACTAGACGATAATGCCACAGAAGAGAGGTAACTTCTTCAGGTGAAGAGGAAACAAAAGTAAAGAGTGACAGAAAACCTTGCTGGAATTGTGACAAAATTGATGATAAAGTAGATTGAGATGGAGGTGAATTGGAGACTGGAAAAACTGGAACTGATGTGGGACATAGCTGGCACGAAAAGTCTTCTTAAGACATACAAATTTCTTACCCAATAAGCTAATCCAATCATCTTCGAGGTAGCAAGGTCCTGTATAATACAAGAAGAAGTATGACTTAAAACATAAAAAGAATTTTGATCAGTCAATTTTAGTTATGGAGATTATATTAAATCTAAAACATGGAAAAACAATACATCTCGAAGTATAATTCGTGAACTCAGATGAATAGTACCTTTTTATCTAACAGGAATTCGAAGTTTATTAGGTAATTGCACAAAAATGTCATGAATAATAGAATAAGAAGAAAAAAGAGATAAACTGCAAGTAACATAATCTGTGGCCCTTGAATCCAACACCTAAGTTTGAGTTAAATGGGACATAGGCCTACCAAATGACTTATTGGAAGCATGTGAATGAAAGTAGTTTGGTTGACAGCAAGTCCAGTTGGTCCATAAGCAGAAGGCAGAAAAGAAACGTTCTCAATCATCTACAGAAGTTTGTAGTACTGATCTGAAGATACATCAAGAATAAAATGACAACCTAAAGAAGGTTCAGGAACAAAAAGATGCTTTTGAAGAAAGAAATTATGAGCTAATGGCTCAGGTCAAGGATGCAACGGAGAGAGTTAATGTGGCTGAAGGCAAAATAGCAAGATTGAACACTGGGAAGGCTAAACTTGATGAAATAATCTCTGTGGGAAGACCGGCTGGAATGAAATCAGGACTTGGTTACACTAGTACAAATCTCAATCACACAACAGGTATGTATGTCACACAACATGACAACAGTTATACAAAGTTTGGCAAGTTAGAAGGAGTGTTTGTCAAAGCAGCTTGAGCGAGCTGAGAAGAGAAACTTGATCAAAAAACACAAACTAAAAAAGCGTCCACTTATGTGTGATTACTGCAAAATGATCGGGCATGTGTGGCATTAATGCTACAGGAGAATTGGAGATCTGAAGCAAGGAAGAAAACTACACACATATGCTTTGACCAAAGGAGATATCAAGATGCGATGGATTTGGATAAAAAAAGAAGAGCTGAGAGGTATGTAGTTCATCTATCTCTATCAAAAAATTTTGGGGAAGTACGGTATCTTGACAGTGGAGGCTCATGACAAAGAATATCTTGCAGTGTACAATGTGACATAAAGGCAGTGTGGCATTTGGTGATGGTGTGAAAAATAGAGTAGTCGGTGTAGGTACACTAAATGTAGATGGAATGCCAAAATTATCTAATGTGCCACACATCGAAGGGATGAAAGCTAATCTGATAAGTATAAGTCAGTTGTGTGATGATAGTGATCTATTGTTGTATTTTAACAAGGGACAATGCTATGTGCTGAAAAACAATGACAAGTGTATCATTATAGGATCAAGAACAACTGACAATTCTACCAGATGAATACTATGAAGGAACCTATATGTCTGACTGGACAAATTGGAGAAGTTGAACTATGGCATAAACGAACTGGGGCATGTGAACTATAAGCACTTACACAAACTTGAAAGCAAATAAATTGTCAGAGGAATTCTTCAATTTAAAAAGGAGTCTAAGTTACTATGTGAAGATTGTCAGATCGGTAAGCCAGTCAAAGCAAAGCACATCCAAGTTGGAGATATCACCACAACACATATCTTAGATCTAATGCACATTGATCTGGTTAGACCCACACAGGTAGAAAAAGGTATACCTTGGTATGTGTCGATGACTTCTCAAGATATACATGGATAGACTTTCTAAAAAATAAGACAGATTCATTTCATGTATTCACAAAGATATGTCTAAGTATTCAGACAGAGAAGAACACAACCCTAAAAAGGCTAAAGAGTGATCATGGCAAAGAGTTTGACAACAACCAGCTTTCAGAGTTCTGTGAGTCACATGGCATCAAACATGAGTTCTCAGTACCTAAGACACCACAAAAAGATAGTGTGATTGAGAGAAAGAACAGAACAATTCAAGATATGATTCGTGTGATGCTAATTTCCAAGGGACTGTCATATAGTTGGCGGGTAGAGTAGCTAACCCAACAGTTCACATCATTAACATAGTATTTTTGAGACCTTTGATGAATAAGACAACATATGAAATTTAGAGGGTAGGAAACCTAAGCTAAGTTATCTGCATGTGTTTGGAAGTAAATGCTACATCCTAAAGGATCATGAACACTTAGGAAAATTTGATGCTAGAAGTGATGAGGGAATATTTCTGAGATATTCCACAAACAGTCAATCATATGTTGTGTTTAACAGTCGCATAGAAGCAATCATGGAATCAGTAAATGTGATTGTTGAGGATGTTGACACCAGGAGACTAAATGTTAATGATCAAACTGTTGACGATGAAGACAACACATCTGGACTGACAGTGATCTAAAGAGATAAAAGCAGTATTGAAGACTCTTCAAACTTTCCAGTCGATGGGAGTGTGACTCATGCTCAAGGCAATGAGATAGTAGAAGAAAAGACATAAGACTTCTGAAAATCACCTAACATATGCTATCATCAGGGACATCACAAAAGGTCTAAGAACTATAAGCAAGAAAGGAGTAGACTATAATCAAATGGTAGTAATGATGAGCATGACATGCTACACTTCCATACTCGAACCCAAGAAATATCAAAGAAGTTCTCACTGATAAGTATTGGATTAAAGCAATGCAAGAAGAGCTACAACAGTTTGAAAGAAATGATAGGTGGGAACTTGTCACAAGATCAGAAGATGTGAATGTGACCAATGCTAAGTGGATATCATGAATAAAACTTATGGGGAAGGTAACATTACACACAATATGGCAAGGTTGGTTGCATAAGGGTATACTAAAAGTAGAGAGGCTGGACTTTGATGAAACATTCACCCCAGTCACAAAACTTGAATCTGTAAGACTGTTGGTCTCCATTGCATGTGCCAAGAACTTCACACGACAATAGATGGATACTAAAAGTGCATTCTTGAACAGGATATTACAAGAAGCGTATGTAGAACAACTAAAAGGATTTGTAAATCCAAAGTATCCTGATCATGTGTATAAGTTTTAAAAAGTTCTCTATGGACTAAAGCAGGCTCCAAGAGCTTGGTAAAAAAGGCTCACTTACTGCTTGCTCAATAAAGGATATATTAGAGGGAGTCTGGACAAAACTATGTTTATCAAAAGGTCCGCACAACACGTGCTCATAGCACAGATATATGTTGATGACATAGTGTTCGGATCTACATCAAAGGAGCTCACAAAGTAGTTTATCACATCTATGAGAACTGAATTTGAGATGAGTATGGTGGATTAACTAACCTTCTTTCTTAGTTTGCAAGTCAAATAGATGAAGGAAGGTACATGCTTTTCACAAGCAAAATATGCAAAAAATTAGTGAAGAAGTTTGGTTTGAAGAATGGAAAGATAGTAAAAACACCCGAATACCACACTTAAGATCAACAAGGATTAGAAAGGAACAAGTGTGGATCAACATGAGTACTGAGGTATGATCGCTGGGTTATTCTACTCAACAGCTACTAGACTTGATATATCGTACAGTATTAGAGTGTGTGCAAGATATCAAGCAGATCCATAGGAGTTATACAAGAAAGCAATAAAATGCATCCTAAGATATGTACTTAGTGTTGTTGAGTATGGGTTATTCTATAATAAAGACAAAACCACTCATCTTGTTGGCTATAGTGATGCGGACTTGGCAGGTAACTCTGATGATAGGAAAAGCACGTCTGGAGAATGCTTCTATGTCGAAAACAATCTGGTCTCTTAGTATAGTAAGAAACAGAACTGTATCTCACTATCCACTGCAAAAGCTGAGTACATCACTGCAAGAAGCTGTTGCACACAACTCCTTTAGATGAAATAGATGTTAAGTGACTATGGGATCACACAGAAGGAGTTGATTATGTATTGTGACAACAATACTACAATCAACATCACCAAAACTCCTGTGGAACATAGCAAGACCAAGCATATTGACATAAGACATCACTTTATCCGCGAATTAGTCGAGCAATATACAATGAGCTTAGAGTATGTGAACAAACAGAAACAATTGGCCAATAATCTTACAAAGTCCTCGGGTGCCATGAGCATCGAAGAACTCAACCAAGCATTAGGGATTTGTGTGATCAACTAGTGCAAAAAGATACCTATCTAACATTGGTTTTTCTTCACACCCTCATAAATATTGGACAAGTACGTGCAGTGTGAGACTATGCGAACACTCTCGTCTCACGATCAGATTATCACGTGTCACGCCAACCACATCAGCCCACAACACGTAATTTTGTTCACACATAAAAGACCTTAAAAGAAGAGTCCATTAGTAGGTTTGACGCGAAAAATGAGGGATTTTCTGTCTCACTAAATCAACTCAACAGTCGTTTCCATATCTTTCAAAACAGACCTGCTTTACCTCTAACCTCTGTTATTTTCTCTCTACAATTCCTTAGTGTTTTTTCTACAAGTCCTTCTTCGAAACATATTCATCCTCTCTACATAATCTAACAACAAAAAATGGCAGGAGAACAACCGATTAGGACCAAGAGGTCTCTGACTCTCGAACTTGATGATAGCACTCTCTCACCCTTGGCAAGTACTAGATACTACTCTCTGGGATTGTCAAGCACAACAACATCATCAGCTACACCAATCACTCCAATAATTAGGCCGATAAACTCTCTGTCTCTTAGCTATTATCTAGGTTCTCCAGATGAGTTCTTACTTATGTGTAGGTTGAGACTAACAGGCACTCAAATTTCATTTATGTTGAACCTATTGTACTGTCTATCCTATCTATTTTTTATTTTCACTTGATGATTCATGTACATGTGCCTAGATATTTTCTATCTCTGCCTATTGCTGAAAACTTGGGTACTGAGATCTTGTATGTTGATGCACACCCCGAGCACCATTTTATTGATAAATTGTCTCATATTGCCGTACTCCCACCTTTAACTGTTGGGGGTTCAATAAATCAGTCTATGGAAGATATTAATGAAGGCATTCAGGAAGGTTCTGAGGGGGAGCACAATGTTGAAGGAAAGGGAAGCTCTAGGTCAGACCTAGAGGTTGTAGGGTTGACCCCCGACACTGGACTGAGTCAGGGGAGAAAGAGGACTAGGGCAGTTCTAAAAGGAGCTTCATCTTAAAAAGCCAGTGCTAAAAAGGCACGGGCTACCATTCCACCTCCCTCTGCTCCTCTTAAAGCCGAAAATGTTCCAAATAAACACTTTTACATAAAGACTGTTGAATTGAGGATGGTAGAACTAATTGAAAAACCAATTTTGGCTGAGAAAAGGATACTCAAGAAAGCTTGGAACAGTACAATATGATAGAGTTGCTGCTAGGGATGGGTTGTGTGGAATTGGCTATGTTTGTTGAACAGTAGAATGAGAACTTAGTCAAGGAGTTCTATGCCAATCTAATTGAGGAGTTTGGCAATCCTGAGAGCCCAGTTTATGGTCAAGCATATGTGAGGGGGCATGTCATTGATTCTTTACCTGCAAGCATAGCTCACTATAGTGACATTCAGGGGACTAGCCTGGAGGAGGAAGCTGACTTTGATGAAGTGACTAAGGTTCTAACTAGTGATGTGGGGGTTGTCTGGCCAGAAACTAAAAAGCTCAACTATAATTTGATGAAATGCAATACAGAGCCCTATTTAGAGTGTTTTATAGAAACTGGCTACCCACAACAATGTAACTGTTGTTCTCAAGGAAAGAGCTCATGTACACTATGCCTTTGTCACTAGAAAAAGGATCAACATCTGCACAGTTATCTTCAGAAACATCCTCACGCAGATAGACCAAAAGAAGTCCAGTAAGATTGCTCTTCCATGTCCCTGTTTAATTTCTGAATATCTACTTAGTTGCATGGACCTTTCTTTGCCTTCTGATTCCTGGGTAAGGGCGCTAGACCTTTGGTGATGCCAAAGCATACAGCTTCTGCTGTGGTGCCACATTCTCCAACCCCATCTACACAAAGACACACTGGTTCAGACAGGTCTCACTATAAAAATTGACCAAAGTACCAACAACAGATCCCGTCAGAGAGCCGTCGATATTCCCTTGTTGTCGACAGCATACCGACGAAAACCACACCATCAGCTAATTTTCATCGGTAACAAGACTTACCGACAGACTGTCGTCGGTAAAAACACTTACTGACAGCTTTACCGGCAGGAGTTGAAGGCTAGAACTTTAATATATTTCCAACAAAGAGTTATCATTAGTAAAATTTACCGACGAACTTTATGGTGTTGGTAACACATACCAATGAAACACCGGCGACAAGGTAACTGTTACCAACGGCATGTACTGACGAGATTTTCGTCACTAACATAATTTTTAAAAAAATTAAATTTAAAATTTATTCCGTTGTCCCATCGCTAACCTTAGTTTTTTAATATTATTTGGAAATAGAGCCAAAAATCCTTGAAATACTAAAAACCTAACAAGCACCATATATATAAAAAATTCATGAAAGCTAAAAAATTCTTTAAAATAAACATATAATCCATAAACCAATTAAAACATCCATGAAATGTTAAAAATATAAACATCCATCAAACGTTAAACCATAAATATCCATCAAACATATAAAAACTTAAACATCCACCAAAAGAAAAAAACAAAAACATACATCAAAGTGCTACCTATGTAGCATCTATAGAGGATGGGAGAGCATCATCTGTGGGGTCAGGTAAAGGAGAGGTGGATCCAAGAGAATGAATAGAAGGGGGGAGAACTAGAATCTCCAGGAGGCACTTGGAGGTCGTCGTTGCTGCTGCAGCTGATGTAGATATGGAAGTATCAGCACTTATCGCAGCTCAAACGAGGGGCATTATCGGTGGGAATAGAATGCACACCGACTGATTATGCTCGAATAGCCGCCATATATGCTCGTTGAAGGCGGCGGATACTCTCGAAACAGCATCCTCAACCTTACGCATAAGTCGCTGCTTGTGATCCAAGCAACACAGTGCCAATCCAGCTGCGACTCGGCTATGAAATGAGCCGCCTCCAAACTAGCTCTATATAAACGACTGTGGCTCACCCTACCAACTACAATGGCCATCAGTTGGGGATCATCGGGCATAAGAGTACTCGATGCCTCAGTATCTTTCTTGGCGTTCCTCTGAATCTTGTGAAATTTCTCCTACAATATAAAACGTTAGTTGAATTTGACTTTTTGTTATAAAACATTATATAAACTTAAAAGGTTATATATTATGAAACACTATATAAACTTAAGTTATAATTGACACTAAACTTACCCAGAACTATGTCGAGCGAAAATATATGTATTCCCCCCTTCTTCTCCCCCTTCTGATGCTTGTGGAGCTTCTCTAAGTACTTGCTCCAGGAGAACCTCTCAGTCAAATCCTTTTGGTACAACACAAACAAAATGATTAACATTTTTCTAAGTTAGTTTAATTAATAAGAGGAATTTAGTATTAAATAACTTCTTACCCATTTCACAATGGTCTTTATGAATGAGATGGAACCACCATGTGCTTTCTGGTTCCCCGTCCTTCCTATACTTGAGTCTGGCTCCTCTTAATCCCTCTTTGTAACATAGAAGTTAACGGAAAGTAAAACATCGTTTTCACAAGTTTCAGCTCCAGTTTCTTCTTCTTCCCTCTTTTCTTCCTACATATCATGTACCGATGACTACCACTAAATTTACTGTTCTGTCGGAGTCCTCTTTCTAATAAAGCATACGGCCATTAGAATAAACATCAATCCTTAGCCAGAAGTCAATTTTTGCGTCGCGTACTAATCTTCGACCATATGATTTCCCGGTGGAAAATGCTTCTTTATGAATGCACAAACATCATCGCACGACTTTTGAGTCCATTAGTTCTCAGACTTAATGTACAACAACTCAGTAACTGCAGACAACACTAAATTCTTGTCATCCCCATCAGCCAACAGTGTCTCCACCATTTTTGATATTTCAAAAAAAATTTCACCTCAAGATTAGGTGGTTCATCCTAAGATAAAATGTTCGGACCGGCTGCATCAAATATCATCTCATGGTATGAGTTGTTTTCAATCGGCAATGACAGTGAAATTTCTACTCCAATATTTGACCGAAGTAAAGCAGCACGTTTCGCAAGAATAAGTTCCTCATCATGTGGCCAAAGGATTTCACCATGAGCTGTTCAATTATGATAACAAGGCACGAATCCCCACCGCAAAAGATGTTCTTTCACAATCTTTAAATGTATAATCTTCTTGTTTTACACTTTAAACACGGACATCTCAATGCATTTTCATGTCCATTATTGTATTCAATACACTGACGAATAAAAAAATCTAACCCGTTGATGAATTGACTTGTAAGGCCTTTAATCCCGTGCTCTCTTTCTCTATACATCCAACTATGATTTGATATATTTTCTATAGCCTCTAAGAATGATTAGGATAAAGAATTGTTAGTTCCATAACTTCTATGAAACGATTATAATGTTTAAATCTAGACGTACTTAAAAGTCTTATATAAGGGTTAACGGTTAAGGGTTAAGGGTTTAGGGTTAAGGTTTTAGTGTTTATAATCTTAAAAAAGTTTCTCTTAGAAGATTTACAAAGTTTCAACTTCTCGTTTCATTTCAAATTCAACGTTAAGTCATTACTAAAAATTCAAAGTTTTTTATAAGCTTAGAAAAATTTTGGCAGAGTTCCCTTTGTATTACGGATATTTTCCAGGGACATAGGCCACTCAAATAAGCAACAAACAGATATCACACAAATAATTAAGAGTTAGGGCTCCCTCGTAAAGCTTTAAAGAGCCAGGGCTCCCCCGTAAAACTTTAAAGAGTCAGGGCTTCCCCGTGAAGCTTTAAAGATTCAGGGTTCCTCTGTAAAACAAAGTTTAAATTAAAAAAAAAATATACCTTTAATGTGTATATAATAACGCACAAAGTGATCACCGAATAATCCTTACAAACAAAACTATAAGAAAAAAAAGAGAGAATAATATTAAGCATTAAAATTACTTAATCACCATAAATATACCCTTCATAAATAATCAAGAAAGTATTTTATATAATGTGACTTCTATACCCGAATTAATCCTTCATTAAAAAAAAAAAAAAGAAGCTATTTTGCAGACGATTTTTATTAATTACTAAAGTAATATTTTTTTTTCTATCATGATCTTAAATACAATACAAACCAAGTACTCGATTATATAAATACATTTCAATAAATTTATAAAATCTAAAACTCTATAATTAATTATAAAGTTCTAAGAAAATCAAAATTTTAAATCTAATCCAGGAATACTTTCACCAGGAAGACTTTACAAAACTCTAAGAAAATTTATGGCACTGCCAATGAAAAAGGAGATAGTTTTCTGGTATAAATTTTTTAATTTACACATTTAGCTAATTTTCTATTTCTTAATACATTTTCTTGTTTCTTATCAATAATTTTCATACTTGATCTGTCATTTCACTACTTACTTTCGCACAAATTTCTCCAATATTTTCTTGATATCTTTATGTTCATTTAGGGACTGTTATGGATTGCTAAAAATGTTTATAGAAATACTTTTTTTAAAAAATTACTTTAATGATATCTTTTTTCCAGCTTTTTAAATAAACTATGAAGCAGCTCAAAAACTTTATTTTAAGCAATTGAGAACGTATAACACTTAATTAATTCTTATATAATATCTACATTTAAACTCTAAATCTTGGATGTCAATTGATTTTTGAATCGTTTCCAATAAATCATGTCCTTTTAATTTTTTGTTACTAAATTATTATAAATACTGGTATAAATATTCTTTCATTTTGTCACTGTTAAATTTCACTAGTATTGATTTCTTTCATGTATAACCTCATGTACAACCAAATATCAGAGATGCGTGCAGTCTTTTGTTTAAGTCTTTATCCTGAGATAGATTGTCCCACTAGCTATTTTCGTCAAGAATTAATGAAGGACTGTTATCAGACCAATTAAGGACTATTCTAACTAAGGCAAAAGGTTCTTTTATGCATAAATATTTCTCTTGCTTGCCAAGAACATTTTGAAAGTCTTCATGTTTTTATATATTAACAGTTTAACAGAAAAAAAAAATTAATTCTCAAACTTCATTTTATTATATACACAGGGAAAAAAATCATACACGTCGGACTTGCAGCTTTAGAGTGGATGATTGGTGGTGGCGGCAATGGCAAGGAGTCGACGGCAGCAATAGCTAAAAGAATAAGAAGAAGAAGAAAATAATAAGAAGAAGAAACGACAGAGAGATAGAGAGAGAGAGAGAGAGAGAGAGAGAGAGAGAGAGAGAGAGTACCTGAATCGTCAGCGTCGGAGGTGGTGTCGACATCGGGCGTTAGCGGCGGTGGTGATTCATTGGTGACTGGTGGAAGGGTTTGGAAGGGGAGGGTTTGAGAGCGAGAGGGCAATGTGAATGAAATGGTTACAGAGGAAGAGGGTTTGCTCGATTTGAATATCTCTGACCTTATTTTCGAAGGCTTAAAGGTACCGACGGATACATCATCGGTAAAAACGTAGGCAAAAATTCATCCAACGACAAAGTTGACACATCTGTTAGTATAAACATCAGCAAATTCATTTCATTAGCGATAACAATGAGGAATCCGTTGGTAAAGTCGTTAGAAACTTCATTTAATTACCGATGACGTAAAAGTCATAGCAAAGCCTTTCGCTAAACTAAGATATAAATGGAGAAAGCCGTCGGTAGCTTGTCGTCAATTTTTGCCGCAAGCTTTCCCTCCAAAATTTTGTTGGATTTGCAAAAAGAATGACAACACACGAAGAACCGTCGGTGTGCCTTCAGAATTTTTCGACGGAAGAGGACGCGTCGGTGATTCACGTCGGTAAAAGCCTTTTTTTTTTTTTTTGTAGTGTCTACTAGGCAGTAGTCATCCAAAAAGAAGTAGCCCAACACCAAGTTGGCCTCACCCTCTCCTCCTCCTCCTAATGTTGAATCCTTCGAAGTGACTACCAGCTTTGACCTTTTCAATCAGCAACTCTCAAATGTTATGGTCTTTGTCCTTCAAATGCAGCAAGACTTGAAAAATCTTAAGGATAAGCTCCCCTGATCATTATTTCAGATCAAAAGGGGGAGTCCTAGCTGCAATTTGTTTTAAGATGAAATTACTTTGCTTGAACCTGTATGGTTGTTGGGTGGCTGAGTATGACCCTGAATTGAACACTTTAATTTCTGTTTTTTATGTGGTCTGCATGGCCTTGGATTTTTTTTTTTTTTTTGTTGTGCTTAATGTGGTAGCCTTTGAGCTATCTGTTTTGGCATGTGTGCCCCTTGAATCTAGGGCTTGAACAATTCTCTTAGCTTTTATGATTCATACTTATGGTTTGGTATGGATGCTATGAGGTTTTTATGAAGCATGAAAGACTGTGCAACTCATTGGTGTTTGATCTAAAACAATGCCAAAGGGGGATTTTGTAGAAACCTGTCACAAAGCTTGAGAATAGCCACACAGGTTGATCATTGTGTATCGGCATCATTTTAGGAAACATGGTAAATCCCGAAGAATCTAAGATTATGAGCTGTGTTATGGAAGTCCAGTTAAGGAATGTTGAAAGCATAAGGAAATTTCAGAATCCTAAAGAAAAATAGGATTTGCAGGGAAGCAAAACTAGAAGTGCTTTTGGAAACTAAATCCTTGGTGTAAACTTATTAAGGAAATACTTGATTGACCGATGAGCCTCAACATCTATAAATAAAGCATTGCAATTGAAGATTGGGGTCAGCGGTTCTATAATTTTTTTAATACATTCTACAAAAGAGAAGATCGCGGTTCATAGTGGTTAAGTTTGTGCAGTCACAAACTTCAAAACTGTGATTCTCCATTGATGCTCATTGTTCATCATTCATAATTCAATGGAGTTCTTATTTTGAAGACTATAGCTTCTAGGTATAGAAGTTGTGCTACGGTTCAACGGAGTCGAAGACTTAGAGGGATTCAAGGTCAAACAGCTTATTCCAAGGGGTAGCCTTGAAGAGTTAAAGGGATTCAACTGTGCTGTGTGCAAAGAGAGTAAGCACTAATTCTACCTTGAAGAGTTGAAATGATTCAACTATGCAGTGTGCAAAGGGAGTTTGCACTAATTCCACTAGCAAAACACTAGATATGTAAAAGAGTTAGGTGTTTTCTGGGCATGGCCCCACAGATGTTGGCTTGGCTGAACTGTATTACCAATTGCTGTGTCTTGTGTATTTGTGTTGTTTATTACTTTTTACACTGTAGATCACACTACTCCTCACACAGCAAGATCAGTCACACTACACGAATTACCTAAGTACTAACTCACATGTTGCATTTTGATTTTTAATGAAGAAGATAGAAAAAAAGTAATAGGGGAGGCATGTTGCAGTTGTCCAGTGGAGGCGTATCTATTTCCCAGATTCTATGGGTTTTAGAGTCTTTTTTTTTTATTTCTAAATAGCGAGATGAAGTTTTGAAAAAGGGTATTTTAATATTTAAATTCTTTTTGCATTCGATGTATGTTAATATTTTAAAATGAGGATATATTTCTTAAATGCTCTTCCTTGAAGGAGAAGGGTGTAGTTTAGTTAAAGTTTTGGAAAATATTCATAGTTTAAGATAACATCGAACAAGGTTAAGGCAATTAACCTGTTTTTAGGTAATGTTAACTTTTGTCGTAAAATAAATGAAGGTTTCTTTGTTATCTATTAAAACACTAGCATTTTTAGGTTTAGGTAACAATTATATTGGCGGACTAACTTCTACGAACAACAGAAGCTTTCATATATTTTTCTTTAAATCCAATGATGTTGAAGTCCTGATTGCAGCAATTAACGCACTAGAAAACATTCTTTAACACAGATGGGATTCATATCTCTAACTCAAATAATATTAAAACTCTTTTAGTCTACCATGGGCACTGGAGACGATTGTATCTCAATTGTAAAGGTACTACAAATTTATGGGTAAGCAATGTTTTTTCAGGCCCTAGACATTGTATTAAGTTGGTAAAATTTAAGTATTTCTTTTAATATGCATAGTAAAATATCGAATTTTATCTACTAATTAGCTGTTGTTTTGAAGCAACTCATGCAAGAATACAGATAAACTGAAAGTGAAATAATGTAATTGTTTGCAAAGCAAAATTTCATGGTACACAAAATAGCTTGAGGATGAAACTGTTGGTTACACATTACAAATCCTTTGTCACAGATGTTACTTTTCGAAAAATATAAACAATTCAATTGTTATTGATCAACATTTCTTTGTAGGACATTAAAAATTGTTCCAATGAGGTACGTTTAATTTTTAAGTGTGACATATTTGAAATATCTTATCATTTTAAATATAATTAAGGTACATCTTATTTGAGACAAGTATATTTTCATTTATTGACAGTCATTGTAGACAAAGTTAATAATATAAAATACATTGACATTAATGGGCCATTGGCAACAGAAGTAAAAATGAAGTTTGACAGCAGTGAGAGAAATCTATGTACCAAGTTAAAACTAAAAGACATCATATTGAAATCTAAAAGTAGTCAACCTTCTAAAGCATGGTGTTCAAATGCTTTAAGAATAGATAGATTCAGGCTTTCTTTCTCATGTTTGCTGGTTGAGGATAAATGATCGGAATAATTAATTTAGTTGCAATAATTTATTACAATGTATTATGTATAAGGGAGTCAATAACAAACTAACAATAAATCTAATCCTTTTTCCTTTTTGGAATCACTGATTTTTTATCATATTCTTTAATTTCTAAAGTGCAGAGCAAAATATTTTCTTTTCAGAGTGATTCAATTAATATGCTACTTAGTTCAAGGATATCTTAGTTGAACAACGCAGTAAAAATTGATTTATTAACTAGTATCTAGATCAACTCTTTTTCTTTTCTTAATTAGACTTTGTGTTTATTAAAAAAATAAAAGAGAAAAGAAACTACAATGATTTTCTCATCCATCCCACTAAATCACCTTCTGCATGATTCATTCACTTTTCTTTCTTCTTCGAGCTATAAAATTTTCTTTATCTAATCAATTGAATATGTTTTCTCTATTTACTTCTCCTAAAAATCGTATTTTTAATCCATACATCCAAGAAATTTCTTGCCAATTTGCAGATTGATATTGAAAACCATATTCAAATTTAAATCATTGATATATCAGTACAAATATTCTTATGAAGATAGACCTAATTGTTTTTACTTCTAACTGCACATAATTCAATTGAATATGTAGTAGTTTACTTAAAGTTAGATAGTTAGAATAGTTACATTTTGATTTTGAATGGAGAAGTTGCCAACGTAGTAATAGGGAAGCCGCTGTACGATTGTCTGATTGTCTAGTACATGCATTTCTATTTCCCAAATTCTACTGGATTTTGAGTTGTCTTTTATTTCTAAAAAAAGAGAAAGAAGTTTTGAAGGATATTTTTGGATTTAGTATTTTATTTTATTTGATGTCCGTTAATTATTTAAAAGTGATGATGTATTTGTTAAATGCACTTCCTTGAAGGGGAATGATATATTTTATTTAAAGTTTAGAGATGCATTCCTAGTTTGAGCAAATACCAAGGAAGGTTAAGCTATTAACCATTTTTTATGGATAATATTAACTTATGTTGTAAAAACTAATGGATATTTGTTCTTTGTTATCTATTTCAGGAAATGATATTTCTGGATTCAGGTAATATTTATTTTGGCGTACTAACTTCTACGAACAACAAAAGCTGTTAGAATTTTTTTGGGCTTGGGCCTAACTCACCTAAAAAAGGTACCTCAAGAGGGGAGGACTGTCCAAGTCTTTATAAGGAGTAATTATTTTCTTTAGTTAACCAATTTGGGATTCTCAACACACCACCTCACGCCCAGGGTAATCACTTGGGCCTGGAGCGTGGCATCTGCAAGATTGGACATCTGTGCGGGTGGCCCAACACGGCAGCCGAATAACTGGCTCTAATACCATGTTAAAATTTGGGCTTGGGCGTACCTTTTGGGGTGAGTTAGGCCCAAGCCAAAAAATTCTAACAAAAGCTTTCATATATCTTTCTTTATATGCAATGGTGTTTAAATCCTGAGTGCAACAATTCACGTACTAGAAAATAGTCTTAACATAAATGAGATTCATATCTCCAACTCAATAATGTTAAAATCTTTCATACCATCGACACCGGAGATATTTATATCTCAATTGGTGGAGGCATTACAAACTAATAGATCGAATATGTTCATTGTAGTCCTAGACATGACACTAAGTGACTAAAATTAAAGTATTTTTTATGCATAGTAAAATCTCTAATTTTATCTACTAATTAATTGTTGTTGTAAGAATATAAAATTTGCAAATTAAATCCCTAAAGTTTTATTTTAAATTCAAATATTCTCGGCCAATTAAATTGGGACAAGTGTCGAGGCTTGAGGACTCCAACCAATGAGAACTCAAGGAGTGGTTCAACAAATGAAATTGCACTACGTCACTCATATAAAAAAGACTTAGCCAATCAAGAAATTCCAACTCATAAATATTTACTTCGTAAATATTGGAAAAATATTCAAATTTGAAATGTGATCTCATCCCTCTCAAATTTTGCCTATAAATAGAAGGGCAAGGCATAGGGAAGGATACACAGAAGAATTCTATCAAGCCGAAGTGTTGAAACTCTGAAGCATTCTTCATTTCCAAAAGCAAAACTAACCTTTGTTTTCAAGGTTAGAAGTTTCTTCGAGTTCTTCTTTGACAAAGCAAAAGAGGAAGTTCTTCAGCAACTCCGAAATCCATCTACAAAGCCCTCGGAATAAGTTTTCAAAGAGAAGAATTAGTGGACTTTATTCTCTCGACGAGAATTTTCAAAGATTGTAACCGCTTTTAAATTTTATAATTATTATTTGTTACTAGAGATTTCTTTTGTTTGCTTTATTTTTTTGCAGGCAAGAATTCTTTGTAAACAAATTTGTGGCATGCCTGGTGAGACAATCTTTGCCGCTCATCTCTTCTCTTCAAGCACAAAAAACATCATCAATGGCTTCAACCAACCCCACCTCAAAGGCTGCTTCTTGAAAGGCTTCATCTACTAGGGCAATAACCGATCTGATTGAGCTAATTGGCTAAACTGGTCCGATCACAAGAAGTACGACAAGAGCTCTTGCAGAAAAGGATTCGCAGGAAGACTCTATTGATAGCCCTATTCTCAAATACACAAATCCAGTCTTTAAGAGAACTTCTTCTTTAGAGGAAGAAGGAGATGTTCAGGCAGCAATAAACAAGACTCCTCTAGCTCCTGGAAGTGGACTCTGATTTAAGTCATGAGGAGGAGGAGGAGGAGATTGACAGTTCTGCTTTGTTTGTTCCACAGGTTTTGAAGTCAAACATATCCTATTATGAGGCTTCATCTGCAACTTCTTTAGTTGTGCCCACCATGATGGCAGATGTTTCATCAGTGGAAGAGAAAATAGCAAATCTGACGAAACTGGTGGAAGGGCTTGCAAAAATTGCCAACAATAGGATATGGCAATCGCTCAACTGCTCAATCAATTTGAAAATTCTGGAGAAACGAGCCAGGCTGCTCCAATACAACCTGAAGACTCAAATAATTCGGGATTTGCTAAGGTTGCTAAGTAACAAACTACAACTGGAGAAGGTTCTGGATCAGCAAAGGAGGCTCACAACATCCAAGTGTCCTCTGATGGGTCAATTCTGATTGATCAACTGAAGGACTTCAGTATGGGGAGGATCAAGGACAAGTATGAAGGAACTGCTAAGTCTTCCTCTGCATATGAAAAGCGCTATACCAAAAGGATTGATAATATTAAAATGCGCTCCCAAGATGCAGCAGTTTGACGACAAAGGAAATCCCAAACAGCATGTTGTACAAATTTGCAACAATGCAGGAACTGATGGCGATCTCTTAGTCAAGCAATTTATGCTCTCCCTCAAAGGGAATGCATTTAACTGGTATACCGATCTTGCACCAGGATCAATTGACAATTGGGAACAACTTGAAACTGAATTTCTGAATTACTCCTATAGCATTTATCGAATTATAAGTATACTAGAATTGAGCCACAAAAAATAATAGAAAGATGAACCTTGATCGATTACAATTAATCTGTGGAGAAACTTAAGTTTGGATTGTAGAGATTGACTCTGTGAAAGATCTACAATTGAGATGTGCATTCAGAGTATGAATTGGGGCCTCCAATATATTCTGAAAGGAATTCAGCCAAGAACTTTTGAAGAATTGGCCACTCGTGCGCATAACATGGAACCAAGTCCCAAAGCACATAGAGACCAAATATTCTAGTTCCAAAGCCATGTAAAAAGGAGAAGCAAGACATCAAGAAAGTCAACAAATATGTCTAAGGAATTCAATGCAATGATTTCGCACTTGTAAAGTGTTCTATAAAAGTTAGTAAAAAACTTACAGAGAAAGTAGACACCATTCAAGATGGTGCAAGAAAGAAGGTAACCTTGAAAGAAATGCAAGTAAAAATGTACCCGTTTTTGGATTCAGATATTCTAGAAATGTTTGATGAAATGTTGAAGGCAGGAATGATTGAACTGCCTAAGATGAAGCGTCCGGAAGAAGCAGGACAGGCTAAGGATCCAAACTATTGCAAGTATCATCATCTTATCAATCATTCTATTAAAAAGTGCTTCATCTTCAAGGACAAAATCATGGAGTTGGCACGTAAATGACGAATTTTGTTGGAAGAAGATAAAGAGCTCATGGATCTCCTCCGTCCAAAGAGCTCAATCAGTCTAATTTTGTCCCTCAGTTTGTGATGATCAAGTTTGGGCAGTTTGAGCCAATAAAAATTGATGTCAAGAGTTCAACAAATTCCTTCCTAAAAAACAAAGTGGAAGACAGTTCTCAACTATCTCGTGAGAATTTTCATACCATGTCTACGGTTAAAGGTGGAGTTGACTCTGATTCAGAAGGATGGACTGTTGTGAAACGACGAAAATGTGGCAAATCAAAGAAAGCAAACGACAAGCCAATTAAACAAAATAAATTGGTAAAAGGAAAAGTGACTCGAAACAAATTTACCACTCCCAAAAGAGCGGAACCAAAGGATGTAACTCGTTTCAACAATCGGCAACCAATTACCTTAGCAGAATTCTTTCCGAAAGGATTGCTGAATGAATCAGAGATTATATCTTGTTTCGCTATCACTGTGAAGAGGAAGACCCTTCTTCAAGCAAATTGGTTAGGATTTTTATAATAAAGTTTTAAATCCAATACTTGCAAGCGCACAAGATCAATGTAATACGGAAGTATAAGGATATCGAGCCATAGAGAAAGGCTTAACTACTTAAATATCATCTTCCTAAATTGATTTTATAGAAAGAAGAATCAAATTTTATTATCTAAGAATTATTCCTGAACCAAGTAAAACTAATAAATAAAATTAATTAAATAAAAACTAGCAAGAGCTTAATGAAGAAGATGATTTAGAACCTTGAATCCGCCACTAACCTAATAACGATGATATAATTTTATTTAGGAGAAAAGATTAGACCTTTATGTGGTAATCTAGGCTACAAGTTCGATTAACTAAAGAAATATATTGTACTTAAATGCATGATATAACTCATCTAACTATTAGCATGAATTATTCAACTCTAAAACCCACAATATACTCGCAAAAATCACATACCTCTCATACTCAACACTATAAGAACTAAGCATGAATAAAAGTACTAATTAACCCAACTAATTATTTTACAAGAACAATCACCAAGAATTAATTGCATCAAACCAAGAAACATCCGGTGATATGTAATTACATAAATAATATAATAAATCTTCCAAAATAAAATAAACCAAAATTATATGGCCAGGTTTTATCAAGATTCTAAAAAGAAAATTTAGTTCATAAAAATAAAGGAAAAGAAAGAACTAAATTCTTGGAGTAGATCATGGCTTCTTTTCCTTCTTGATTGCCGCTACTCTTCTCTAGTATTGAAGAACCGAAGAAGACTTCTTTCTTCTTTTTTTTTTTTGGTTGTGTGGCACTCCCCTCTCTATTTTTCCTTCGAAAGTCCTTTCTTTTATAAGATATAAAGCCCTCTAATTCTAATAGAAGACTCTACTCTCTACCGATCCAAATCCGAGTTAACTTTTAAGTATGGGCTGAAAAATTGGAAACCATGAAGCCTTATTCTTTCACATTCTTCTTTCTCTCCATGTGCTTCATGCAAATCATGAATCTTTTGACTTTCTATTCCTTAATTCAAGAAGTCAAATAAACTCATGGCTAATTTATACTTTTTCTTTTCTCTAAAAACCCACAAAGTCAAATAGACTTCCAATTTTTCTTTTGTTTCTTGCACTCAAAGTGGAAGTTTAATTTCCTTTTTTTTTTTATTAAAGATCTATAAAGGAACAAATAATATAAATCAAATATAACAATTAAATTAAATAAATAAATATTCTAAAAGACATAATAAAAACTTAAGGTATTTATTTGCACAAAAAATTACCTCTATCACAAATCTCATATACTATATGACAACCATGACAATAATGAGGTTGCACAAAAATCTGTAGAATGTATGGCCACAGTCACATTCAACGATGACGACCTATTGCCAGGTTCAAAGCCTCACAATAGGCCTTTGTTTGTATCTGGTTACACACGTGAAAAGAAAGTGAACAGAATATAGTTGGATAGAGGTTCTACTGTTAATATTCTTCCTATGCGAATGTTGAAAGAGTTGGAAATTACTACAGAGGAAATGTCACAAAGCCGCCTCATGATACAAGGCTTCAATCAAGGGGGCAAAGAGCAC